>SSNR01000030.1:3639429-3805544 GCA_006937965.1 Callopanchax toddi | reverse complement strand
CCCCCCCCCCCCCCCTTACTCGACTGTATGTGCCTCAAACTAGTGCACAAAGCCCAGACCAACATCACCAAGCTTCACGGCTTCGTCTTCGCTCCTGACACAGTTTAAAACCCGCATGAACCCCCATTTGCCTCCATTGTGAGGAAAAGACCCCTCCTGACCTCATTATAGAGGCACCCCATCCCCCCAGTACGCTCCTCAAGCACATTCACACATGCACAGCACCAACACAGCTCCTTCTGCCAAAGTTCCTCTGCAATATGTCAGATGGTACAACAGCTTCCCCCATGAGATTTCAGCTTTTAATGCTCACTATGTTAGAAAATGTACTTTTTGTGAAAAAAAAAAATCATAAACGAACCAACTTTAACTGTTTGATGATTACTTCTGCAGATATTTAATTTATTATCTGTAATTAAAACTTTACAGGGTCACAGAATAAACACTCGAATCTCCAAAGTGACTGAAATTCTCCCGAGACACGACTATGTGGAGACGCGCCGATGATAAATGACGGTAGACGCTCTGCACACGCCGAGCGCTTTGTAACATTAGCTGGGTTCTGCAGGGCACTTTACATGTGTTTCCCATTCATGCACACACTCTCACACACCAGTGGCAGTGTAACCGCTGTGCGAGCGGCTCGCCTGCCATTTGGAGCAACTTGGGGTTCAGCGGTTTGCTGAAGGACATTACCACATGTGGAGGAGCTGCAGACCGAACCGTCTGATCGCTGGATGTTTTCAGTGCACGGTTTCCACAAAGGAAACACAACTAGACATGGGATTAATGGTTCTAATGCTATTTTATTCTTGATTGGGGTTCTAGCATCTAAAACTTGGTCAATATTTATTTTAAAACATGAAGGGATCTTCTCAATTATTCATACAGAAATATATAAATGAACATTTTCCCTAAACATTTTTATGTAACAAACTTCAAATTCTGCCGTGTTTCAGGTCCAGTCAGTTTAGAAACCCTGCAGACCAAATCCTCTGCCTCCTTAGAGGCTTTTTATAGGTTCATGTCCCATGATGCCCTGCTCATGTTTTGGGGAGGGTGGAGTTGTTAGATTTGGATTGGGGGTGGAGGTGGGGGGTAACATTAAACCAATGCCACTGTATGACTGACTCATGCTGTATTGTGACTTATTTAGCCAAGAACTGGACATTTGAGTCGGCCGAACAGGAGACGGTGTCTGTTTTGATTTTCCCGAAGGCGTTTATAAAACTGGTGACGTTTCTCTTGAGTTGTGAAGCTGACAGCTTAGGATGAGGTAGAGTTTCGTGGGACAGAACGCCTCGGTGTGGTCATGTTGCAGGGAGCGAGAGCTGGATGACTTCATGTGTTGTGAACATGGACGCCGCTGAGTGGGTCAGTCTGTGTGGTAGCCTGGGGACAGTGACCACGGTGGGACCGGAACTTTAACGATCTAATCGAGTTGGAATTCTGAAGATGAACGACCCACCGAATGCTCCCAACCTGCAGTCAGTTCTGACCAACCAGACCGGTGGAAGATCAAGAGTCAACGTGAAGAAATCGGTATGAATATCTGGGTGACAAAAGAAGAAGTTGCTGTTTATCCTCCACAGTGTGTGACTTTGTGAATAACACTGTAAGTGCAGTGAGGTGTAGATGATGGTGTGGTTTGGATGTGTGGAAGTGGGGCTGGTTTGCAGCTCTTGGTGGTTTCTTCTCACCTTCCTCTACAGCTGTTGTGAGGCAGGTGTTCAAGGCAGCTGTGGGGCTCAACTTGTGCGCGGTGCTCTGATAGAGAAGTTTGCTTCCTCAGCAGAAAACGGAAAATTCCTTGAGCCGGTCGACGCTGCTGCTGCTGACCTTTGGAACCAAAGCGAAATTTGTCCCATTCTTCTAACAGTTTGACAGACAAAACACTGGACTCTGTTCACAAATCTGGGACGTGTGTTTTTATAGACTCCAAGTTCCTGGGCGGAGGAGACTCGCGGAAGGAGAAGTGTCGGTGGCCACAAACGCTCGGCGTCTTGGGGCAGCGCGGAGCACCTAAAGGAGGTGAGAATTTAAATAATCTGTTTCTCATTCTTACTCACACACACTGCTGCCTCCCGCTAATAGCTTGAAATATTAACAGCACCCAAGGGCAAAGTTATTAACCCTCTTTCAAAAATAAATGACGCTGGCTCCTAAATCATTTTTATCTCTACTCTGCCCTCAGGTGGCCAAGCTGAGGCACCAGCTGCAAAAACGTTCCCGAAATGCACCTCCCTGTGCAGGATTAGAGCTCCATCACCACCCCCTGCCAGCAGGACATGCAGCGGGAATCACTCAGGTAAACAAACACACCTTTTATTATAATTATACCTAAATAATGACACAAGTTTTACAGTAGCTTCCAAACAGGGTTAAAAGATTTACAACGCTTGGATGTTTGCAGGCAAACGTAAAGGATGACTCGTGACTTTTGCACAGTAATGTTACTTTGAGTCTGCCCCGTTGCACACCGTTTAATCACATGCTTACTGCTTGACTTGTCTTCCTGCAGACGATGTCCATGACTCCTCTGAACAGACTCAACCCGCGGCTCAGGCGGAGCGTTGAGGGCCTGAGTCTGGAGCTGGAGGAAGTGTTTGTGTCTGAGAATCCAGACGATGAGCATGAGGTTAGATCGGCGAGCTCAAACCGTTAGAATAAAAACACATAAACAGCCTGGAACATTATCAATCTAGCATAAATTATTATCAGAATGGACACTTATTTTTAAAACTAGCAGGAAGATTTTTTTTTTTTATTGTGTCGTTTTTAATCAAAGCGTTTTGAACATTCCAGCTTTTGGATATCCCAGATGGCCACAGAGCTCCGGTGCCCGTTCAGAGGTGCAGCAGTGGTTCTCAGAGCGAGCCCTCACCAGGACCGTTGGATCCTTCCCTCCTCTCTCCCTCCCAGTCTCCTTGTACTCTTGATTCATTGCTCCTGTCGCCTTCAAGTTCCCCTCTTCCTCTGAGTTCATCGCGTTTGTCTTCCTCTCCCTCGCCCACCCCCATTGGAGACTCAGGTTAGACCTCTCTGCATTCATTGCTTTCTTCCTTTTTTAAATTCTATCACTGATATCTCCGTCTGTCCTCGCAGACCTCGCAGACGGTGAAACCGCCTGTCCTTCTCCATCTACGCCACTTCCTTCGTTTGCACTGGAACTTCCCGTGTCGCAGCCTTGCTCTTCCTCCCCTCGTCCCAACAAAACCTTCTCCTTCCAACGTGCGCCTCCGGAAGGCTGCGAGCGGGTTCGAGTGTGCGAGGAAGCGATGTGAGTGGTTAACTGCACACACCAGTTCAAAACAGGATGCACCACTTCACTTCAAAATGGCCCATTTATCCCTTTAAGGTGGCGGAGGATCAGCTTCTCCAAACAATTGATTGTTACAGGTGTGAGTGCAGTTGGTTTATGGGGACAGGGACGATGGTGTCAGACTTCAAGCAGAGTGGAGCGGCTGCTTGTGTCAGAGACGGTGAAGATCTTTGTGGATTCCTGCGCTGGCTGGTCAGCACATGCCTGGAGTATTTAGCTGGGTACACCATCTGCTCCGCTGGCCTTCTTTGGGTTGACTGACTCCAACATGTGCCTCACCTCATGTTCTTTTAATTCCGGTTGGGTGGTGTCAGCATTGTGTGGAGTGGTTTTGGTTTCAGACCTGGAAAATAAGCAGTTAAGCTCCTCAACTAGTGGCAGTTATTGAATTATTTACTTTATTTTTGGCAGGTTATTTGTTTCACACCCTTTAAGAATAAATGAAGGCTACTATTAATTACTGTTCATCTCTTTACTAACAGGTCTGCTTGTCAGGATGAACCTCTCCTCCAGCCATCCTGCCCAGACCCCAATAAAGTGAACTTTACCCCCCATGGAGGCTCTGCTTTCTGCCCCGTTAGCCTCCTGAAACCCCTGCTGCCCTCCATGGACCTCCTCTTCCGTGGGCTGTCGGTGTCTCCGGTCACCAGCTGCTCCGGTCAGTCCTCTCCTACCAGACACCTGGGCATGCAGTAGGTGGATATCTGAACTCTGCCTCTCAGGACTAAACCACACTGCACTGCCAGGACCTTGAAAACGTAGAAATGTTAGTGTGACAATCTCATCACTGTGATCATAACTGACTGTGTGACTGTTCACATTTGTTACTAGCTCTGAATCAAGCTGGTTTATTGATTATTTTGCCTGCAGGGTGGTTCGAATCAGCAGATCTGATCCTCATCAGCACTTAGGTTGTGCTAGTGTTCCCCTACATGAGACAGAGGACGGACTGCAGGTCTGAAGTTGCTGAGATGTTTGAAAACGCTGGAACATCCTAGTTTTTGTTCATTTGATTAAACAAAAACTAGCTTTAGTTTTATGCATGTTTGCGATATCTGCCAGAGGTGTTTGAAAACAAGGCACTTACACTATTATCCTTAAGTATTGATTAGTCTGGATCAAGATTCACCCCAATGGTAAAGGCTTAGGACGTGGAAAAAAGAGGTACTTGTTGAATTTCTATTAGTTATAAAACAATATAGTGGCTTACAGTTTATGATGCTCTACTTTCTTCAGATGCTACCAGGAAAATATTTATTTTTGTATTTTTTTTATGGAGTAACAGTTATGTGTTTCCAGAATAAATAGTCTGTTTGTACTTGGGTTGCTTAATGTGAACAGTAATAATAGTTTTGATAGCTTTACTTGCCTAAAACAGGCATTACTGCAACCAAACGTTTTGTAAAATTTTTTAAGTGGGTCACTCTGTTCTTTTCAGTGTTATAAACCCAGTGGTTCTCATCAAAAAGTGTTATTCAAGAACTGTTTTTGTTATTAAAAATGCATCAAACACCAGATTTGTTGGATTTCTTTCAGTTTATCATGATCGTTGTTAAATCGTCCTCAGAGCTGTATCTGACACACAGCCGTCAGGATATGTTCTCCCTGTATAAAAGTTGAAAGTAAAACGGAAAATGATTAAAAACTCATTATAAATCAAGGCAGTAATGTTTGAAAACAACTAGCTAAGGAAGTTTGGTGTATTTAGCAAAGATGATAGAACAAAGCAGTGAACTATCTTGTGACTGTTTGGTCTTTGGCTTCTACTTCTGCTGACAAAGACTCGCCCTCTTGTGGCGGTTTTCTGACATTACAACATTAATTTACTGCACATTCTGTTGGACAAATAACACGAATGATCAAAGAATAATATATAATAATTGACTCCAGTATTATTCCACCATATAATCAATTTAATACACATTAAATCACTTCAATTTTGAAAAGATCTTTAGTTTTAAATAATGTAGTAGATATATAGGCAATATTATGATTTATTCAAACATTAGACACAATAAATTATCTTGTTTTTAAGTTGGTTTTGAGCGAAGCTCACATTAAAGGACAGCTGCCCTATTCAAGTGAGGACACCTGATTGTAAGAAGCCTATTTTGAAGGTTGTAATGTCACTATTTCACCACAAGAAGGCAACATCTGATTGTAAGAAAAGCCTATTTCAAAGGTTGTTGTAATGTCACTATTTAGCCACAAGAGGGCGGCAGCTGTCCAGCAAAAGCAGAAGCCAAAGATCATATAATCACAAGATATTTCACTGCTTCTGGCGTTTGACCTCACTTGAACAGGTCAGCTGTCATTTAATGTGAGCTTAACTTTCACCCAAAACCAACTAAAAAAAAAGATGATAATTTATTGTGTCTAATGTTTGAATAAATCATAATATTGCCTCCAAATATCTACAACTTTATTTAAAATTAAAGATCTTTTCAAATTGAGTGATTTTATATGTATTAAATTGATCATATCATGGAATAACATTGGAGTCAATTATTATATATATTTTTTAAATTACATTCTTTGATCATTTGTGCCATTTGTCCAACAGAACGTGCTGTATATTAATAATGTTGTAATGTCAGGAAACCGCCACAAGAGGGCGAGTTGTCAGCAGAAGTAGCAGCCAAAGACCAAACAGTCACAAGATAGTTCACTGCTTTGTTCTACCATCCTTGCTAAATACACCTACTTCCTTAGCTAGTTGTTTTCAAACATTACTGCCTTGATTTATAATGAGTTTGAATCCTTTTCCGTTTTACATTCTACTTTTATACGGGGGAACTTATCCTGACGGCTGTGTGTCAGATTGATACAGTTCTGAGGACGATTTAACAACGAGCGCGCCCTGGCGAACTGGTGGGGGAACACATCTAGACGGGGGAACTCATGTCAATGTAACACCTGGTAAAGTAAACCTGGTTTTCAATTGAAAATTGAAAGAACGAATGATACACGGATTTCTTTTGACACGTGGATTTGCGGATTTAAATGTAAGCACCACCCTCTTGTCCGAATCCTGCTTTGTGTTTGGGTCTTTGTGCCCAGTTAAAGCCTTACATGGACCAATGAATTTAATCCACATCCCTGGACGACAAAAAGGCACGCGACAATTTCAAGGAAGGACCTTATATTTTCTGTCTGTCTAGCGAACCATAACATGCTTTCCAAAAATGTGTACTGGTCAATTAATAATAATAGCGTATTGCGTTAAGGAAATTGAATTTGTTTAGTAAAAATAACACAAACATACTTATTTCTAAATAGTGTTTACGTTATTTAACAAATAATAATATTCAGGCAAAACTGCAAACACCCCGGGTCCTTGCGCAGGTTTTTTTTTCAACCGGATTTTTACAGATCCCGAAACATAAATACTCACCGAAAACACATATTCTGCACACTACTAGTCGCCTTTTCAACGTTTACACAGTCGAGGAAGGATTTGTTTTGATTTTGGAAGAGAACATTTTCATAAATTTAAACAATGTCGTGATACTTTGCTATATTTGCTGCTCCAACCCGACTGTAGATGCCAATTTGGTAATTAAGCCACTGTATGCACAACAGTGAGTTGTCTTCAAAACCCCACAACCTCCGGCTGCTGTGCAAAATACAGGTCAACGTGCGAGCACCAATCCCGGGCTCGTGTTATCGGTTATAGTGGAGCGGGACGCCGGTGAGAGAGGAGTGGGTAGCGGTGCGGTGTCGGTTCACATACCCGGGCTGGTGGAGGACAGCATGGCTGCGGGAAAGGGAGCTGGAAAACACGCCTCGCTGTGGGACAATATGCGGATACGGTTTATCGTTTGCTTCTTTGGAGTCTTCGTCTGCTATTTTTACTACGGAATACTGCAAGAAACAATGTAAGTATCTAACGGTGCGCGTAAAGTCAGTGTACAACAAGCTATGTTTTAATAGGCTCAAATTCACCACGGAAAGTAATAAATTGTATTAGCTCTTTAACTCCCACACCAAGAATAAAGCAATACAAACTGCATGTATTATCAGTTTGGGGGCAATAAAGGTTATATAAATGAATAATAATGTTAAAAAAGTCCTATTCAGTTTAAGGTAAAGGTAATGCAAGAACATTCTGATTACATTTGTATGAAAACATTACATCATTTTTCAGTTAATTGCACACTTTAGTAAAATGTATGGATTAAAATGTGCTTCCTGCCAGTGGACTTGACAGTTAAAGGGTTAATAGTATTGCAAGGGGTAGCTAATAATAAAGCTATACTCATTCACACACTGAACCATGACACAAATGGTATTTCTCTGTAAATGAGGTCACGGATCTGGTTTCAAATGTTCCTGGTGTCTGCTGTAAAGAGTCCTTTGTCATTGCCATTGCACATTGTTATTAAACAATAGGACATTTCCCCAATTATTTCTAATAAGGATTGCATTCAGACATCTGGGAAAACATCTGCAGTGGTTTTATAATTATTGTCTGTAACCTGTTAATTAACAGTCTTGTTTCTCTGACTTTTGCAGCACTCGAGGTGATTATGGTGGAGAGAAATTCACATTCGCCCGAACTTTAGTCTTCATCCAGTGCATCATCAATGCAATTTTTGCTAAGCTCTGTAAGTATGCACTTTGTATGCAGACTTCACCTTTTATTGTCTATATTGTGGCATGTTGACACTGTTCCTTTTACTCTTATTTACTTTATTATCAGTAATTCAGTGTTTTGAGGGCTCCAAACCAGATCACACCAAGAACTGGCTCTATTGCTTGTGTTCTCTCTCTTATCTGGGAGCCATGGTGTCCAGTAACTCTGCCCTCCAGTACGTTAACTACCCTACACAGGTAAGGCTTCCACTTTAAAAGGCTCAAAGTTAAATCATCTGGACTGCTGTTTATTTGATGAGTATTTGTGCACAAATATATTGAAGTCATATGTTTGTTATGTTAGGTGCTGGGGAAGTCCTGCAAACCCATACCAGGTAAATCTGATATAACATTTGGTCAGTGTTCTACTTTTTCCTGCATGTCATAGGTTTATAATCTATAAAGATTACACCTTCAAAGCTACTCCTTGAATTAGAACTGGGTTGCTTGTAAGGACAGTTTCTGTATGCAGTAATTCAAGGTTGAATCTTTGTGACACAAATATAGCAAAACATTTATGTGCTCAAGTGCATTTCTGTGTGCAACTTTTACTCATTACAAACAGTAATAATAATCAGCAGCAGATCTGATTCTTCCTGCTGTTATTTCAGTGGACAGCTCAAATTTCATGCTCCTCAGTTGAACCTTTTCTAGTATTGACTAGCTCATAAACTGATCAGGATCTAATTTGCATTTTGACAAGTGAAAGAACCCCTTCATGGTCAAACATAATGATTCTGGAACATTTTTATGCAGTTTGATTGCTCATTACATGAGTCCTTGAATATTTAAAAAAGGTTTTTCAAGCATGTGGAGTTCAGAGACTCAGTGTGTTTGAAGATTTTATCTTGTCTGTCATAACTTTATCTCTTGTTGCACATTCAAAGCACACACTCTACTCTATACCATATGTTTCACTCTCAGGGTTTAAAGGCCAAGTGCTGATCTTTTTTTTTTGTTTTTTTTTTGTTGCAGTGATGATTCTCGGTGTAACGATACTAAGAAAGAAATACCCACTTGCGAAGTACCTGTGTGTGCTGCTGATTGTGAGCGGAGTCGCTCTTTTTCTCTATAAACCCAACAAGAGTTCAGCTGTGACAGATGACCACATTTTTGGCTTTGGAGAGATTCTGCTTGTGAGTTTTGATCTCAACGATTGTCAGATGTATTTGCATTATGTGGTTTTGGTCTCTGTGACTACTCAGTTTCATTTTACTCATATCCTGTTTGTTTTGCTTCATCATAGTTGGTCTCTCTGACATTGGACGGCCTGACTGGTGTGGCCCAGGACCACATGAGGGCTCGCTTCCAGACCGGTGCCAATCACATGATGCTCAATATCAACATGTGGTCCATTCTCGTCCTGGGACTGGGTGAGTTATCTGTATTTTTTTATTAATTTTTTTGTGCCAAATCCACATTAAATGGACGAATCATCACTGAGTTCTATAAAAGAGCAGGCACTAATGAGCAAAATCACCTTGGAATGATTCAGAATTACCAACATGAAGCAAAACAAAACACTGGATGCTCATTTTTTAAGTTTATGCAAGAAATTATCATTTAACCCCTCCCCCCCAAAAGAAATGTATATGTTGTTTTTCTCACTCAAATAAATTTTACAGCACTTTTTCATCATCGGATTAATGTTACTATTGATGCAACAAGCTGTTTTTCAAAAGCCAATGTCATTTAACTTGCACAATTTGTAATGAGAGTGAATAAACTCTGTGATGAGTTTGGCTTTGATCTTCTAGTTAATGGTGATTTATATAAATAAAAACAAAACCAAAAGCAGCAGCATTTGATGCAGAAAATGAGCCCAATTTTCTGTGCAGCCAAAACTCATTAACTCAGTCGAGGCAAAGTGTTGAGTTTTATCTTTATAGATAAGAAATCCAGCAGATCAAAGCCCCCGGTTCTGTGAGGAGATAACTGTAATATGTTGAAAAGCAACACGGATAAAACAAATAGTTTTAATGATGGGCTTTTTAAACTTAGTCACTAATGGGCTGTAAGTTGAGGATCAGAAGGTCAAAGCCAAAATGAAAAATGAGGCTGTTACTCCCTACAACTAACTAACCAGCTGTAAGACATCTCTGAGTCAGTGTTCATCAGTCTGCTGCGCTTTTCAGATAAAGTGTGGTTGAATATTTTGTATTTCCACGTTAAAGCTGGATTCTATATTTTTTTCATTGAGGTCAAAAAAGTGTTATTTTTTCTTTTAAAAACAGACAACTCTTTCCCTAGTATGTATTAAAATATCCTCAGTGTTTTGCAAACATTACAGATTTACTCTTTTGCAGCTTTTTTTCATGTTTCTCTGCTAGCCAGTTCTTTTTGTCTCCAAGATATGAAACACTTTGACATCATCATCATCCTCTCTTACTCCCCCCCCCACACACACACACACACACACACACACACACACACACTTCTAATAGCTGTTATTCAGTTTAACCACTTGGGGGTGCTGTGCACTTATTTAATGAGCTCACATCTACATTTTCCTTGTCACGTTTTAAAATTAAGTTCTAACATTTGGATCAATAACAGAGTTTATTTCTCTTTTCTAACAACATTGATTTTATGTCTCTTTCCACCTTCAGCGGTGTTGTGGACCGGAGAAGTGTGGAAGTTCCTGACTTTTGCTGAGCACCACCCGAGCATCTTCTACAACATTCTTCTGTTTGGTTTGACCAGCGCTTTGGGTCAGGTGGGAAGAAGGGCAGATATTTGGGTGCAATGCCATGCTTTGAAAGAAACTGCAGCTTCTGGTTAACAGTTTTCTATTGACTGAGTCCTTTTATTTCTTTGCCAGACCTTCATCTTTATGACTGTTGTGTACTTTGGACCTCTAACTTGCTCCATTGTCACCACCACGAGGAAGTTCTTCACCATCCTCGGCTCTGTCATTTTGTTCGGTAACGTCATGAGTGGGATGCAGTGGGTCGGCACCATCCTGGTGTTCCTGGGTGAGATTTGGTTTTTTTAGACTCTTAGATGCTCTCTATGGATTTATTATTAAATGTTTCCTTTTATATCCATTGATTTCTTAAAATGCTGTGTGTTATTATTTGTGGTGTAAAATATATAAACAGCTGCAATTAGTTTTTTCTTTGATCATTATTCACATCTCTGGCTTTCTTACTCTAGGTCTTGGTTTGGATGCTAAATTTGGCAAAGCCCCCAAGAAGACAACACACTAAAACACCTACAGCAAACCGAAGCAGCAAAGGAACATTACAGGACAAACTATTACTAGAATTTTATTTTCAGACGATATCATGTACAGAATAAACTGTATGCCAGTTTTGTGCAAATACAGCCTGATGTGTATGTGTATGTAAGAGACGGATAGTTTAAACTTCGATTTGTTTTGGTGATGAACTGAAGAGACGTGTGTTACATGAGATAAAGCCCGGAATGAACTGTGGTGAGCCATTACCATACCAACCACAAACTCCTAACTGTGTGTGGAATAATTTAAACTAGCTGTAATTCATAGGTGGGAAAAAACTTATACTGAAACCAGCTCACTTCACTCGTATAGAAGTTGAGTTAAACCAAGCATACAAATATATTTCCAGCTTTGAACTTTGAAATGAACACTTAATCTTTTACAACTTCATGCTTGAATGTGTGCAATTATCACATTGTTTTTCTTTACTTTGAAAGCAGCAAAGTATGTTGTTGATAAAAAAAATGTAAACGGTTGTATGTAGCCTATTATGTCCAATCTTACTATTATATTGTTTCTACTTTTATTTTCTTAAAATTGAAAAG
The DNA here is from genome assembly GCA_006937965.1 of Callopanchax toddi. Classification (NCBI taxonomy): domain Eukaryota; kingdom Metazoa; phylum Chordata; class Actinopteri; order Cyprinodontiformes; family Nothobranchiidae; genus Callopanchax; species Callopanchax toddi. Next base: position 3,793,801 of record SSNR01000030.1, on the reverse strand, counting down.
AACATGCCATAAAAGGGACTTTCTTATAATCTTCTGTGTTGTTCATTCTTTCAGTTTTATTATTTATCTTTTTATACTTGATTGCTTTACATCTGTCATAATTCTTAATCCTGATAATCTGCATTATAATTTAAATTTCTATGAAATATGGAATATGTGCAATAATGAATAATAATAATAATGAAGATAATGATTCTGCTAACTTGGTTTGGGTTTACTGGGACATGACACAAACACAAGGGTAATCTAAACAAAGCAATATATTGCCTCATAAATGATACACACACTACAGATTATAACCATTATTAAGTGTTAAAAATGTGCAATGACTGAGCAAATTTTTACAAAAAAATTTCTCTTTCCTACATTGTACTTTCTTGAGTCAGAAGAAAAAAGTATCCACCAAAAAATCTGACATGAAAACATTTCTGATGTATATTCCCCCCCCCCCCCCTTTTTTTTTTTTGGTTTGAATCTTTTGATCAACTTCAGTCCTGATCAACAAAATCAAATATGAAATGATCAGGATTTAAAAAATGTAATTGCATGATGCTACTTTAAAAAAAATGGAAAACCACAAAAAGGTTATTTACCATAAAATAAATGTTGGGTAGTTTGGAGATGTTTTAAAAATTGGTTTAGTATATGTTAAGAATGATTAAAAATAATAACTTTGATGCTTCATTAGATTTTGTGTAGCAAAAGTTTAAAATTTTATGATTTCATTTTAAAACTTTACCATTAAATTCCATTAAACCACAGTTTTTAATCTCATAAGAGATGAAAAATAATAATTCACTCATATATGATGGGATTTTGCTTTTGAGAAATATAGTCAAAACTGCATTCATCTTTAAGATCATCAATTTCCCCATAACTTTTATAATCGTTGGTGTAAAGATAGATTTGTTTTGGGCAGCGTTACCAATTTTTTAATCCCCTAAATTTGCCAGAGTAAAATGCCGTGTTGAAACAAAAACTGAAACGATATAAAATAAGATTGCTAAAGCCATGCACATGCACTTGTTTTGTATCACACACGAAAGAAATAACAGCTTTATGCAATGTAAATATTATTTTTTAAAAACATATCTTCCATCGAATATTTTTCAGGCAGTATGCGTAGCGTCCTACTCACGTTTGATTGTTCTTCTTCCGCCCGACCTCGCAGATTAAGTTGCGCACCGTTTTGGGAAATCAGCTCGTAATCCTTTATTTTCTTGAGACAGATCGACCTCTGCAGGCGTCAAAATGTTCGCTCTAATGCGAAAACAAATGAGGAGCCATCCCGCTGTAAGCGTAGACACGTTTTTTTATATCCCCATTCTTTTTTGACGATTCGTAGTAAAACTGGGGCTGAACATTTTGTGGCTAATTTAGCTTAGCTCGACTGGTTAGCAGCGCCAGCTAGTACACTGGTCACGTGACCTTAATGACTTTTATATCTTGTAAGATATCGCAGAAGGTTTACAAAATACAATTTAACGCATGTTATTCCACTAAACTGTTGATGCTTAATTGCCAGAAGTGTTAATGTAAATCAGGTAGTTGAGTTAAAAAACTTTAAATACTATTAAGCTAGAAGGTTAGTGTTTAGTAAGTTACATTGTTGTGTGTGAGCTGTATACATGTTCAAAGTAACTCCTTTAACAAACTAATATTTAGTTCGTTTTTATAAATAAGAAGTTATGATGGTAAACGGCACTCGTGGCAAGTAGGTTTTTAAAAATAGGCCTTTCTAACATGCGACAGAAAAACTCAAGGGCAAATACTGAAGGTTGTCTTAAAAGTTTAATGTGAGACTCTCCAGTCTGTTGACAAAGCAGTGATGCACTTCCTTGTTGTTCAGGGCTGTCTTATTAGTGTACTCATGCTGCCATTTGTATCTTGGGGTGAACATTTTGTCTTTGAGACTGATTATTATTTCATTTTGTTATTTTAGCTGATCCCCCTTTTCATCTTCATTGGTGGAGGAGCAGCCATGTCCATGATGTACCTGGCTCGTTTGGGCTTGAGAAACCCTGATGTTTGGTAAGCACCTCACATTGATGCCTAAAACAATCAAGTTTGCACTCGTCCTCTTAAATAGTTTGTTTGTTCCTGTTCCTTCTTGCAGTTGGGATCGCAAGAACAATCCTGAGCCCTGGAACAAACTGGGCCCAACTGATCAGTACAAGGTCTGTCTTGAATAATATCAATATAAATCATATTACTATTATGATTTGCTGTTGTAAAACACAAAAACTCATGAGTAACAGCATGTGGGTGGTTTACTCACTGCACTTTCATGGATCCTTGCCAGCTGTGCTGCAAATCCTGTAGATAAGTCTTTTAACTGATTGATCAAAGTACATAATCTAGTTAATGCAGACCAGTCCAAACAAATCTGATAAACTCATTAACTGCTGAAAGCTTAATCAAAAAAATATATTTTTACTATACAAGGGGAAGCTTTATTAATAGAGACATAATATTTAAGTGTGTCACCATATATGTTATTTGTTCAGATTTTGTGGCCAAATGGTTAAAACCCAAACCCAGCATGTTTTTGTATTTCATGTGAAGTTTGCTTGTGCTGGAGCTAAAAGCACTATTTCTTCTCAGTTCTTTGCAGTAAACATGGATTACAGCAAACTGAAGAAGGACCGTCCAGATTTCTAAAGATCAACAAAAGGCACAGCAACCGGTTAAAACCACACAAATGATCCTATTGTGAACAGGATTTGGGAGATGCAGAAGCTAAATCCGCACAACTCATATTTAAGCTTCCTTGTTACATCCCTGGTTTTTTGAAACTGATATTTCATTTTCAGTTGTACATAAAAATAAAGAGGTCTTTAACTCCATACAGAGAAAAAAAAGCATCTCATTTGGTGTTTTCTTTTAAATGCATGCACATTGTTTTGCATTTGTGTTACTACTCATCAGCAGATTGCACATAACTACATCACTGTTCACATCTTTCAACCTTCATGCATCATGCTTTGCTATTTATTGCTTTTGCTTGTTGCTTTCATCATAATTAACCTTTGTCCTGCCTTGCTTTGGCTACTGTTTGACACCATTCCTGGCATTTATCTACATTCTTATTGATAAGATCAACATCAGACTTGAAGCTGATGCCGTCTCAACAGTTGATTCCCCCTAGCTGTGGCTACCAGAACAAACCCAGATGATGTGAAATCTCTGTTCAGTTTAAGAAATGTGTCTTCAGTTATGCTCTTTAAAGCAAAAACTTGCTTCTCATTGCAAAGCCGTGTGTTTATGTGATGCAAACAGAGACATCAGGATGTTGTGGTGGGACTTTGGAGGTGTTTCTTGTTATAGAACGTTATCTTTCTCAGCCAGATGACTTTGTAAATGTCACGGGGTTACGTTGTTCCATCTGCAGCTTGGAGAGAAGCGTCAGGGATGAGCAGCCAGCGCTGTGCAGAAAATGTCAAGGAGAACTTTATATTTGAATAGAAGCCCACGTCTGAATCTTAACCCACCCTCTCCGTAGCTGGAACACTCCAAACTTGTATCTTTTAATCATCTTTTTTTCAACTTGGGGAAATAGAAATTACCTTCTGGCTCAGAATGTAACGGTTTCATTTTGAAGCATTTTGATTTTTTTTAACTCGGCACTCGGAGTACTCAGCATTTTCCTACAGATTACTACAATCAGTCCAAATCATTCCTAGATTTTGAAGACAACAATGCCTTTATTGTACTGGTTTAATTATTCTGTGGTTTAAGGTATGGAAAGCAAAGGATGGTAAATTGAAAGGTGTGGATAGTGACAATCAGACTTAGCATTGGGAGAAAAGTTGGAACAGATACAAGTCGGATTGGAAAAGGATATTTTCAGGCTCAAATAACTGTTACCAGGAGTTAATGTGTTTTTGTACAAACAGTTTAGTAACAGCCAAGGCCTTCAGTTGTTCAAAACTGACATTTAAGCAATGTTTACATTTATTTTATCAGTGATTCTGTACTTCAACTTTTAATTTAAAATAAACAAATCCACAAAACTGATGATTTGGTGTCATTTTAAATAGTGCAGTCTACTGACTTCTGCAAAAACAAGTTATTTTGTTTACTTGCAGGTTTAAATGCTAAATAGTTTATTCAAGAGGGTGAATTTATACCAGAATTGTAAAATATTGAACAGATTTAAACATTTTCAAAGTCTTAAATCGAGTTAAGTATTCACTCAGTCATCTCACATGCATTATAATGAAATATAATTGCTTTTTAAATTAGAAATTGTAACTCACTGTGAAAAAAAAACAACATTTTCTTCACATAAACAGTATTACATCCATGTGATCAAACCCATTATTACTGTCTGCTTCTCTAAGCATCAGGGAGGAATCGGAACAAAAGGTCAGCTTTTGACGGACAGCTGAAAGGTTAAAAGTTCAAACGGTTTTATTGCAGTGAAATCTCTGAGGAATGGAGCCAAGCTGACCTACATCTTTACTCCCCCAGCCCTCATTCTGACCCCTGACCTTTTTGTTGAATCAAGCCCTTTTGTGCCACACTGTAAAAATAACAGAAAAAATAAAGTAATGGGAGAAAATAATATGAGGTGTGGAGCAGTGTGATTGCTGCAGCAGCAGTGGAAGGTTTTACCTTAGGTCAGGCAGTCAAAGGAGCATGTGGGAGTGCAGAGGATCCTGCACCACTTAAAGTCCTGACCATAGCATCTTCTCTAGTCCTCAGAGTTGTTTCACGGTGTGTGCATGATAGGGAGTGATTAATAAACCTACCATTTATTATTTTATATAAATATACACTGAGCATTGTTGTACAATATCCTTATTAAGATCTCCAAAAACATTTAATTGTACTTTAATTTTATCTTTGTTATTAGAAAACTTATATTATGCAGAAATACAGATATGTAAGTAAAAAAAAATATATAGTAAAAGGATATAGGTGAAAGATTGACTTTAGAACTTAAAACACTTTTGAAAGGATTTCATTGTATTTTTAGATTATAAATAGAAGATGTATTTTTTCAATTTCATCTTTATGCCAGTTTTTTTCCTCATGTTTTGATTTCTGTTCAATAACTTTTTGAACAACAACACACAAATGCCTGAAATAATGTCAGTTTTTAAATTTATTGTTGAACTTATTATCCTTTAGAAGAGTTTTTCCACTTTCATGCAGCCCAGAGATGGCCACACACACATGCACACACACACACCTCCTGCAGGAGGAGAGTTTGACATGGAAGTTTTATTCCAACCAAATCATATTGATCCTTGAGCCTGTACACTGAGGATGACAAAGTGGATCAGCAACAGATGCACAAAAAGGTCAGGGTTGTCAATGTATTTTTGCATGAGGGATTGAGTACGGATGCTGCAATTTAAGAGCCATTTCAGCAGGAATACCACAGGAATTAATCATGTCCGATATCTCAGGGACAGAGAGGCGGCGTGAACGTGCTTTATGTGGTGTTCCGGGGCATGCATCACTCACTTTGGGGCCAATTCAGAGCTGGACTGTCTGCGTGGTTAGTGGCTGTCTCATAAATACAAGGTCTCAGGTTTGATTCCTGAAACAGACAATGAGTGTCATCCTTGAGGAAGACAGTGAGGCCCTCAGGACAGACTGTCAGCAAAATGTCTAACAAAGGATGTGCAAGTTAAAGTGTGATTAATGATTGTTCTGTCTGGGCTTTGCAAAGAAGGAAAAACGTAAAGAATGGTGACAACAGCTAGCAGACGCAACAGATCCAACTTCCCATCATCCAGAGGAAATCTGTTGTTTTTTTCTTTTTGCATCCATGGTAGGAAAGCAGGTCAAAATTTAAATAGCTGAAAATAGAACATCTGGCAGGGCCTTGTCAGTCAGCAGTGCGTAATGAAATATGGAAATTGGGGCGCTCATCAAAGAGATGCGGGCCTCTCAGTGCCGTCCTGGGTCTCCAGCAGGCCCCTCAGCAGCCCCGATGGGGCCCCGCCCCTCTGAAACGTGTGCTACATTTCCAGGTGCTGCTGCTGTGGCCCGGTCCGCCACTAGTGCCAGCTCATTAGCGCTCAAAGCCTGGCGGAGCTGGCAGCTGGCATCATTAAACTTCAAACCGGCTTTCGACCCGGGGTGCCGCCACGGGGAGAGACCGCCAGCTCATCCGCCTGCCAACAGCTGATTAGAGCCACACTGACACCAGCAACCAGAACCTAACAGCATTCACACACACCACCAACTACACCCAACCAAGAGCTTATCCACACACCGTCACCTATCACAAACAGTCCAAAACACACACAGAGAGATTCTAAATTGAATCAGCACACGTCATATGTGTGTGTGTGTGTGTGTGTGTGTGTTTGGTGACTGTGCAGGAAGGTTGAGTGGAACCAAATACATCCCACAAAATTCTACCTTTTATGTTCATACTGAGCAGAACAGTTGGATAGTCATTTCTGATACAAGCTTTAATAGGATCATGAAGTTTGTTCCTGCATCCTGCCACTCAAACGAACTCTCCATCATTCCTGTTTCAGTAAAACATATTTTGTTTGTTTGCAGTCCGGTAAAGTGACCTTAAAACAACATTTTAAGGAAACAATTAGTTACTCTTATAAAACAGCTTCTGAGGCAAATGTTTTGTGATTGAGAGCTGAGTATGAAGCAGGACTAGTCACCTCTTCCGAGTCTGAGGCTATTCCCGACTGGAAAAATGTGGAATGTCCTCTCCAGATTGGCAGTGAGTGTCTCAAGTGAAGGAGTTTCATGCTATCTTGTTCAGAATGATGATAGGATGGAGAGATAAATTAATCAGCAGATTGTGAATTTGTCTTATGAGGACGTGGCACCAGTCTGTTAAGAAGTAGCTGAGCTGAAAGGCAGGTCTTATCTATGATCCTCAGATGTGGATCAGGACTGAAAAAACAAGATACAAGCAGCTGGAATGAGCTTCTGCGATGGACTGGCGACCCGTCCAGGGTGTCCCCCGCCTCTCGCCCCTTGACCGCTGGAGATAGGTGCCAGCTGCCTGGATGGATGGATGGATGGATGGATGGAATGAGCTTCCTCTGAAGGGTGGTTGGGCTCAGCCATGAGGTGAAGCTGCTTATCCAGGGGAAGCTGCTCTTCCACATCAAAAGTATCCAATCGAGGTGATTTGGTAAGACATCGTCCTCTGAGGGGTATCCAGGCACTTTCCACTGGGAGGAGATGTTGGGGGTGTCAGGATTCAAATGTAAGCGAGGAACAAGGGAGGCAAAGAAATGAGAACTGAACTCAAAAATACTTTAATAAAAAAGTAAAATGCAAGAAACCTGTGGAGCTCTGGTAGGAAAAAATGTAGGAAAGCAAAAGACTCAAGAATAACAGGACAAACTGGAAGGTTCAGGTGGATCTGACAGGGACTGGATGAACTGGAGCAGTGAATGTCCTCAGGAGCAAGCGATTAGTGGAATGCTGATCAGGTGGGTTGATTAACTGAACGAGGAGCAGCTGGGTTGAATGACAGGATGAGGAACAGAGGAGAGCTGTGGAGGCTACAGAGACACAGGGAAGTAAACGGAGGCCAAAACTAAACTAACTAAACTCAAAAGGTGCACAGGTCCAGAACTTAAAACACCTCTCTGTCCTCTTTGGGATCCCCAGGAAGAACAAGAGAGAGGGATGTGCTTCCCTCTGATCTGTCATCTTCACTACCCAACCTTGGGTGAGTATTAAAAAATGACAGTAGTTCACACTTTTCTCTTTTAACTTAGGGCAAAAAATTCCATATCATTCTTTCTAAAACAAGGGAAATTATTTTGTTTAAAAAATAGACTTTATCACCACTTTTTCTTCCTCTTGTATGTATGTAAACCTTTTTTCAGGCTGGTTTTTATAAGTTTTCAAAATCAACTATGGACAGTTTATGATGTCCTTCTGGTTCAAGGGAGACCTGGTTAATATGGCCAACCATTAAAAATGTGCAAACTGAAAATAACTGTTATTGTAACATGACAAAAGCAATGCAATTTATTTGCCTTTTTTATTAATTTGTGGACAATAAGATAATTTTAATAAATATTAACAGTATTGATGGTAGTGATATAATTACAGTATGAGGCAAAAATGTTAAACTTTTTATTTTAACATTCTAGCATTCTTTTATTTTGCTAGAATTTCTTTTTAGTATTCTCTTTTCTGCATTTAAGTGCATGCATTAATAATGTATGACTGAAACGAGCTCTAAGTGGTTGACATGCCAGTCAAAGGGTTAAAAAAATTGAGTAATACAATCAAACAAGCTGCTGCATGATGGTGACCTGATTCTTCTCATAATTTTGGCTTTGGTTCTTTATGTATTTATATAATGTCTGTAAATAATTGTTTGCCAGACTTTTGATGTTGTAAAATTTAATGATAAAGATTCAGTCAGACTCTGGTTTGTGGTATAAATTCTATAATTGAGTCCAAACAGAGAAACAAACGGAGCCCTTCTATCATTTTTTTCCCTTTAATTCCCTTCATGTCCCTTTTTTCCATCCTCATTGTTGAGCAGGAGCAGAGACTTGGTCATTTCCACAAAGACTGAGTCATGAATGATAATAGCTTGATTATTTGCCTAAAATTCATTTCATGTTCTGTAATTATTGAGAAGCTTTAAAAAAAAAAAACTCTGGATAATATCAAATCCTTTATCCCACAGCTTTAACACATTCCAGTCTTCATATATCCACACTGGGCCAGTGGAAAACTCATTTCACTTTTCATGTGGTTGGAAAATCTCCTGATAATTTCCATTAAATCAATGCATTAGCACACCACAAGGCTTACACAGAAACCCGAAGGAAGCGGCAGAAACTTCTGAGTCGATGAGCTCAGTCCAACCTCCATGAAATTTTTCAGTTCATCAGAGAGGAGGAGAAAACGTTGGCTCTCTTTAGGGGTTTGGGTCAGTTTTGATCCTCTGTCACTTTGTAAAGCTGCAGACTGAGGAAAGCTTCTAAGCTAGAGGTAAAACCTCACACCCAAAATAATGTTAATTTGATTTTTTTTTTAGTGCAGAAATGAAGATTTGTCTGTAATGATGGCTTCTCACCTGCATGGCATATTTGCTCTAAACATATTTTCAGGCATCAGAAGCTTAGAGGAGAAACGGCTCAGCTGAGCTGCTTTTGGAACGAGATCAGGAGTCATCAAGGCTGATGCAGGTGAAACCCCCAGGAGAGATTTTCTTCATTTGAAGAAAAATAGCAAACTATAATCTGGTGTGAAGGCTTTGTGGGTCTGAAACAAATGTGCAGGAGGTTAACAAGAAGTCCAGTGGTACAGATCGCCTGGGTGGCCTCGCTCCTTAAAGAATCCCTAATGAGCTCTCTGTGCTTCCCCTGAAGCCTCCTGCACAGATTCATCACCAAACATAAAGGTCACCACTCTGCTGCATGATGGAGTTCAGCACTTCGTGGTTTCGACGTGACCTTTTGACCCTCCCAACTTTGGATGACGATTCTCCCCTGATCATGCTGTCGTTCGTGAATCAGCCAAAGCTCTCCCAGGAGAAGATGCTGTTTTATGCCGGTGTGTACGACACACATTTGGCAGCTCCCCCACTCCTTTCTTCCACCTCTCTGTGAAACATGAGCTGCTTACATGAAGCCTGCAGTCTTGATAATTTCAAAGCTGGCATCGCTGAGAGACCTTGAGAGGCTTTTGTTTGAGGACAGAAATGCCTTTGAACAGAGATTCAAAGCAAACATGCAGTTGTGATTTACAGCCACATGGGGGCAGCAGAGTGTTTGTTGGAGGACAATGCAGCAGGGTGGCTGGGCTCTGTAAGCAGTTGACCTCAGTGGCGATGGAGGGGCCAAGGGCCAGTCGTGGTCTCTGTGTCCCCCTGGCACAGTGCCTTCAGATGGGACCAGAGCAGAGCCTTTGGACTCCATCTGTCGCTTTCGCCACATTCAAGACGAGGAAGGCGAGGAGCGTCTGAGACAGGTGGGCCCACCTACCAACAGCTGTTACAGTAAGCAGCATCTGGACACGGACGAGGAAACTTTCCTGCCTCGGCCAACTCCAAGCTTCTTATTTCTGTCATCCTCATCACCATCAGCTGTTCCCTCATCGTCCACTCTTCTTTTTTCTCTCTGAAATTCTGTCGCTTAGAAAATGAAGTTCTGGTCATTAACCATGGCTGTTTTTTTATTCCACACTTTTGCAGTTTTATATATGAAATCAATAACCGTGTGGAGGAATGCAGAGATGTAAAGAAAATGCAACTTAAATGTGAACCCAGTGGACTTTAAATTATTTTTTCAAGTTTTTGTGTAATTTTAAAATGCTTTAGTGATCACATGCTAGTTGAATTTTTCCTAGTTGTTTTTGAAAACGATAAGTTATTGCATTGATCTACAGAGTACTGAACTTCAAAACACCTCTCCAAATCTGCAGCTATTGTCTTACAAAATCATGTCATTTAGATCTGCACTCATCAATAACATTAAAACAAATGTGTTTCTTCCTACAAATACAAAATAGTTTTTTCAAAATTTTAATAAGTTTTACAAAAGAAATCAAGCATAAAACATGTTTAGATTTCATATTTTAACCATATGTAATTGGTTTTATAAATTAAACCCAAATCCCTTTTTTTAAATAATGCAAATTTGAACTATTAATGTGAAATGTTTATTGTTTAAGCTGTAAATCAGCAGATTAACCTTTTTTTTAATTTTCATATCAACAATGCCTTTCTTTTCTTCATTTGGGGCAATAAGAGTAATCAGACAATATTTATTTATTATAGTTAAAATAATTACATTAACTTGTTATTCAACCATTGCCATATGTTAGAAAATTTTTTAATTTAATAGTTAAAAAAAAAAAAAAGTTTATAGGAGCCAAATTATGCTCCAACATGTGGTTGTGGTTAAAAAGTTAAAACAATCTCTGTAAATTTGTGAAAATTTTTAATCTTAAGTTCTTCCATACTTTTACTTCCTCCATTCCAAATATGGCAGACTTGTTGACGTATAGCTGTAACGGGCTGCATCAGAGTGAAGACTAAGCATTTATAACTCTGCTTTAAACCATTCTGTTGGAGAAATTTGAGATGTCAAATACAGATTTTAATATTCAGTATTGCCCTAAAATAAATTGACAAACCCGCAAACAGGGGAACAGCTAAACCAGTTTTACAAACATCTTTGTCAGTCTATCAATGAGTTTTACTTTGGTTTATGGAAATGAAAGAATACTGGTGTAGATTAGTGCCCCAAACCTTTTACTGTGGTATCTCACCTTCAGAGATGAATAGAATCACTTTAGTCTTTTTGTCTCTAAAACACAAGAGACTGGATCTCTGAACGCAGCAATGTTGAAGTGCCGTAATGGCAGCACATCCTGCTACATTTCTGTTGAACCAGGCCATTTAGTTGAAAATTGATACAAGAATGGGGATAAAATGTTGAGCAAGACAATCCAACAAGTCTGATTAGGCACTGTGCAGCCAATTAGGCCTGGTGGCTCCCATCTGAAGTCTAGCGAGCAGCAACGACGAGCACATTAGCCCATACTGAAGAGCTTTTTGTCCGTCCCATAACTTAATTATTCCCCTGCTGTTACATTTAATCTGATTCATGTAGGATTTAACTTTCTCTTAAAGTGCAGACAAGCTGCAAAGGGCATAATGCAGCATGAAGATTTAGATCCACTGGTTTTGCACTGCGCACTGACTGGATGAGCTGGGGGGGAGCAACATTTGTTCAATTTTATTTTCTCAAAACAAAGCAGCCAAATTTTAAAGCATGCAGCATATGTTTCCCTTAATCCTGGAGCGATGTTTATAAGAAACGGCACTTGGCGGCACGCTCACTCAAAAGAACGCGCACATAATGCATCTATAAAATTAAATGCAAAAGCCTTTTTTCACGTTGCATGAGGAAGTTGAGACCTTTTTTTTTTTTTGTCTGTTTCGTAAACTTGAAGTGAATTCATTATTTGGAAGCGTCATCAGTCACGTAAAGTTCAGCATGATAATGTTGTTCCCACTGATTTGTTTTTTTGCCTGCATATTAGCTCCATTGCCTTAAATTGTTTGTGTCTGCTTCCTGCTGGGGTTAATCTCAGCTCTCTGTGTCCATCTATTCACGATGATTAGTCCTAATAGATGTGCAGTTGGGTTCTGTTTGAAGACCCTATCTTATTGTTGCCAAAGCCCTGATGTCTTATTTTATAAAATGCATTCATTTACATAAAAATGTGGGGATTCATATGCAGTCCTCGTGTTAAACATCTATTTTTAGTTTCAAGGTTGAGAGATTTTTTGAAAATCTATATTTTCCTGAAAGAAAAGTTAAAGGACAAACGACATGCATTGCACCAGATCTACCTGATGGGAAATGATGACTGAGAAGCATCAGATTAAAAAAAAAAAAAAAAGTTTAATGTTCACTGCAGCAATAAATAATATGTGACTGGCTTTCACATTCTGAAGTCTCTGGAAGTTAAATGAGGTGGAAATGTGTGTTTGGAGGTGTGATAACACACCTCTGTGAGCACATGCACTTTTACAGAGGCATCTGATTCCTCCTGCAGGTACGAGAAGAACAAATTACACGAGGTGAAAATAGGCTACATATTAGAGGAGAAACTTCTGAAACACGAGTGCATTTCAGAAATTACAGCTGCATATTAGAATCTTCTGGAGACGATGTGCTGATTTTTCAGAGTATTAAATCTCTGCAGCTCAGACTTTAATTTGAAAGCTGAAAAAATAAGAATCGTGCATTTACACTTAAAATGTAACTGGTGCATAAACGTGTTTGATAAGATTAAAATTCTCGATAAATGACGCCAAGCTTTGGCTAAAAACGGATTGTTTTAGTTGGTTTTTATATTAATAGATATTTTGGTAATGCCAGCAAATTTCAACTATTAAAATTAGTCTCATGCTTGCTGTCAGTGAGCTGCCACATTCAGGCTGTTGAGGAGGAGACAGATGCCTCAAATCTCCCCCTTACACATTTTTATAAGCGATCTAATCCCATTGCTAGTTATTGCCTTCATTTGTCTCCAGTATTACCATTACTGAAGGAGATTGGCAGTCCCTGGAGATGCTTTTTGGCTCACCCTCTCTTTTCACTTGAAATGTGTGAGCCAGGCGTGATGGAGGCGCCTCCTGGCACTGCGTGGTACCTATCTTCTGATCATCTGTTATCTCTGACTGAACATATTGGATTATTGATTCGGAGGGGGAATGTGTTTTTGTAGCCATTCACAGATCAACGCTTGCTTGTGTAAGCTGAACAAGCTCGCTGTAGCCTAACTTTGACCTTAAATTGTGAAACTGAAACCGGTTATCTTTTTCTTTGAATGCTTGTGCTTCAGTGGAGCTCCAGAATTATAGTTTTCATTTCTGACTGAACAACAAGGTAAGAATCTGCTTTAGTTTAAGAATATAGGCTGCATCAAAATTTAAATAAATTTTAAAAAATCCAGCTTTTATTTGTAGTTGTATTCTCATAGAACTAAAATAAATTACATGCCTTTTTTTTTTTTTAAACGGTTGAAAACAATTCAGATGTTTTCAGTCATTTACTTCAAAATTCAGTGTTTTTAAATGTGAAGTCAGTTTCTTTCCCCCCAGTGACGGATGGGTTTTTGATGCCAACAGAAACACACCATCCCATCAGCCGAAGATTGTATCAGGAAAATCTGAATCAGGTTTTTTTTTTTACCAGGATTACACAATTTGCATAAACAAGTTATTTGAGAAAATGATACGATGTTCAAAACATGCAAAAGTGTAAACTGAAGTTTGATAAGTATGCATGCTTTGGAGATGTGGTATATTTGTTAACGAGTGTGTAATAGTTCAAGTGGCTGTGCTCTGATGACATCAGCTGTTAGTTCTGATGGACCGTAGGCCTGAGATTATGGGGAGCACCTCTAAAGGTTTGTTTCCATGATGGGAGGGGTCAGCCAACATCTTTCTGGCACACCTCAAGGTTCCTGAAGATGTATAGGTCCAAGGGAGAGAGAGAGGCATCTGGCTGTAGACACAAGATGGCGGACAGCCACTCTCGTACTACCGTACCGGAAGCTCTCTACCAGAAGTGACGTACTTCTCTGTACCGGAAGCGAATATCCTTTTTCTAGATTGGCTGTGGGGATTTCAAGCAAGGTCAATAACCCTCCCCCAATTCCGGTACGGTATACGGAGGTTGCTGTCTGCCATCTTGTGTCTGCAGCCAGGTATTCTTGAAGGGAGAGGGCAGTCTACAGCCAATCACCTTCACCTGCTTTTCTTTTGTTTGGCTGAGGCATTTCTACATTAGGGGCCAGTGGGGCCAGGCCCCACCAGATGTCACTGTAGAGCTTAATGCTCAAATAATCAGTGGGGGAAAAATAGTTTGTAGAGTAGTTTTGTATAAAATCCAAAGTAGATTCTTCTATAAACATTAATGTAATATAAGTCTTTGCCAGAATGAAGAACAGAATGATCCTTTTGTTTTTTCCATAACAAAGGTTGTGTTTTTGAATTAGATTGATATAGAATTACATTTCTTGTGAGGAATTTTGTGCTATTTTGTGAATCATTTATTGTTGATCAAGGTCAGTTTGTTAACAGCTGAATGCATTTATCTGATCTTTAAAAAAGTTTACAGATCCCTTTCTTAAGAAAATAGTTTGTACTAGTGCATCAGATGAGCAGAAAAAATGACAATTATTTATGCATGCAAAGGATAAACATACGAATGGTGTTACGAAATTGATGCAGTTATTAAATAAAACCTTAAAATCTCCTTTTCATCTGATGTTGAATCCAAATCATGTCGAGCAAAGGAATCCAGAAACTTGTCTGACAGTTTCATTAAATTTGAAGGAGGCTTTAGATGTAGTCCATCAGTCAGACTTCAGACATCATCTGGACCGAAATGAAGACGCTAAACCATAAAACAGAATTCAGAATAAACATTTAGATTTTCAAAAAAACAATGCACGCTCCATTTCCTGGAGACAAAAACTATTATTCATTTCTTTTAATACGAGCATTCCTCACACCAAGTGTGCAAACATGAAGTGAAGTAGAAGAAAGATGTGGAATATGAAAGGTACACACTTTGATGGTTCCTCGAAGGGTCTGTGAATTAGGACAGCCTGAAGCTGGGCAGGAGGAGAGAGGGGAATCTGTCAACAGGAGGGAGTACGTGGCGACGAGCCAATGAGTTTTATTGATATCTCTCCTGCCTTGTGTCTGCACGCCTGCACACACGTGCATGTGTGTGTGAAGCGGCAAAGAGCTTAAGAGATTGACCAGAGACGGCGGCCTGCTTTGCTGCCAAGCTGCATTAATTGTGTATCAGTGACTGCCTTTCATTCCTCCGGTCTGCGGCGTGTCTGGACGCGGCTTCAAGTAACGCCATGTTTTTTTCACAAACCACAAAGAGAGGCACCCAGTGGTGTCGGTGTTTGCTCTAAATATGGTTTCAGCTCGACGTGTTTACCAGCTTTAACTGAGATGATCTAAACGCTTGCAATTAAAACGCAAACATACAAAAACACATTTTTGTCTCCTTCTCATTTGAGCTCACTCATTAGTCGGATGCTGTTGGTACAATAGTGAGCAATTTCTCAGGCATCTCATCTTTAATTATACTTCAGTCATGCTGTACAGTGGATATGAAGTGGAGAAATTCCTGCACGCAAATGTTTTTTCCCTACCAGGTTTCTGGGTGATTGAAAGAGTAAATGTATATTCATGAACTGGGAATTGCTTGAATCGCTCTTATGTGATACCATCTCTGAGGCGGATTGATATAATCAGACAGAGATTGCTATTCATAACCAGGTAGAGAGACTAGAAACTTTATTTCATACACAATATTATCCAATATTTATCTGTAAACATTTCAAAATCTGTCAGTTTAAACTTTGACCTTGTTTCTTTCTGCATGTTGAGCTGCTCCAAAACCTCTGGAATCATAATAAAGGTGCTAGCGGCATTTACAGACGAGGAAAAGCACCTTCTTTATTTGCTCCTGCCCTGACTTTCTCCTCTCCCTCTTCTCTGATATTAGCTGATGGCATGCTGTCTGGAAGCTGTTAAATCACCGGAGACCTGCTCCTACTGTCCCCAGCTGTCGATATGAATTAGTAACACAAAGTACCAGTAATGCTCGTAGATCACAATCTCAGGCGCCGCAGCATCTGTGTGCATCTGAGCACTTTGGTGTGAGAGTCCTTGAACTTAGCGGGGAAGTTGCCCTGAGGACTCTCACAACTGTCAGACAATCTGCTGGAGCTTCAACCTACAGGAACGAGCAACATGTTCTTATTTATCTGTCTGCTGCAGTCGCTTAAGCCATGAGCTGAGATTGTTGTGACAAAACTCTCGTCGTTGTCCGTGCACCAGACAGTCACTTCATCCCAGAGTTCTGCCTCGGTCTCTGCTCAGACGAGGATTTCCAGCTCCTCATTTCAGCTTCTGTCTCCTTTCTCTTCCACACATGCTTGATTTGTCCTCCTGCAGCCAAACAGAAGCCAGGAACAGCTCAGTTGGTCTGTTTAGAATTTACATATGTAAATAAGACCCAGTGTTTCCCATAGATCTGCAATTAGGCAAACAGCTGAAGCTCTCAAACAATGTGGAGCTCTATTATTTACCAATAACAGAGCTTCTTGAGCACTGATTTATATTTCCAACCCCATTACCTCGTTACCCCCCTGCTTTTTCATGATTGGTTACAGATAATGTCCTGGACCCGATCAAACTGGTTAAAAAAACATGCTCAGGAAGAAAATAGGTGCTTCTTACAGACGCAGAACACACGCTTGACTGACTTTACATGCTTTTAAGGTTAAAAAGCTCATCAAATTGTGCTTATTGAAGCAGAGTAAACGTATTCACGATCTATATTCTAAAATAAAAACAGCACGCCTAATGTCACACATTAATATACAACTGGAAGAGCTGTGTGAGAGCATCTGACGTTCAGATAACTCTGATTTTATTTTTGTTTTCTAGCATCACTGAGGAGGAGTTTTGGAATTGTTTGAATTCAGCCACGTTGGAGGGTTTGCCAACATGAACGACCTGTTAAAGGTCAAAGGTCAGACTTTCACCTTCAGGATTCTTCTACAGGTGTGACGGTAATCAGGCCTGAGTCTAGTAAAACTGAACTCGGCTTTTCAAGTAATGTTATTAATCGCAGTTAATTCATGATTTAATGAGGGTGATTGCTTTTTCACACAGGACCAGGTTGGTTTGGATAGTTTGTCTTTTAATGAATTAATTTAAAAATAGCATTTTGTGTTTACTTAGAAGTAATCTGTAAATGTTCCACTTCACTATAGATGTGTTGCAGCATTAACCTCTGTGTATTTCTGCAAAGTAAATAACTGGTTACATTTTCAGAGGTCGGCGATAAGTGAGGCAACTTCTAGGAGGTGAAGAAAGATGAATCCTTTGCATTTCACTGCTGTTTATTTAAAAAAAAAATGCCAAGAAGCTCTTTTTACATGAAGTTCAATTAGCAGAAATATGAATTAATACTCATCGCTTTCATTAGTGATGAATCAAGTTGAAATAAAACTCACTGCTAGAATTGACACAGATCCTCCTTCAGCACCAGAACTGGGTTAAACTCTTAACAGTGTAAAAAAAAAAAAAGTCACTTTTTGACTTTCTAACATCTTCTGGAAGTTGCATTAAACAATATCTTTTGCCAACTTGAGATAAGGAGGTCAGGTCCACTGCTGTTCCAGACTTGATGTGTGCAGATTTGAGGTCACTGTGACCTGCCCCCATGTGTGAGGTGAGTGAACGTTCTCCAGCATCACTTCCCCTCCGGATGATTTCTTTAAAGAGGGAATCAGAGGAAATACTGAGAGTTTGGTGACCAAGAAGTGGTGAATCCAGGTCATGCTTTATATTCTGATTCTAAACTTGTCTTATTCTTTCTTAAATCTAACAAACGGAATCAATGCATGTTAGCTTCACTTGAATCTAAATCGGTGATGTTTTGTAGCTTTTTTCTGTATTGTATTTATCTGATTTATCACCACTTTGTTTAATTGAGTCTCTGCTTACTGTTCTCTCCTCACACCTAGCTGTATTATTAGTTCAGCTTCAAGTTTCCTTCCCACCTCTGGACAACATTTGGGTTTTCTCTTCTACACCTCGACCACATCCGAGAAGCACGGCTCCATCACCAAACCATGTATCACATTTGATAAATGTCAGGTGAGGAAAACCTTTATCACCTTAATGTATAATTTTGGGTCTCTGCTTGAAGTTATTGTTTCATGTATAAAAATGTTCATGGTAAATTTTAGGAAAATGTCGAGGATTATACTAAAATATAAGTAAAAAGTGCATAAAACTTCAATTTTCCTCTTTTATCTGCACTTGGTGACAGGAGAACACATATTTGCTGGAAATGTTATAAATTAAATTACATTTGATTTTAACGATGGGCCTAAAAATTTAAACTCAATGTGTTGACTTTTTGTTGCTTTGTCTTTTGAGTTTTTAAAGACTTAAACCCTCAATCATATATTTCTGATTGACATTAATAAAGAATAAAATCGGATAACAAACATGCAGTTTAAAACATCTCTATTACTGAATGTATTTTATGATTTTTCTCTAACTGCTCTCTTTACACTTAGACTTTTTTTTTGTATTTTTGCTTGCAAAAAATAAATACCTCATAAGTAAACAAACGATAAAACCAAACACTGCAAAGTCAACTTGGAGAGCTTTTGGTCTTGTGTGATTGAATTTTTGCATTAAAACTGGTGCGTAAACTATGACGAGGTGTGGAATAGGATTATGGTGCATGATGAGGAATCAGAACTGCTGAGATCTTTGAGTGTTACAGGCTCAGACCTGCTCTCTAATAGCCTGAAATGAGAACAGATCTGTTAAAGCCTCAAAGAACACAGAAATGAGATGGGACTGGCTTTATGCCGCCGTTCATTACCGCCCTCACATTGATGGGCCCTCTATGAGACTTAATTAAAAAGTCGATGGCATCTTTAATGGCCACAGCGCCGGCTGTTTTTCTGGGTTTTTAAAACGCTGGTTCTCTAATGACCAGCGGCAGCCTCATTTGGGGGGTTGGGGGACAGAAAAAATGTTTTGACCTGTGACTTGAGGTCATTATGCCCCAGCTATATCAGGGAAAAAATATAAGCTTGTTTTCTTTTTTGTTGGTTTCCACTGCTGCAGGTCAGTGACCAGAATAAGCTAAAACTTTTTAAAAATGAAATGCAACAAAGAAAAAGGGGGATGAAATGGTTAAACAAGAAGAGAAATTGAATGCCTGTTGATAGAATTTTGCTGGTTTGCTCTTCATGCTGGAAGTTTGAGTAATTTAGTTTCATGCCCTTGTTTATCCTCTGAATTAAAATCTGAGTAATGAGGCAACATGTCTGAGATGAAGCCAAGTGTATCAAAGCTTTGAAAGACAGCCTGTGTCCTTCCTGTCTCAGAAATAAACGTAGCTGATGCTTTTCACTGCAGATTTCAAAAAGAGGGTCTGTTCTTTTTGTTTTTTTTTTTACAGTAAATGTTAGTGATGTATATTTTAAGAAGTATCAATCTTTATTATGCTCATTCATGTTAAAGTTGAAGGTTAAAAGGATGTGTTCTCATTATCTGCCAAATAACATCAGTTCAAGTTTGTCAACCAACCATCAAACCATTTCCTTTGAGGCAGAAGTTTAAAAAAATTGTTAAAACATAAAGAGCAATTAAGTCCAGGCTCTCCACATGTGAGGTAAAGCTCAGATGTCAAGACCTGCAAGAATATATTAAATGCATGGCATAAACAGCTTGTGGGTACAAATAATAAAACGACAAATCCCAGAATGCACTGGGACAGGTACATGGACTTATTTGAAGCTTTTAATTTTGGCCCACCATTAAATCTGACACCCCTAAAATGAAGCATGACGTAAAGTTTTAGGTGGATGCATCTTTAGCTCGAAGTCTGACCTGTGAAGTGACGGTAGTTTGGAAAATTAAAGCAAATGATGCATTTTCAGACCAAAGCCATCCCTAATAATGTGTCATAGTTGCATTAAATCAAAGCAGATACCCAAACATTAACTTCAAGCACAATAAAGTGATTTTTTTCATAACATTTTCCTTTTTTTAAAGAAAAAAAAAAACAATGCAAGGAAACCATTTGAACTCAACCATTCCAATTAAAATAAGTTATGCCCTAAAAAATCGCCGCATCCTAATTTGCACTTTTTGTCCGTATGTAATGTTTTACACACTTTTACCCTGAAAGCTTTTGAGTGTCTATTAAAGCCTTTACTATGCAAATGTTCCCATGCAAGTCAACACTGGAGGCGAATTAGGTTTTTGAGTCAGTCAAATTGGGCTGCATAACTCAGCCTCTGACAGAATGAGAAAAACAAACATGTTTCATTCAGTAATCCGTCTCAAACATTTTATATTAGAGTGGTTAATTAAGATATCAATAATGTGGCTAACTATGGGAATCTGTGCTCGTGGCGAGGATGTGTTTCATTCATTATCGTCCTTTTTCAGAGTGGCCCATTTGCATACGAAGCTTTTTGGTGCATTATCAATTGAGTTACAGGAAAATTAACCCTTTGATGTAGTCGGAGCTGATATTAACTAAACCAAAAACTAAAGATTTGTGAAGATGCATTCATTAAGCAGAGGCTAGAAAGCTTTAAATGTCATGTCGGCGCCCATAAAGCGTCTGTTAGAAATATTTCCCACCTTGATCGTTTAATATATTTTTAGTCTGCTTGAGCCTGACTTTATCAGGGGACCAACAGCTCCTTTCTGTCTGTCTTTGGGGGAAAAAATGACCCTCGTTATGAGCTGTTTAGTGATTCTGTCTTCCGACGGATGCCTCTAATTGGGGGGGGAGAAGACTTCGTTTTCTGACGGCTCTGGAGGCTTTTGATAAAGCCCATTTGCCATGTAAGAATTCATTAAGCACGTCATTAAATCCAGCGTCTTTGATATAAAGGAGAAGCTCTAGATCCCATTTGGTTTGTGGTGGAATCTGACCTGACACACACACACACAACAAATGCATATAAAATCATCTCAAACACAACCACCAAAAGACCATCCTCATGTACTCACAGTGGTGATGCTCTTCTGTCTACTCCTCTGTTTCCCTGTTGCTGCTGTTTTTTTTGTTCACCTTTTTCTTTTTTCCACTCAGAGGTCTGATTTGGCTTGCGGCTGGTAGGTCCCAGTGGAGATGTTGGCCTAAACAGCCGGGTCTGAAGTGATTATGTGAGTGCAGTGTGAGAGATTCCTTCAGGGCCTGTGGGAAGCGTGCACATTCTTTGTTGACAGTAGAAATGAGAGTGAGAGTAAAGGAGGGAAAGGTAGAAGGGAGGGATATGATCTAAGCAGACAGGGAAAGGGCTGGAGTCAAAGGGAATCAAGGCATGTGTAGATATAAAATCCCTTTTCTGCTGAAACATGCAAGGTTTCCTTTTTTTATTTATCCACATACCCAATTAGCATGAGTTTTGTGGCCTTGTAAGCACCCGTTATATCTCACAGGAGTGTCAAATTAAATTCAGGTGTCCTCCCCGTTCCATAAGGGTGTCGTGATGCGTTTGTGCATCCTCCTTGTGTGGCTTATTTCACTTTAAAACAATGCGAAAGTGTTTTAAAGAAGATGATTAAATTCTCTGCACATTTTTCATTGAGAATAACAACCAATTAAGCTCCAATAGCTCTTCTTAAGTATCCGTATCAATTAATCTTTCATTTCGCATCATCTGAAATTGTCTTTGTAAGTTCAGCCAAGCAGCCAAATTGAAAATTTCCCCTTCTCGTCTCCGCCGTTGGCCTGTTTACTCTGAAAGTGTGTCCTTCAAGCATCTCCTAAGAAACAAGGAGCTAAGCTGTAAAAAGCGAGCTGTCGTTTATCGCCGCCTTGCAGACAAATCCACTCTAAATGGCCGGCGATTTTCACTCATTGGTTCAATAATCCATTTGAGAATTTTCTCATGAACTAAGACACATTGTTGAGGGTGTTCTTTCTTTTTTGAACAGATTGCTCTGTTTACACCCTTCAACTTGAAGGAGACTGGTCTAAATGATGTAAAAAATGTAAATGAATGCAGATATTTGAATTTTGGAGACTAGAAAGTGTAAAGCCTTTTTTGTCTCCTTGCTTTTATGGCAGTGATGAAATTGAGGCCAGTTACCTGAGTTTCTCTGATCCAATTCTTTAATAATCTTTCCTAATAATTGCTTCCGGTCATATTATCAGTAAATATCCCAATTTTGTCCTTCCTGATCTTTTGCCGGCACCTTCCTCTTTTACCCTGATGCTGTCCCGGACTCCCCCCTCCTCCCGTAGTGAACTGTGGTAATTGAGTGAGAGCTGTGGCCCTGGAGTCCTTGTGTAATCCACACTTTATAAGCACTCTAATTGAAGTGCAAATTCAATACTCCCTCATCAGCCTTTTACTGGCTGTACCGTTGCCTGCACCCCTCAGGTAATTACAGAGAGACTGGCAGTTCAATCATTTTGCAGAAAAAAAAAATTGCAACAAAAACATAGCAGCATACACCAAATCATTTCACAGCGCCTGTGTGGAGCGTGATAGCCGGGTTAGCGGAAGCAAAGTACTCACAATAACAAAACACCTTCCTCTCAGTTGTCGGGAAGGTTACACACCTGTGTGATGCGGGAATTTAGACGGCGTTATCTGAACTGCACAGGGGATTATTCTAAGCCTTTGCATGTGCTGGGTTTATAGACACATCAGTATTGGTGTGCATGAACATTCTCGTCCAAATGCCCACTCAAACAAGTTTTTTTTTTTGTGTAGCTGCAGCCTCAGACACACTACTGCATGCAAACATGCACAAATGCAGGTGAAATGTTTAGACAATCAAGAAGAAATGCAGATTTTGCTCCTATTGCTGTGTAGGAGTGTGGTTTCCGGCTTTAATTAAACTCCTTCTGTTTTCTTTTGGTTAGTCCCCACAGGGCCGTGTCTTCGTCCCAACCACATGCTTATTTATTTATTATCATATTAAGCTCCACAGCTGAGCCACGGATAAACGTGGCGCCAGACCTGTGGAGCGAGCCTGGATTGTCGCAGGCTAATACAATTTCATGTTCTGCAACATCCCACCAGCAGCAAAAAAAAAAAAAGTCCACATTTAGAATCCTGTTAGGATGTTCAACAACGAGCTGGAGAAACAAAAAGAAAAAAAAAATGTTGGTCTTATTATTCTCACCACAAAAGTACCAATAAAGAGTGTCAACACAGATGTACACAACTCAGAAGTGTGGAAACACATGGCTGCTCCTCACAATAGAAAAGCAAATTTCATTTGTAAGATCTTTTGGAAATCATCCCTGCAGCATTGTGTTCCTCCAGAGATCAAACGTTCCTGCGAAGAAAACAATCCAGGTGTCATAACAACTTTCTTCGTCTCTCCTTTATTCAACTGCCAGATTCCATCTTTTTTTTTGTGTTTATATTTCTAATTTGCTCTGCCTTCCACTAAATATCCCACCAGACATCTTTCTGGATGAGCTTCACAGCAAATTCCGAGCACATCCCCAGCGCGTTTGTCGAAGTTTGATGAATATGATACAAATCTTCAAAAGACAAAATCATGTTAGGATATTCTTATAACACTGCAAAATTGCCAAGATGCCCCACATAGGCAGCTTAATATCTGCAACACTGCCTACTCACATCTGCAGCACAAACAAGGCGTGCATTCTTCTCGTAGTCGGTCTAAATGCTGCTGTCAAGACTATAATCATATTACAGCACATTTTCACAAACACACTGCCCTGCACTATGCTTTACATTACTCCAAGTACACTTTTAATTGCTTGTTGCTTTATCTATTGAATCCATACTTGTTTTGCGTCAGTCTCCTGCTGTTTTGACCCACTTTCCTGCAGGGAATAATTCATACTCAAATTCTGCAGTTGCCCTAAAACATTGTTTAAATTGCCCACAAGTCTGGGGACAGTGATATTAATGCTGACAACACTGGAATTATTATAAATTCATGAATATGAGCCTCAGTAGAAGTATGAATGGAGATATCATGCAGTCAAAAATAAGGGCATAGAACAAGTGTATTTTGACCTGCAGTGAAGGTGTTCTGACTTTTCTGCATGGTAGTTCACATTGTGATATAAATGTGACTACCATCAGACTCCAGTGTGAATAGCCTATGGCCCTAAAGTAACCCACGTGCACAGGAGACGTGATGTCACATGCAGCAGGCTGTGTTTATAGAAGTAAATTATATCAGTGTGTATCAGTTTTAAAGTTGGTGTGTAATACACAGAAATTCATGCACAAAATTAACTCCTGCCTCATAAAATTAAATATTATCGTGCTAAAACCATTTCAATTAGTTTTAAGCCCTTTCAAATCAATGAAAATACAACAAATTTCAAGCATTTTCAGGCTTATTAAGCACCATGATTTTAACCCTTTTATCCAAATATTTACCCCAAAATTTGAATGTTGCGGTTGGTCAAGTGTTTAATTTATACATATAATGAGGTAATTCTTTTGTATTAAACCACAGTTTTATGCAAAATTTATAAAAAGGAGAATAAACTAGACATAAAAAAATGCTGGCATTCTGAATGTAAAACAAATAAAAGCAACATAAAACAAAGAATTATTCATTTTATATTTAGTTAATAATGCAGTGTTTTTCTTAAACATCCAATTACTGTGAACACATTAAATTAGATTCTTACTTTAGATAAGTTAATGCAAACATTCCTTTAAATTACAGTATATTCATAAAGCCAATAAGTTTTCAGAACTTATCTTGAATGTCTTGTTTGTAATTTAATCCCTAATAAAATATCAGTTTTGATAGTTGCACAAAACCAACAATTACTATTATTGAAACACTGTTAATTACATAAATGCACTCTGTTATTATTATTATTATTATTATTATTATTATTATTATTATTAACATTAGTGTAACCTTTGCATACAGTAGACGATGTGGGAAGAAGTGCATACCTAAAAACGCCCACTCCTTCTCCATAGATCAGAACTACAACATATTACATAACTCAAAACACAATCACATTATTCCATCTGTAGCTCAGAGCCAAACACATTTATCTACCTATAAATCCATCAACCAAAACATATTACAATTGGAACATTATTTTCATCTTTAACTTCTGATAATCATTTCTTTATATTTCCTTTTGAATTGCTTTGTTTGGCAATTTCTTCAACTTTTTCTAATTAGTACAACTGGTTTACACTATAAAATATGGGCTGTGGAGGCCCCCAAATGTCAAAGCAAGTTTGAATGCAGTACAAACCACAGATTGTTATCAGAACACCAGAGAAGGTAGAGAGAAGCTGACAACAGGGTGTTTCAGCACCATGGACAGCGCACATACCCCCAAGAGAAACGGTAAACTCCAACTCTTTAATCTGTTTTTCTTAAATCTAATAATGGGAGAAATGGGACGCGATGACGTTATAAAGTTGCTTGTACTGACCAACTGAGATCTGTTTGAAACTTGTGATTTTGTTAATTAAAAGGTTCCTGGTTTTTATTTTGTATGGCTAGAAATAAAAAAAGTAAATAGTTAATAGTGAGTTTATATTTAAAAGTATTTAAAGAATCTTGACGAGGGCGGTGTAGTTCACTTTGGACTAACTTCTACTTTTCTTGAAACACAAAACATCTCAAATTTTCAAAGTAAAACTACTTAAAACATGTTTTACTTTTCAGATTTTATATAAATCAGGGTCACATTGTAGATATTTGGGAATTTTTGACGGCTTCCCCAAAAACAGATAATTTGTTCTAACAATCCTTCATAGTTTTAGCTGAATATTTATTTAAATCAGCTGGTATTTTCCACAAAATAAATAAATATGGATGTGTGTTTTTGTGTTTCTTCTGACTTGTACTGAAGATTTTTGTGGGGGGAAAAAAAAAAAAATCTCAAATACTTTAATGCTTGTGTTCACCTTGGTGCTGGCTGCTACTGCAGCTCTTGTTGCAGGGCTTTTGTAGCAATAAATTCATGCTGCATGCACAGTAGGTCAGAAAATAAAAGATGGAAAATGCTCCTTTTTAGTTTGCATGAATAAATGCTATATTTCCAAACATTTGGAATATCATTAAAACTTTCTTTATTGCAAATTTTCATGCAATGTCATGATTATTTTGAGGTTATTTATGACTCTGATTCATTTATGCTTTTAGGGACTTAGTTGCCATGTGTCTTCTTGCAGATGAATTATAATATAAGGAATCTGTTGTGTTACTGAGATCAGAAAGTAACCAGTTAACAATTTACTGTGACTCTGTTTGCTGCAAACCCCCAAATATCTCATCTGTCCATGCAGTAAGATTATTAGATCTGAAAAATATCAGAACATTTGGTATAAATGAGCATTCGTCAGAAAGAGGGCTAGTTCTAAGTGTCAGATGTGCTGTAGGATTAAAAACTATGGTGGATTGATCAGCAGGACCAAGTTGTCGATATTTGATGTGACATAATAGGAAACCACAGGCATTATCAATAACTGTGGCCTAACCCTGACCGTTTTGATTTGCACGCTTCAGGGTCCTGCTAGTGCAGACTCTGTGTTAAAACTCTGTGGGTTACATCAAGGAGAAAAGTCTGAAAATGATCATTAAGAACTATGTATGAATGCAAATGTTCAAAAGGGTTTTTTGAAATCCATAAGTAAGATTTACTTTAGAAAATTAGCAGATTTAGAACTATTATTAATAATTTTTAAAAATATTTATTTGTATATTCTGGTTTTATCTCAATTAAAATCAAAGTAACAGATGATCATTTTCATGTGGTGTTTATCTTTTAGCGCGTTTGTGCAGTGGCTTAAAAAAATCTGTGGTATATTCCAGTTTTTCATCAGCAAGTGAATCCATAACAAAATTAGCTGTGCTATGTGATTCACTTCTAAAATGTATTTAAATTTAGCTAAAAATTTCAGATTTTAATTTCCAGAGTTCTGACCTGCCAATATTAATATTAGCCAAATCGATTTTATCTAACCGAATAATAAATAATCACAAGAATTCATTTGTTTCTTAAATTTCTGATTAACTTTAAAAAAAATATGATTCTGGAAGGAAAAACTTTCACAAGAAAGATCTGTCATTGCTAGCATGAATTAATGTTTAACAATGGTGTGTTCACTGACTGGAAAACATTTTTATTGCAGCTTGGCGGTGGTGCACTCATGACCCCCCACCCACCACCAAATAGGCTGATTCTGATCACCAGCCTAATTTCCAAAGTTTACTCTTAAAGCCGAAGAAGGGAATACATTTTTCATCATGTCTATTAAGTGCAGCTCTACGTCCCAATTGGATTTTTTAAACTGGAGCAATAAAAAAGTAGAGAAAATAAAAAGAATTCCAGCCAACTTTTTCTAAAATGCTGTTTCTGGCTAAAATCAATGATTGTTCCGTCTACCTGTCAATCATCACATCTATCAGTGTGCACTCTTATCGTGCACTAAAGTAGCATGCTGGATCCTACTGGGAAACATCATGTACTGCAGCTTTAAGGCAGTTTATATAAACAAGTATAAGTTACCACAGGTTTATATTTGTTACCAATAATAATTTGCCCTGCTGAGAGAGAAGTTGCGCGTTCTTTATTTTAATGAGCAAAATAGTGCAGCAAAAACAACTTTAAGACTGGTTGGATTTTTGAGTAAGAAACGCTAGAAAAATAATTTGACATACGCTATCAAAAAAGAAAAAAAATGCAAAGGGAACACAGATCAGGTTTCTAACAAGATGAGTTTGGAGGGGACAGGCCAGATGCTCTTTTTCAAATCTCTGAGCTCCGTGCATCAAAAGCAGTTATTAGACAGGTGGCCTTTCCATAGACTTCCACCTGGCAGCTGGCAGACACACTTTTCTCCTGTTTACCGAAATGTGTGTGCGTGGAGTGGAATGAGACCACTTGTCTTGATTTAAAAATGCTCTTCTCGCCTGACTGCTTGTATACGCTTAAACACTAGTCAAATTTAAACTCTGACAACAATGCGTGTCAATATCTCCCTCTAGTCGTGTCCGCTCAGCTTGATAGTGAATATTAAACTCCTCAGCCATTATTTCAGATCGTCTTCACACTGGAGCTGCAGAGTCCCCTCTTCATAAACTACACGATGCAGTCATTTAGTTTATTTACGGGATGTGCTTCTGTAAATGCTGGGAATAGGCCAAGAGCAGATTTAAACACATTGTGGAGGCCAAGCTAATGGAATCTGACAGGAATGGAGTCATAGTGGTCGCTCAGGCATCGTAAACCTGTCGTCATTTAAGCCTCTAAATTTGTCGCCATTACCTGCTTGCTTCTCCTTTTACCCGGATAAAAAATAATAAAGTAAAGGCAGCTTTAAGAGTTTTGTGGGTGTTATTACTCATCTTTTCCCATTCTAGCTACATTGAGTGAGAAAGGAAATTTCAGTGTTTGACATGTGGTTGACTCAAACATCGGTCAGTGTTCGTAATATAAAGCTTAAATTACTTTCTGCTCATACAGCAGGTAAAGTATGCATTTATTCTACCTGTTTGCTCATTTCCCATTGCTGAATTTTAAAAATATTCCTCATAATACGGTCAGTAGTTAGTCTAACGACTCAGTCTTTCACTGTAACACTGTTCGCCACAACGGCAGGTTGTATGGTGCAGCTAGTCCACTAGTGGCTAGCCTCTCCAATGCTAGCACCAGCTTATCTGGGCTAATGAACAGCAGAGGGAGTATAGGCATATGACGCAATCACTAAAAGATTACTAGCTTTTTTGCGTTTGTGAATGCGTCATTAAATTTTGCCATTAGTGATGGAGGTTCTCTTGGTTTTCAAGTTGACATTATTCCTCCCTTTCTTGGCCACTTGTGACAAAACTAAACCTTTCTCATAGTCCTGGTAGCAAAAAAGGCACCAGATTCACCCTCTTGGTAACAGTTTTGAGGCAGAAAACGAGGTGCTTTGAGATGAGGTGTGACACCTACCCCATTTCTTGTAATTGAGTGCAGTCTAATGGCAACCACTTGGAAAAAGGATTAAACTGACTCACCTCTTCTGTGGTTATTTTTGTTGCAAAATCATTTTTCCTTCCTCATTTTGACATTCTCAGAAAAAGCTTTTACATTATCCATTAGTAACAAACCATGTTTTGAATGTAAAAAAAAAAAAAAAAAAGCCAGGTACACTCTGTTCATCTCAGACTTGATATTATGAAGTAAATCACCAGAGACTTTCTCCTAGATGCGTCAAGAAAAACGAAAACGTTTTAGGTTTTATGTTTGGATCTATCCTAGTCTGGGTCACAGGGGTCCCGAGGCTTTACCGTCTCCTGGACAGGTTACGATGTAGAGACAGACGATGCATGCTCACACTTTAACCCACGGCAAAAATACCACAGTTGGTTAATTGAAACATGTCATGCACTCACAGCCTCAGTCTCTCACTGGTTGAGTTGGTGAAACATAAGAACTTTGCCCAAAAACACATTCTTTTTGTGAGGTGGTGACACTAAAGCAGGTGTTTGGGCTACAACTGATGGTGACATGTTGCAAATTTGTGAGGAAGTTTTTTTAAATTGTCTAGTAAATCAAGAGAGTTTGGGATTGTATTGCTGGGATTTTTAATATCTTGAAAATGTTTTGCAACAGATTTCCTCTTAGAAACGTGACAGTTTATGTGAGAACCTTTGGGAGGTAGTGGTGACCAAATTGTGAATAAAATAAGACACAAGAACATTTGCACAACTGTCATGCAAATTTGGCAATCTGCATTTACAGGAAATGTCCCATGTGACCTAGCCACCTATGAAGTGCAGGAAAAGTGTTAAAAGCCTGGAATGCATACACTGTGTAACCTTTAGCCCATTTTGAGCTGATTTTTGCTTATCGTGTTGTGCATCATGTGGTATACAGGAAGCGATTAACACCTCACCACAAGTTTCCGATTAGCAATCGGTCGCACGAAAATCAACCGTGTTTGAAATTCTGTTCACTCCACGTGAGGATATCGCACTGTTGAAGCAACGCCATGACCCAAATTGACGACTGAATCTCTCACATTGCGCATGCACCAACATGAAATTCCCTTGTTGACATGCATTGTCTCCTTTTCTTTTCATCATTTCTCCACACAGAATGGCAAGAATTGCCAAGGAAGTGCATTTATTATTATTATTTTTTAGCATTCTCTTCTCAAGTATCTAATTTCTAGATATTTTTTCCTCTTCTGCTGGTTCTTCTTTGCAGTTTCACAATAGCCTGACATGCCTTGTACACATGTAAAGTGTGAGCAGTTGGGTCACATCCGAGCATCGAGTCGTAGAGTGTGGGAACACGATTCGTAGCTGTGAATTATTGAACCCTGCAACATAGTCGTACAGTTTGAGCAGGAGATGAAAGCAACAACTAAAAATATTGCACAGTCTAGGCCTGGTTTTACCAATTTAGTGCAAATCCAGCTGAAAATTCTCTTGCAATTTTTGTCTCTCAACTAGCTGCAGCTCAGTTAGATTCTGACTGTTCTGGTCTTTTTATGCAACACAAAAGCTCTCGTATGAACGATGTTTGGATGACGGGGATTTAATTTCTTCATAAAGCAAGAAGTCTGATTCTGTTATGTTTAAAATAATGGAGAATTTAGTTTGTGAGGAATTACAGATGCATGGGAAATTGTTTATTCTTCAACAGGAACTTTTCTCTCAGCAGGAGTCTTAATGAGTCTGATTAAAAGAACTCATTCTTTTGGGTTTGGGTTCATAATGTTAGTATTTTTACTCTGATCTGTATTGTTGGATCAAATAAACAGTATATCTTTACAGTTGACGGCTTTCATGTTTCTCTTTCTTGGTTTGTGACATTCATGAAAGAAAAATCAATATAGACGAACATAAGAGCTCATTCAAGTGGCTCCTTCTGTCCTATGAATTATTTATTGAATTAACAAACAAGGAGTTATTTGTATATTGGCAGAAATAACATGGTTTGAAATGCTTTATTTTAAAAATAAATTGCTTTTATAGCATGAATTCCTACTGGAAACCAAAACATGCAGAAGGAAAGAAATCTGCTTTGTTGCAAAATAAATTGTACATCCTCAGATGCTAGTCTTATAAGAGTCAGCCTTTGTGGAGGCCTGCTTAGATATAATTGACATAGACAGAGGCACTGCTCAAAAATGTCTCTGATTGGGCCTTTTATAGATGCAACATGAGAAGAGGCTCGTTTCTCACACTGCTCATCGCTTGTGAGGAAAAGCAACAAGTATTGAATTAGTTTGCATGAGAGGAGAGAAATTGAAATATGGATTGGGGTC
This sequence comes from Callopanchax toddi, assembly GCA_006937965.1. Taxonomy (NCBI): domain Eukaryota; kingdom Metazoa; phylum Chordata; class Actinopteri; order Cyprinodontiformes; family Nothobranchiidae; genus Callopanchax; species Callopanchax toddi. The sequence goes on along the minus strand of SSNR01000030.1, from coordinate 3,762,478 downwards.
GCAAATGCCTGCTAGTGCCACTGGCTGTTTTGGGTATGGAGGATGAAATGTATTTTCTGTGTGTGTGTCGGTGTGTGACTGATGCAGACAGGGCCGGCATCGAATGGCTTTCCACTGCTCTTGTGCGGAGCTATTTTCCAATAACAAGTGGGGAGCAGGAGAGACACAGATGAAGTGAATGTTTTAAGAGGAAAAGTAATCTTGGAGACAAGACGAGCTATTTCTCACTCTAATTCGGCTTCGCTGTCTCTCCCGCATTACTGCTTTGCTCTTTTGCCATCTGCCATTTAGATGTATTTAAATCATGCATGGGAACTTTTGACCTGTGATTTGAACTTCCCAAGTCCCTAGTCTCTCCCAGGCAAACCTTTATGACCCCGGGAAGCCTTTGGAATCTGAATTAATCACAACACAAGCTTTTGAAAGTGTCCCTGCCCTTAAATTGGATCAAAATCTGCTTGAAAATTATGATTCACTTTAATAGTTTGATTACCACATGCAATGTTTATGTATTTATTGTCTGGCAATTGTAATTTAAAGTCAAGATCTGAAGAGAGTGAGGTATGGATTTAAATTTAATTTTAGATCTGGATTTAGATCAGACCTTTTTCATACCAGGAAGTTCTTCTCATTAGTCATTTTCTGACAAGATGTTTCATCAGGTTTCTTTGAAATGTTACTGAAGTTCGGAGCATTTTGTGATAAAACAACAACTTTATGTAATATAAATGTTAAGATTATTTAACAATTGGAAATTTTCTCTGAAAGTGCATAAAAGGAGCTTTAATAATCAGTTTCTGCTAGAAAAAAACAATTTCAATTATTGATGTTTGACTTTTTGTCTCTGCATAGATCTTATGAGGGATTTTACTTGTATGCAATTATAAATGTTACACAAAAGAACCGTTTCACATCTTCTACCCAAAAAGAACAAAAGATTGAGTTTATTTTAAAAGCTGGAATAATAAAGGAGTTAAGTCGAGGGTGGGGATTGGAAAAGAGAAGGAACAGGAGGAGCCAGACGAAGAGTAAGAGTAGTGGCTGCAAAATCAATAGCTCATACTGTTCTGAAATTGAGGGGTTGTATTTTTTTTTCCTCAGAAACTGTGTATAGCAGGTAGAATATGAAATTGCTTTGGCAGAGGCCCCTCATGTAAGCAGCAGTATTGATTTCCAGAGACCTGGGCCAATTATGATACCACAGGTTTTGTTGCCGTCCTTTAAAGGGCCGGTTTCAGTCCTAAAATTTTAGGCCCAGCCTGACTTTGCCTCATCTCCTCTTCAGAGTGCTCTTGCTGATTGTGTCTCAAAAACCACAGAGAAAGAAAAGAAAAAGGGGCGCCTTCTATTCTTCCACTTTCCCGAGTTTCTCTAACAACACAGCTGCGGGATGGAAGATTTCCCCTGTTGGCAGTTTCTGTGAAGAGATTCACAAGCATTACAACATAAAGAGAAAATAATCCCCCCCCCCCTTTCTGTTTGTGTGTGTGTGTCTGTTGGAAAGTGGCTTAGAGAGTGACAGACTGAATGGATCGCCAGACTCTGTCTCCGTGTATGAGAAAACCCAGCTTTGTGTTTTGTTCCCGAACGAGGATGGGGGTTTTAAGAATGTACAGCAGTAGTTTGTGTTGAGGTGTATTCACACTTATCCCCTACAGTTTAGCAGTTACTGTGAACAGCCAGACATTAGTGAAGAAATTGCAGCTGTTTTAAAGCTTTTCTTGCTGAAGGATTCACAGGGAAAATGGTCTGTAATTCCCAGTCTGTGCTCCCGCTGTGCTGTCCCTGCTGCTGACGCTGCCTTCATACTGCCCTGTCTTGCTTTATAAGTAAAGGCAACAAAGGGGTATCAAACCCCAGAGCAATATAGAACTACTTTTTTCCTTCCTCTTAAAATTCAAAAATCTTTTTCTGGAGAAGAAAAGAAGAATTGCCTTTTACTGTCACTTTCTCTTCAGTCACATCGTGTCTCATGTCCTCTTCCCTTTTCCTTTCACTCCTTTAACTCTTTCTCTCTCCAAGTAATGGGAGTCTCTCGCAATATGTTTTGTTTCCCCACTTGAGTGTTAATGAGGCAGATGAATATTCATGAAGAGCAGGCTGGCACTGCTCTGTGGCGATTGTGCAGAAGATGATTGTGTGCACAGGGACTGCTGTGGCCACCATTCTGAGGGGTCTGTTGAGCCGTGGGTAGACATCAGGAGACTCTGTGCTCCTCGGCTAATGATGCAGATGTGCATCCCTGAATTTTGTTTTGGTCGGTGATTGTGAGTGACCCGTTCCCAAGGCCTTACCTCCCTCGCTGGCGGCTGCTGCTGGGGCTTATGTTTAGCCTCCAGCTGCCGCCGTGGAACAGGCACACAGCAGACGACTTGGAAGAGGAAGTGCCTCTCCCTCACTGTGGTCCTGGCTTGTAACAAAGACATTGGTCTCCTATCTAGAAACCATCTATGTCCTTTTTATTCCTAGATCTCTTCCTCTTTTCATTTCCTGGCAAATGCATTTTTTTTAAAAACTGGAACACATTGCACTGTGATATGTAGAATTGTCCCAAAGTGAGAAAGCATGAACCCCAATTTAAAAGTGAAAAGGCTGCATGATGCATGCTTATGTCTCTTGCATTTCTGTTTCCTCCTCTGCTTGTACCCCCCCCCCCAACCCCCAGCTTCATGTTCTTCATTGTCAGCTTTGCTGTGCTCTTCAGATTCTCTTTCAACAGCTCTTAAAGTAATCTCTCACATTCTCTGTTCTCCTTTTTTTTGTTCGGCAGCTTTTCATTTACATTTCCTCACTTGCTCATCATCTGAGTCTTTCTCTTCTCTCCCTGCTGCCCCCAGCCTGCTTCTTCCTCTGGTCCCCCTCTCCTCCTTTTATTTGCCATTTCCACCTTTCTTCTCTTTAAGCCATACACTTTCCAGCCTCGCTTTCCTGGAAGCTATGTGACCCTGCTTCTGAAGGAGTGCCCATGGTTCTGCTAAATGTCTGGAAAATCTTTGATCTTGCCATTTTCACCACAACCTAATGCAAGTTTATGAATCCAACCTGAGAGGGAGGTGTGTATCTTCTTTGTCTCCCATCCTTTTTGTACTCAGCAGCCATTAAACTGGGAAGGTGAGTCGGGTTATGGAGGACGAATAGTCCGACCGGCTCCTTTGTGGTACCATTTGGTGACATAATAGTTGCCTTCCTACTGCTCTGTGCTCTCGGTCTCCCTGTGTTCATGAAAATGGTCGCACTGCCACTTAATGTTGTCAGTTCCAGTCTAGCAGGCATCCATACTGATCCTCATGCACACATCCTTCCTGCAGTTGGGGAAAAGGTGGAGGCTGGACAATTTATCAGAGCTCTGACTGTAAGACTACAGGGAGCCCTCTGTCTTCATCAGTTCACTCAGCAAATAGGCACACCCCAGTCACTGCAACTAGACTTACCTCATGTGTCTCTATTATATGTTAATAACAAAGCTTTGAGGGCGACTAGGAACAAACGTTTAGCTATTTTAAGAAAGAGAGGTCTGCTCAAACCATGGGGGAAACTGATTAAAACATCTTCATTAGCGCTGAAAAATGAGAACTTTCAATTTATTAATGTTCTCCAGAGGTGGGCATATAATAATAATAATCACTAGGTTTCAGATAGTAGTTGTAATTTTTATGTAAAGATTATGAGAGTAAAAAATGATTTTTTTGTAGTTCTGGTTAATCCTGTTTTAATAGATGTTAGTAAAAAAGTTGCTCTCTCAAGTTATAGACATCGTTTGGGTGTTTTTCTGATGTAAATTTTGTGCTTATTGTTTAATTGCTGAATGCATGAAGTTGACCTCTGTCTGTGTGATGTGATGGAGGGGACAGACAGGCCACAATATGGTCTCCCCTTCTTAGTCAGTCATTAAAAAGTAAAAACAAGTGCACAGATTTTTAGTAAAACGACTGAGGTTTTAGATCAAATCTGGATTTTGATAAACTCTGCGTTTATTACATGATTCAGTCTGTTTTTCACATTGCAGGAATCATAGATCCCTAAACAAAATGCATAGGTTAGTCTTCAGAAGGGGTGGAAGTGCACGTCACTCAAAAGTCCAGACAAAATGAGAGCAAGTTGGCAAAATGAAATGAACTAGTTTTAATAATAGATTTTTTTGTTGATTACATCAATTGTGTGATTGTTTGGACCAATTAAAAAAAAACCCAAATTGAAAAGAGAAATTTCAGTAATTGCACTGTCCTTTCCCCTGCTGTTGTTTGCTTTTTGTCTTTGATTTTCCCATTCTTATTTTCTTGTTTTTTTTTCTAGTATTTTCTTCCAGTCCTGCCGTGTGGTATTGCAGGGTTGCGGTCCTGTAACAGTGAAGGCCGTTTGCCGTCTTTGTACATCTTTCTGTCCACTACATCTCCTCTCTCTGCCTTTGGCCTGCTGCTGATCAAAGCCCATCTTTGAGGTTGCTGAGCAGTTCTAGGACAAACAGTGATATCTTTACAATCTTGTGTTCTTTAGTGATTTGTTGGCATGTGGCAGGTGGTGTCAGTCCCATCAGCTCACATTGAGCACCGGTTCTTTGCCGCCATTTTTATCCTTTAATGTTAAACCTTTCTCACCAGCCGAATCAATTATCAGTGATTATGTTAGTGTCAAAGTCTTTAGCGCATGGCTGAGCCCTGCCACTGCCTCCTCCTGCTGCTGACTCTGTGGCCCAGAGGCCCAACAGAAGCCACACCATGCTGATCCCCTGTCAAAGCACTGCTTCTGTAGAGGGACAGCTTTACAGACAGCTCTAAGTTTAACCTTCCTCCTCAACAGTGCTGTGACAAGGCTAGGAGAGTTTATTATGCCTGACAAAACTCCCCTTGTAGGTCCTCCTCACTGTGAAAGTTGCATAGAAATTAGCCCTATCATGCTCAATTGTGGATGTAGCTGTCAGAGCTGACATGCTGGCCTTGTGTCCTTGGACTGCATGGAGTAGCACGCTGCTTCAGAAGACCATGTTGTATAAGCATTACTAGATCAGAGTTTTCTGCAGCACACTTTTAAAAGAAGAATTTTCTGTTCAGTATCCCCACTTTGCAAACCCATTTTTTTTCTCTCATGGGCTTTCCTCAGACACACGCTTGGCCTTGGACACACAATGTGTGTATGGATTATTGCCACTGCATGACAGGCACTGAGACAGCTCGTTAAAAAAAAAACACTCTTGGCTGCAAGGTCACGGCTCTGGCTTTTTCACTTTGGTGTGTGCCAGTTCTTTGTATCAAAACACCTCTTAAATATTCTGGTTTGCAACAAATAACTTCAAAAGTTAAACCCAGAAGTGATTTGGTCCACTTGTACCTGTATGACGGTTCTTTCTTCATTTCTTTCAGCTAAGAACCGATACAGACATCAGTTTAAAACCCAGGACTTGCTGACCCACTTGTAATAGAAATGATCAAATGTGCATGTAAGCAATATAAAATCAATTTGTTGCAAATCAGAGGTGGGCAATTCTGGTCCTCGAGAGCCGGCATCCAGCATGTTTTAGAGGTTTCCTTCCTGGTTTAAATGTTGAATTACCTCCTCAGTGTGCCTTCAAGGCCATCAGAAGCCTCTTAATCACCAACTAATTCAGATCAGGTGTGTTTATGCAGAGAAACACCTAAAACATGCAGGCTCTCGAGGACCAGGATTGCCCACATCTGGTCTAAATGTATTTTTCTCAAGAGGACGTTTGCTTTGGTCTTGTTTTTGCTGTGTAGCAAAAGCATGAAACACACACAAGGATTCAAAGGATTTAAAGATTTCTATTGTCAGTTTATTATATGCACATGGCATAAAAGCTGAAAAGCTGTTTCTCTCTCACCATGAAGAATTATAAAATAGCAACAATACAAAGCAGCTATCAAACATGCAAAAATGCAGTAATTATCATTGTTGATGGTTAGTGGGGGGGATGCTGTGATTTTTGTCTGCTGAAGTTTACCTCCATCTCTTTGGTCTCACAATCAAGAAGAAATAGTCTTTAAATCACTGGACCAGTTGGCTCATCTTCATCTCAGCTGTCAGTGATGAGGCCCACTGCTATCATGTTGTCTGTAAACCTGATGATATGGTTGGTGCTGTAGGTTGGTATGCGGAGCAGTGGGCTGAGCACACAGCCTTGAGGGGCCCCTTTGTCCAGCATGAAGATCTTGGAGGTGTTACTGCTAACTCTCACATTTTGAGGCCTCCCCTGTAAGAAAATCCAGCAAAGGTGTTTGAAATAAATGATAACTTTCTTATAAATTTAAAAACATAAGCTTGATTAGAAGTTTGAGACTGAAAACCAAAAATGGAACCAATATTCTAGTCTATAGCACATAAATTGGTTCTCAGCAGCTGAATCTGACTCTTTTGTCATAAAAGTTGAGATAAGAGGTTGTGATTAGCTCCCGTTTCTGAGTTATATAGAAGCTTTGACCCTGGTTAGTCGATGCTTTTGGGCACTACAGGTAGGCGTTCCTTTGTCTCTGAGTGAGAGCTTTTACAGTTTTGATGTTTGTCATGTTTCTGCATTAGGACAAAACCTGTATGTATTGTGAATATTTATATTTTAGGACCGTGCACCTTTGAGATATGTCTATAAATTAAAATTTGTGCAGTCAATCATTGAAATATCTGGATTTATTCAGTTTTTCAGTACAATTAAGATTCCATATTTCACCTTTTAAATTCAAATGAATAAAAAAATGCTTTAAAATCTTACATATCTCTTCATTAGCTAAGTTCATAGTCTAAATAATAAGCCAACTTTCAGGTTGCCAGTTAGGATTAGTGTTTAAACACAGCTGTTTAGACACATTGTTGACAAGGGTAAAGTTTTATTTTAGCCTTGAAAAATCTTGTCTTGCTCTCTACAATTGTCCCCCTTAAGCTGCTCTCCCCTCTATCTGTGTGTTATCCAGTGTTGAGTGGAGGTGAAACGGATAGTAATCTGCTGTTGCCTTGGCACTCTTGCACTCTGGTCTCATTGAAAGAGATTGATGGCCCTTTTCTGGAATGACTGTTGTTTTGGATGGAAAGAGAAAAAGATGGAGGCGCAGGTGAAGATTTAGAATGAAAACGATGTGGAGGACAGCAGGCAGTAGTGGTAGAGAAGAGACGTCGTGGAGGTTGGGTTGATTGATGGCTGTAAAAGATTGAGGAAATGTCACCGTGGAGGTGCCTGGGAGGTCATTAAATGGGGTTTGTATTTTACCGAGCGAGCGTACGCGTCGACCTGTGATTGGTCTCAGGTCTGCACAGCGTTTTTTTTTTTATTCTAATGCACATGTAGGTTGTGGAATTGGCTGCACTTAGTTTGCATGTCAGCAAGGTTAAATGTCAGATTTTCTCTCGGGATGCAAATGGGAAAGGAACGGGTTGGGATGGTACAATTTTTGCACTTGTTTCTCATTTTTCTGTTGCATCAGATTGCAGCAGCCTTTACAACACAGGTTTGTTCATGTTGCATTGCAGGGGGAATTAGCAGCCTTTCATCCATCTTTATGATGGGTCTAACGCTCGTTGCCCTTGTGTGGGTGGTACCAGGTTTATTGACTGTGATGACAGTTATGCTCTTAATTGTGTCAGTTACTCTCCCTCAGTGGTTCCTTTTTGAATTCAGTCTTGATGTAACCCGCCGGCGGTTTGTTCTTTTTATTTTTTTTTACTCATTGGTCTTTTTAAGTCTTTTCAGGTTTTATGATTAACAAGACAGGGAAGAGCAAACCTGTCTTCTTCCATTTGAATTCTGCCTTTTTCAGGGTTATCCTAATTTATTCTCTTTTCTTTAGTGGCTATTTTTTGTTTTTATTCAGGTGTTTCTTAACCACAGTTTGAGCTGCTCTCATTTAGTTTTTCTAGTTTGATTTCATCAACCTGATGTCTTTCACGCTGCCTCTTTCCCTCTTCTGTCGTGTCAGCTTTTCGTTTTTCTGCTCTGTATTTCCTGATCTTGTAATTTTTGCTTCCCCACCTTTTTGTCTGTCAGTTCCATTTCCCATTATTATTATTTTTTCCGATGTGTCATGCTGGGTCGTGATGCCCTGACATTGTTGGTGTCAGTTAGGCAGGTCTTGGTTGCATTTTGGTCTTTTCTAGATGTATCCAACCACTTCTGGAATCCCAAAAGGGCAAATGACAAAAAAAAAAAAGTCAAGGAGATAAGAAAATAGAATAACTAAGAACCAGAGTTTCATCTGGTTTATCCAGACTGTTGATTTGGTTTTTCTAAAGCTCACACTTCATTTCCTGTGGTCACAGTTATCACTGTTAAAATCAGTGTGAATATAGGAAAAAATATTGTTTAAGTGCACAATCCTGGTTCTCAAAGGCCACATGCCCAGCATATGTTAGATGTTGCTTCAACACCTGAATTAAATGGTTGAATTACTACTTCAGTGTAGCTTCCCGATCTCCAGAAGCCTCTTAATCACCCACTGATTCAGAATAGATTTGTTGAAGCACAGAAACATCTAAAACATGCAGCACAGTTGCCCTCGTGGACCAGGATTTCCTACCTCTGGTTTAGACAGTTGTCTTTTACAGGTTAAAGACTTAGACAAGAGAAAGTAAAATACTTTGTTATGCAGAAAGAGGTGATAGTTATATTTTACATCCATGCATTTTCTGTGCAGAAAGAATAGCTGTAAATTACAATAAGTTTGCAGTAAGTATCTCAAATAAAAGATAAACATTCATACTAAATCGGTTCTCATTTTGACTCTGCAGAATGTTTAATGAGGGCTGCTTTTCAACAGATTTTTGAGGGAGGGCGTATTGATCCAAATGGCATCTATTTTGTTGTCGTGTTTGGAGTGCTCATCATGCTTTGTTGAGTCAGAGAGAACGATCACATATTCAGGTGAGCTATTGATCAAACGCTGCCGCTCCAACACACACACACACAACAGAACCAGTGTATCTTTTTGACATTTCTTTCGTGGCTCAACCTTTGTATTTTGCATCTGATTGACATTTCCTTGGTATATGTGTGTAAACATAGGGATCTTAAGATATTTCATTCATTCATGCAGATCATCTTTTCCCTCTCTGAGGTAAAAAAAAAAAAAAAAAAAACCAACAAGGAATTTGGATGCTGGTCACGAATATGAGCCCATAAAAAGTAGCCCATTATCTGTGCTGTATTTCTGAGCCCAGTGTGAGCCTGTGTTTAGGTTTTTAGTGAGTCACAATTTATTTTCCTTCTGAGGCAACTTGTGACTCCCGATTCTGTTGCTCTCAAGTCATTCATGTCTGCTTTAAAATTCAGCTTTGTACTTAATGAGCTTAAAAAAAAGCTCAAATGACCTAGCTCTTTTCAGTTTAAATGCCAGGAATCTTCATGGATTGGCTGTACTATAAAACCCAAATTGCATCACAGTCACTGGTTAGTTTAAACTGTTCAGGTACAATCTATCCAGACCTCTTTGCAGTCTTTTTTTAGCTGAACACAACCAACATGCTCAGTGAAGTCGCTTGCCGTTGGTAGATGTGGAGTATGAGACGGCGTCCTCGGTCATGTTTATTTAGGTAGGGGTGATATTTGAAAGAGAATTAGATTTGGAGGATTTTAATGAGACTGCCATGCTGGAGTGGGTCTGTTCTGTCACATGGTTGTTCAGTTATTGCTGTCTGCGTGATCTTTTTTTATACATCACATTAACATACACATACATCTGAATTACATCTGCAAAGATTTTTCATCTATATCTATATATGTTGGTGTAAATAAACCATAAAAAGTATTAGGGAAACGGTTATTCAGCTTATGAGCTCATCCAGTTCATTTGTGAGAAAGAGACAATGCTGCTTTGTGGCTCTGTTTACACCTGTGGTTTTGTAGTTTGTCGTTTTGATGAGTTTGTCTTTTGATCAGTGTTTTAAAACTGTGTAATTACAGAACAAGAACTCCTGTCTCTCTCACTCGGTTGGGTGCACTTACTACAGTCTTTGTAAAACACGTGTCTCTTCAATATCTTGTCACACAGACACACGCTTAAAAAATGTTCTGCATTCAAGTCTTCTACATAACAGATGCGCGCACAAGCAGCCAAGTTGACAAGGAGTCTCTTGCAAGAATATGATAAGGCACTAGCTCACACCCACGCTCGCTCTCCCAACAACGGTCTTGTTTATTTTTTTGCTGTTTATGTTAGCAGCTTGCCAAGAAGCTTGGGCCTTGGACAGACATGCGGTACTGACACACCTCTAGACGGAGAGAACTGGAGGACAGAGTCCAGCTGGCTGGAATGGCAGCAGCAAAGGGAGCAGATGTGCAAGGTGCTTTGATCTAGGTGAGTACCAAAAGGGGAGGAGACCTATAGGGAGAGGTGTGGGTGAGGTGGTGGTGGCGGGTGGGGATCTAAGAATATTGTTGTATTGTTTCAGTCTGAGGTGCATCAACGTGTTCACTAAGGTTTTCAATTAGCAAGCAGTAAGTAAATAGAAGGGAATCACTCTATTCAGAATTTTGAAAGTGTGTTGCATGTCTGTTAAATTTTTGATAAGTTGTGTGATCTGGATTTTCCCGTTATCTTCTAATGTCCAATAAATGTGCATTGAACTCAACTCGGTTCAATGTTGGCAGCATATGAGCAACAAAGCAACACACTTAATAGTTTAGAAATTACAGAAAATATTTGAATAATTACAAATAGCTGAACTTTATACACATTGTCTCTTTGGTGATACACAAGAGGTGTGGAAAGGTCTGGAAAATCTGGAATTTTGAAACACAAAATGTTTATGAACCCATGTATCTAAGGAGACAGCAGAGCCATCCTCGTCTGTCCAAATGCATTAAATATTTTAAAATCATCTCCATAAATGAGCTTCTCTGCAATTCAGTAGGGAAGGAAAAACCTTGTGGTTAAATAAACAGATGTAATTCTTTTCACGTATATAAATATTAGTTTCTTTTATTTCTCTTTTCATGAATAGCATACACTCGTATAGCTAAAAATGTCTCGACATTTGTTGACACAGCTCCAGCGCAGACACACGTCCATTCACAAGCTGCTGAACGCAACTCTGAGCTGTGGCTCTCAACAGCATAAAACTAACTTAACATGTATTTTATTGGTCTAATCTTTATTAGGGCCTTGGATCTAAACCATTTATAAAAACTCAATTTTACCACTAGCTGTACCAGTGCAATTTGGAAATATGCCCAGAGGCTTTTTTCCCCTTAACCACTATAATATATCTTATGAATCACCAGGAGGGAGAGAGAATCTGTTGTTTCTTTTTGGAGAAAGGATTTACGGTGCTCGTTCAGGGCTTGTGCTAGAGCCAGTTCTTAACTGGTTCTATAAAGAACCAGCCAGAGAGTCACCAGAGAGCCACATCATAACGTCACGCTAAATCTCTCTTTTAATGTAGTGTTTAAACCTCCCTGTAGTGCATTCTGATTTTTTTGGGGGGGGTGAACCCGTGTGAAAAGAAGCAGTTTATCTTCACAATTCAGTGTTGGTTTTGTGATCCTTCAGGCCAGCGCCTTTATGTCACCCGTCTGTTTTATAAATACTATTTGTTTTATTTGAAGAACAGCTGATTTGGGGATTGTTTGCAGTGCTAACTGGCTCTGAAAACCTGATTTAGGGGCGAGGTTTAAGAAAGATGGCTATTGTGCCACATCTGATCAGTGTGAAGTTCAAGAACTCAAGTTATTCTGTTTAGACTTTCATCACATAGTGTTAGTGTGAAGAAAATATGTCTTCTGTTTATGTTGAAGGTGTGTAAGCCTGTGTACATAAATCAAAAAGTCCTCACTGACCCTGAACTTTCAGCCAATTTGCTGTGATCACATGGCAAGTGTTTCTATATGAGCGCTTTGTAATTAACTAAGAGGAGATGGAGAAAGGTTGAAGCTGGTGGGGCATTAGAGGACCTGTCAGAATACCCTGATCATCCTACCCCCTGAAATCTGTCAGGATGCTTGTTTGGGGTCCTTGCTGCCCAGTCCCCTCCCTCACACTTGGCTGCTTCAGTTAATTGAAGCCACTTCAGATCAGTCAAAAGAGCCGGATCTGCACGCTTGAGCAGACAACAGTGCTCACCTGACCTGCCAGTCATGACTGCCAGCCGCTGCCTGCCATGCACAATACGCCCCAACACATCATTGTCTTTCACATTTACAACCCCAAGACGTTCCAGACATCCTGAAACATTCTTGGTATACAACCTAATCCTTTGTTCCATCCTGAATCAAGGTCTGTTAATATCAGTCAATTTTAAAGATGTATAGAAACATTTCTTCTGAATAAACTCGTATCATAGCCTTTAAATTACAAACAAAAAGATTTAGATTTTAAATGACCTGCTCAACAGTCAGGAGCTCTTTTATAATTAAATTCAACTTACATATTTGGAGCTGTGCTGTTTTCAGGGAGACCTGAAGGCAGTTTGGGGGTTCAGTATCTCGCCCAAGAATACTTCAACATGTGGGTTTGAACCTGGTCTCCCACATGGTCTTCCCTTGCACAGTCGCCCCAAAAGTTTGCAACTGTGCTACATTTTGAATATTGAAGCAAATAGCCTAAACTATGCTGCTTAAAATCTCAACTACAGTGTTTTGGTCTTTCAGTTGGATTTGTTTTAAAAACCTTTTCTCACATATGGCATTTTCTCAGTTTAACAAATCTTTTATTTTATTTTTTTCCTGAAGCTAGTGTCTCACTAGGCTGTGAGTGTTGGTGATAAATGGTAGAGCATTTACAAGGGAGTTTCCAAAATGAATAAAAACTTTTGTGAGGGTCCTCAGTTGTATGAGTTGCAGGGCCTTGCTCTTGTGTTGCTGGATTTTTGAAAATGCTCAGAAAATTTGCAAATTAAATGTCTTTTATAATGGTTGCAGACTCATCGCGTGCATCTCTTTCTCACTTGAGTTTTGTGAGTCAGTTGTTAGAAATGTAAGGCGGCTTTGGGGTTGTTGGAGGCCAAATTGTGGATAAAGTGAGGATAAACTGCAAACAAATGGAAACATTTTAAAGATTTTTGCAGATAAATTGATACAAGACGATCTAAATGACTGTTGCATGACCCTGCTATATTTATGCAAAAGTGTCAGTGTGATGCCAACTTAAAATTTGTATATTTCCTGCAACTTTGTGTCTCCAACAAGTTGCCAAAAGCCACAGCCCAATTAATTATTAACTTCAGGTGACCAAATCTTAATTACAATAAAGAAACTGCTTGTTCTTCAGTCTGAAATAATAACCTGCATCCTGAATAAAATGTCTAAAGTCTGCATTTCAGTGCTCGTCTGATGCTTTTGCAGTGGAGCTTTCCATAACGCTGAACTCTAGGGATGTCTGAGAGACAATCAGAGGTGGTACCGTAGATCTTCTGAGACAGCCCGCTTGGGAGTGAATGTCTACGGTGAGAAATAGAGCAGTTGTGCATTGTTTTAAATGCCAGGCTTGTTCTCAGTCAGTGAGCTTTATTGTGGTAGCCTTTAGTTGTACTGTAGCTCAGTCAGCTGACATTTAATGCTCAGCCATTACTCTGCGGCTGCTTTAGTCTAGGCGCAGTTGTTACTGGCTACTAAATATGAAGAGACAGATGTGACAGCTGGCCAGCCATATGTGACAAGCCTTTTAGATCTTTATGCCTTAATTATTCCCTCCCTTGAGACCGGTATTGACATTTAAGGTCTTAACACCAGACCTATAAACTGCCAGCCACCAGTTAGCATTATCTGTCTCTTGGAAACCATGAGGAGAATGAAAGGAGCCTAATAGCTGCTCATTGTCCATCTCAATTCACCACAATGTTATACAATCTTTTAGCTGATTATTTGTGATTACTCAGATGAAAATCTGCCAAGGCTCTCTCCGATTTAGTTTTCAGCTTCTGTAAAGGTTTGAGAGCATCACTTTCATATATTTATGGTGGGGAAGTTAAGAAATGTTGACACTATGATCAGAGCTGCACAAATAAGACTGGCCTAATTAATATCTTGAGGAAGTTGTCAATGTGAACACTAAAAATATCACCACTTTCCTCTGAATCTCTTCTTTCCTCTTCCTCTGTCTCTTTATGTGTCTTTATTCCTCTTTCAGTCTGTCTCACCTGGGTTGTTCCCACACATTCACATTTCTCTTGTTGTCTCTGGCTCTAATTTCAGTTGCCGCGGCAACTCTTTGGCTCCCTTCACTCATGCTTCCTCCCTCATTTCTGAGCTCCTTTTTAAGTTTACCTGAGCTGGTTAATGATTGCTTTTTATTATTTTTTTTACAGTGGTCTTTTTAATGGAGCCCATGTGTTTTGTCCATAATTTAGTTTTTTCATGCTTTCATATTTAGTTGTCTTGATTCCGTTTTCCTGTGTTTTGTTTGTGGAGCCATGTGTTTAGTCAGTTTTTCCCCTTTAAATTTGTCCAAAACAAATGTTGGTTTAGGCAAAACATGTAGTCAGTCAAGGACTTTAGGTAGGCTGTAACAATTTATCACATGACTTAGCTTGATGCACATAAGTTTGCCTTATGTACCTTAAGTGATTAATTGTGATTTTTGTTTTTTGTGTGCACAACTCTCACAAGACGGCACCAAAGCATTTGAATCCGTTTTATTTCTGTCTGGGCTGATCCAGGTGTCTGAGACGAAGCTCTTGGGCTTTAGTTGTTTCTCTGAATACAGAATGGTTTCGACCCTGTTTTTTACTGAATAATCTGATTACCTCCAATGGTTTATACGTACCTTTTGTTGCATTGTCTTAAAGGGATATTTTGGTCATTATGAAGTGGCGTTCTATAAGTTATTTATCCAGGACCATCGGTTACAAAGTGACCGAGTCTCTAAACCCTGTGTCATCTATAACTAAACTGTTGTAGTTTTGTTGTTAAGGTGATGAATTATTGATGAATAAATTATATCTTTTTCATGATGTCCTTGTGGCTCAGCAGCATTTTCACTTTTCTTCACTGATGTTGCTTCACTGTTTACATTTCTGAGATAATTCCAGATATTTGATAGACAACACCCCGAGACGTGTAAAGTTTCATCTACAGGATATTATTCTATAATGAAGATTTTCACGCCTGTAATCAAATGGATGGTGGTGTCTTTATGGAGTTGCATACAAATATCTGTATGAAACTTGCTGCTTGAATTTTAAATAAAGGTTAATATAGACATGTCTGCTTTGTTTATACACAATTGTAGAGACCCAAATGTAATTTGTTTTAAATGATGGATTTTTTGTTTTTCATCTTAAGGTTCTCGCTGAATATTCCTGCTTTCTGTTCTCGCTTTTGTTTTGTTTTTGTGTTGGCTGCATTATAATGTGAAATAAACAGCAGGTCCCGTCATTCGTGCTTGCCTTTCTACTTGATTTTAATCTACCCACATATTACACTACTCCTTTGTTTCACTACCTTATTTATTACAAGTCAATGTATTCAATTTTATAAGCCTATTGGTGTCTGACTTATTTTATTCTTTTTTTCCTCGTCTTATCTGGCTCCATCTCTCAGCCCGTCACTGTCTGCCGTTGCCATCATCTTGGCATCTGCCAGAGCAGGAAAAATCTCTCTGGTGCTTTTGATTGGCTGTTCAGAGATTGGAATGTGTCTGCCTGACTCAAATGACTTCATTAAAGAGAGTGATAATCTCAGAGGGAGTTTGCACCAAAGGCATCTTTCACCAGAGGCGATTTAAACACGAGACGAAACGTGTAGAATAGTTAACATAAGTAATTTCAAATGACAGTAAAGGCGAAGAAAATGAGTTTTTAGGCTTAAAGTTTGATAGTAGCAGGAGTGCTCCCAGAGATAGAGGAGGAGGAGATGAATTAGGAAGGCTCGCATTTGGAGTATAGCTGTTTGTTACAGTCCCAGATTCTCTGCGAAGATCTGAAATGTCACTGTGTGAGTGTGTGTGTGTTTGCAGTAGTCTAGCAGCTTTATCTGCCTGGCATTTTCCTCTTTCGGAGCTGACTGTAGTACCAAGCATCATCTGATGGCCCTCCAAAAGGCTCTGCCGGCAAAGAATATTGAGGGGAACCCATGTAACCTTAACATGAATTAGGAAGGTTGGGATTTGAAAGGTGACACACATGGTTTTGTCACCTTCACTAACACCAGCAGTTATTTTGTTGGTGTTATCTTAATAGTGCTTTGGGAGCGGATTTGATTCTGCCACGCTGACTTTTTGTGTGCAGGTAATGAACTGATCTCAAATCCAGCTCCTAGCTGATGAATACGTACGATATGACACATTCCCAGTTGTTTGGTATCTGGCTGCAACTTTGCAGGCTTTTTCACTTTAGTGGTGTAGGGATAGGAGTTGGCATTTAGATGCCAGCAGCCAAACAAACACTGATGTGTGCAGAAAGTCTGCATCCATCCCTATCTCAGCTCCTCTGAGTAAATACAGGAAAAAGTCACCTGGAAAGTTAAAACTTTTGGAAATGTAGCAATTTTGATTATTAAAATAAAAAAAAATTAGCATCTAAAAATTGCACACTTAGAAAAAAAAATCATACCTTTGTATTTTTATCTGTATTATTTGCAGAAATTTTTGCATTCAGTTTATAACATCATATAAATCGTACATTATTATAGTATAATATATTTCTTTGCATAGCAGTACAAAAATATAATTTCCTTTTGATGAAAACTTTGGTTTGACATGTTTCAGAAAGAGGCGACTTCATTTTCAGCCTTCAGTGTATAATGTGTGTGTTCTTTAATGTGAGGATAACAGTGTTTTAAAAGGTGAGAAGATCACTTCTAGTTTTAAAGAATGATCCATCTTTCATGAATTTAACAGAGGTTATTTAAAATTCCCTCCGAATATACATGAACGTGTGTGTATGTGTGTATACTTTTGGTAATTGGGAAGCAGAGTGACATTGGGGCACACAAAGAAGTAACCCTAGTCGTACCGAGTGCAGCCGACGGATAGAACTGAACTTATTAGTGCAGCTACCTTTCCTCTTTCTTCCTTTCAGAGAAAAGAGCAACAGCAAAGCAATAAGACAGAGAGCAAAGTGTGCACCTGTCTTCAAATGCCCTCGATGTTCTTTGAGGCTTCGGCTGGGTTTCGTTGCAGTAGGAGTGCATTTATGAGGATTTTGTTTTTGCATCAAATAAAGGTAGGGCATGTAATAAAATGAATCCATGATAACTAATTAGCAAGATGCATTTACTTTGTATTTTAAATATTTTGCCAATATAACCATTTTTCCTCCCCACCCCCATATTGTAATACTTAAAAAATGTATTTCGAATAGAAACTTTCTCTTAGAATAACAATCCTTTTCTTTTATGCTAATGCCTCAGTTGAAAGAATTACGCCTCATAACACAGCTAAAATATTGACTACAGTTTAAATAATTAGTTCATTAAGCTTACAAAACGAGAGGTTTGAGGCATCAGTTGAATAGATTCTTAATATGAAGCTTTCAACATGAGATGACCCTGAAGTGTCGCCCAGCGGCCTGAACACTAGCTTTTTGCCTCAGTGGTTACTGCAGGATTGCCTTAAATTTAAACTTATTTAAAGGGAGGGGAATTAGATGTGACATCTGTTAACAAGCCTGAATATTGTTCCCTGAGGTGAAGATGAGCTGCTGTGTGGAAGAATGCCAGTTTTGACCCCCTACGGCTTTAGATTGCCCTTGGTCCCCATATTGCAGCAGAATATGACACGTTAAGTGAACGGTCGATCTTAATTGGCTTCTCTTCAGTCTGTGGGTAAGTAAGTGTGTGTTTGTCTTCTCATGGGATTGAATTATGTTATCCTAATAGGAGGGCCAGCAGTACAGGAACACTTGTATTGAACAACAGGCATTAGGCCTAACATTGATCTTTGATTTACTGATGTTTTTCTGAGATAGCTGCTCAGTCCCTCGACACACATTCACATTGTGTGAAAAGTACAAGATGGGGAAACTAAAGTCCTGAATGGTTCTGGTGCTTCAGTTTGTCAATAGAACACATAGAATATGAACTATGTTGTCAATTATATTTTCCATGTTGAGTTTTTATAATAAACCTTCCGTTTTCCTCTCTAAAAAGTAAATTCATGCTGTTATTTTACTTTTTTTCCCCTTCATTTCTGGGGCCCACTTGCCCTGGTACAGCTCTGTTTTAGATGACATCTCAGTAATTCGGTGACTTGTACCGCTCCGGGCACAGTCCATCATTTTAATTGTTCTAAAGGAGGGAGGAAATGGAGACAATGACGGGACAAAAGGGGGGAAAGCTTGGTATATAAATCATTCCTTTTCTGTAAGCTTTTTATTATTTTATATAGATTATTACTCATAACTGTATCGAGATTTCAGAATAATCAAACGTCTTTTGTGTCAACTTCAACAACCATGAATGTGATCTGTTGGGAAAACCAGAGTAGATGGAGGATACCAACACATGCATGAGGAAAACTCACAGAAAGGCCACAGCTGGGATTCAAACCTGCAACCTTCTTGCTGCTAACAACTGCACCACCATGCAGCCTGCAAGATACAGAAACCAATGTAACCAGTAACCACTCACTCACATTGTATTCACTATATGGTATTCCAAATGCATTTTGCTTCATAATAAGTTTTTACTCTGTTGCATCAATAAGTCCAGGCAGGATTCACCTGAATAATACACACCTGGATCCGAGGTGATGTAAAGCATCATTTAGCTGCTTGTGTAATGTAGTTCTCTTCATTAGTCTCCATGTACTGACGTTATATTTAATTACACAGATTTTTGTGTACCCATTACACTTGTTTAATGTATTCACTTACACAAGCGTGGGCTGGCAGCTGCATCACAACCTTCAACATTCAAAAACTGAAATGTCGTCCACAACAAGCTAAATATTTCTGTTGAAGTGTGTGAATCCTTGAATGTGATGGTTGAAGCTCATTTTTTACATTGTGAATTTTAACATCTTTAATAAGAAAAAATTTCACTTCAAGTTCTGCAGCTTAGTCGGAGAAGACGGGAGACAATGTTCTATTTTTGTCATGCAATATTTTTATTTGTACAAAATGTGTTAATATGTTTAATCTGTTTAACTCGGTGTTATCTTTATAATCCATTTTTAGACATCTTATTTTCCGTCATGCTTTGATCTGTAAAAGCTGAAACCTGTTGGCATAGAATGACACCGGTGAAGTGCGTACATGATGTCCAACACCCTGAGTGAAAAGACAAGGATCAGAAGAGATTAGACAAGCGGAGGGGATAAAGACGGAGCTAAAGACGGGCTTTGTGTTTGGTCCCCTTATGAGCTGGGGCTCCTGCTAATTACCAACCTCTCTGGTCCATGATAATGTGTTTGAAATCCAACGGTTGCTGATAATTGAGCTGGAAATGTGTTGCATGACAAAGTCGTGCTGAAGGACAACAACTAAAACAAGCCTCTCTTCTACTTCAATTATTCTTTTCAGGCACACATTTGAAATGCTGCTTCACTCAGACGATTCATTCCAGAGTGTTCATCTCTGCCGTTTGTTGTGATTAAAACCTAAATATAAAATGTTAGAGTGCTATGTGTGTTTTCTTGTTTGCTGAATAAATGCTTTCAGTTTTTAGCATAAGGCACATACAGGATCACAGCAGAGAAGAAATATTTTTCATCGCCACAGGCTGGATGTGTCTGTCCATTCATCTCAAGTTGGATTCCAGTCTGGTAGAAGCTTGCACTTAAGTTTTCGTGTTACTTCAATCTTAAATTGATTTCAGACATTTACACAAAAATGGATTTACTGTTGTGGATACGTAGATCCCCTGAGAATGTCTGAATAAAGTGAAAACAAGGCGATGAGAGACTCCCCATTGTTCAATTTGCATTTTAATTATAAATTGCATCATTGCACCGAATGTGGTCACAAAACACCTTTTTGCACTCCTTCCTTTTGCTTCCAGATCACTGTGCTCTAAGGATGAAACCATGCTGAGGACTTTTGCAGGGTAGGAAATAAAGTTAAAATATAAGAGCATGTGACACTTATAAAGCTCCACCCAGAGAGAGAACATCATAAAAAATAAAGATTTTCTGTTTGGTCATCGGACCGGTTTTACTGTGGAAGTCTGAAAAAGGTCTAGAGTTTAAGCAGATACAGATTTTCTGTTATTCTGACAACTGTCCTCACCATAATTTGATGTCCATCTCTGTTTATAAATCTTATTTATCAAGTGTCAAACTTTAATAATGTCTTCCTTTTCTGTTGAGTTGGTTTGTGTTTGAGAAAATGAATTTACTGCGTTGTGCTGTGATCTGAGTAAATACACTAATATGTATGCAGACAAGTACTATGGTGAAACCTTGTGGCCTTTATACCACATAATGACTTTTGGCTTCTGTTGTCCTATGTTAAAAAACGCTGTAATTTGAGCATTAAGCAGATATAAAACCCATGTTTCTTTGTATTTTCTGCCATCTGGCATGCTGTTAGAACAATTCAGCTGCTTCCCCTCTCTTTATCTTAGTAGACAGGATTATTTTTTGGTACAGTATGTTTATGGCACGATAAATTGCAAAGCACTGTTGCAGTCACTGCTTATCTCTAAATATGAACCCTATATTAGGGTATTATTATCATCATAAGAGTTAGAATATACTTAAAGCTGTGAAGTGCAGCTTGGATACTAACAATAATTTGGTTGAAGCAATTTCTGTTTTTATGGTGTGTTCAGGTTCTTGCACATATGAATACTTCTCTCATTTTAAATCTTCTAAAGTAGGAAATGCAACCAGAATGAGACTCTAAAGCATTAAGGAAGGTGTGTGGCTTTGGCATGGTTGCCTGGTTTTATTGCCGTCTTGAGTGGGTATTAGAGGAGAGAAAATGGGCAGTTGAGGAGATGGTTTAAAAAGTGGAGAGAGATGGAGGCCATCAGTGATAAGGAGAGCGATGGCGGTATTGTTTCACTGGGGTTAGCTCCACGGTTCAGGGAGGACCTTTGTCTCTGCCAGTGCCTCTTAATCCATCACACCTCCTGCGGCCCTGGATCCGACACACTCCAGCATCCTCCCGACCCGCTGCTGAATTCTTGCACAGCTCCGTCATGCATGTTTGCCCACTGTTTCTGGCATTTTCTCACTTTCTTTTTCTCTCTCTGAGCATCATTGCTGTACACGGAGCCTTGGGCAAAATGAACAGACAGTGATTTACAGCCGACATGTTTTCATACATGTTCCACATCTGGTGCTTTTCTTCCTCTCCTGAACAAAAGGCGGTTCTTCCTCCCTGTGACTACCCTGTCCGCCAGGCTAACTTGCAGCAGATCTTATAATTTGAATTTTCTTGCCAATAATTTCAGGCATCCCAATGCTACTCATCCTGTCAGAAATTGTGAATTTCTTATAATGAAGAGTTGGAATTACTTCCTTTACATGATCCATGTTCTTCATTTGACAGGATGTGTGCCTCCAGCCAGCTGTGTATGATTTTTAGAAATAAGGTTCAATTACTTCACTTGCTCAATCTTAGCGATCCCCCCTAGATGTATTTGCACGTACTCCGAACAAGCTTTTAATGGAATCTCACCTTATAATGAACAAGCTTCATTAACCTGCTGTCAGATTTCTCACCTGAGGGAGGAGGTTAGTTGTGGTGGTGGGAGTGTTGTAAGAAGAGCACAGGGTTGACGAAGCTGAAGAAAACATGCAGGCATTTGATTGATGTTCAGAAATGTGTCATGCATAAATTTAAATCTGCAGCGGTCTGCTGCCTAACCTCACTTTCCTGGCTTATTTTCAGAGTTTGTCATCTGCTCCTCTAAACTTTGCAGTCTGTGTCTGTACCTCGCCGTTTTGCACACTGCCTGTTTTTGCACAAGGTGACCCTCTAAACACTCCAGGATCCCCACTGTGATCGCAGGCTTTTCTGAAGCAGCCTGATCACGCAGCTCCACCCCCTGTCCACCTGGTGGCAGTGTCTCAGCACTGCGCCACCTGTTTTTCTTCCTCTCAGCATTAACCCAAGGGAGGATGCTGTGGGTGTCGTCATGTGTTTGATGCTTGCCTTTCATTTCTCAAGTGAAAGAAATATTAGGTCACATGTTTATCTGTGTGGAAGTGAGTCTTTTCATAGTAAATGTGTTTTCTGTTCTTGAGCGTTTGGGCAGCAGCTGTAATGAATCCCAGAAGGTTTTCTTTATGTATTCTGTCACTCTTCACCTTTGATTTTGCAGCAGAGCTGGTCGCCTGCGGACTCTGCCATATGGCCATGCTCAAGGATTTTTAGGCTTATAACGTCAGTTTAAAAAAGTAAAAAACATCAACATCTGTGATGAGTAAAGACTTACTATAAAGTTATGTTTAAGTTGATTTATTGATGCTTTTTATTGCTGATGAAGAAGACAGAGACCACTAATTTGAACGTGTATATCAGAATCCTGGGTGTCCACTTGCCACATGCAAGGGAAGTAGGAGACAGCGATTCCAACATCACCTTTATATGCTGAAAACCACACATGCAGTCTCATGCTCATTATAAAAACCTTCCACAAAAGGAATTGTTCTGTTGGCTTAATCAGGCCCAGACCTTCTGTCTCTCCACAGAAGATTGGTCATAATGATCTTTGCCCATCTCTTACTTTTTTAGTTACCTTGACCATTACAAACAGCTGTGTGCTTCAATCAGTCTCTTAGATTTGACCTGTGATATGTAAGGATTGTTCTACTTATGTTTTATTTATCCTACGGTCACAATGCCCACTCAGAAGGACTGAAATGAACCTTTGTTCACAGTAGATGGAACAGTTGATAAAGTATTTCTTGAAAACCTTAGGAAATATACAAAGCATAATTCTTCAACTGAAGTAGCCTTTGAGTTTAGAGGTCCTTCAAGGAACAAAAAAAAGTTCATTTACTTTCTATTTTAACACTCCTTAGTCAGACATACCACTGCAATGGATTGCAGAGAATTTATATCAACAAGTAGCCCTTATACTTGTCTAGAACAGTGCACATCTAAAATCATAAGAGCCCACGTGAGTCACAACCAGAATTCATCATCCAGCCTGATTAGGGTTTTTAAATGTGGTAGTTCCTGGATGTTCCGGTGGAGGCAGAAGGTTACATAGTTAGAACTCTGAGGGTTTTTTTTGCACATTCTCTGGATTCTTGATCACTTTAGGACTTTGGCTGTTTGAATTTAGCATTTTGTAATCCTTGTTTTATTCCCTGAGATTGTCCAGAGGATTGTCTTTTCTGTGAAGAAGTATCCTTGACTGGTATTAATGTTTTTATTTTGTAGGCAGAGCATGACCAAAGTTCTCCAGCAAATTTAGGGCTCATTGTAGCATTAAAGATATTTATGGAATCTGATCATACTTAGAATTGGCTAAAATACCTATTTGTACTTTTTAAAAGACTTCCAGGCTGAGAGAGGGGATTTTTCTATCAACAGCCATTCAGTTTGTCACGTGCACAGATGGAAAAACAAATGCGCAAAAATGTTTTCATCAAATGCAAATATGTATCCTAAGCTCTTGTCGTTATCAGGTTTGCAGATGGAGGAAACATATGCTCAGAAATCTATGTTATCACCATGTAAAATCCTCTGATAAAGTGAAATTTTCAGCAGCGTGAGCTGGATGCCTGGGATTGACTTGGTGTGTAATGTGTTTGTGATGCGGTTCGTGTTGGAACAACCTGGCCAGCTGGCCGCCTCCAGCTCTCATCCTAATGGCAGAAACAGTTGCAGAATCACCTCACTTAGCTCTTGTTTATGCAGAGGAAGTTGAATCCGTCTCTTGGTTTGTCAGACTCTCTGGCGAGCTGAGGTGTGTGACAGAGAGATGGAGAGAGATGGTGGCTGGACTGGCAGAGTGAGAGCAGACAGATATTCTGTAATGAATATAAATGGGCTCCAGGTCTCACTCTCCTCATCTGGCTTACCTTTTTTGAAAGAAGGCATGGAACAGCGATGTTGGATAGATTTGGCCCAACCCCCTTCACTCTCTTTTCTACTTAGTCCCACTGCATTGTACAGAACACACACAATGTCTTTCTTTTTCGCTTCTCTGCTAACTGCACTGTGGTTTTTAAGGTCCCATTTCACACAAAACAGCTGTTGGTGAGACTCTTGGAACGATGAATCTTCATCATAGTGCTGTCAAAGTAAATGTGTTTTATGTTTTTATGGAGGAGAATGCATTTCAAAAGAAACATTTGATACAAACTGCATCATTACCTTCACCGAGGAGGTTGTGTGATTAGCACGGTTCGCTTGCTTTTAAGCTGCATTACTGGAATAATAATTGATGGATTTGCATGTAAATTTAACTAGAGATGCTGTCGATTTTTTATGTCAATCCAAACTGAATTTAGATCAAAATAGTTTTTAATTTAGTTTAGAAAATGAGTGCCATCTCAAACGGTTTTTGGTATTTAATGAAGCTGCCTGACTTCACTTCTTTATCAGTGAGTTTTTGCTTTTGAGAAAAATTGATAAGCTTTTGATATTTTGAGTCATTATGTTTGTGTCCATGCTGAGTTATTATTTATTTTTATATAAATTATGTTTTATTTAATTTCCCCATCAGGTCATTCACTAATACTTAAGCTGATCTTAATGGGCCAAAACAACTATTTTCCAGTATTTGGAAGCAGAATATGATTTTCTGCTAATCTAAAGTTGGGTCACGGATTCAACAGGTCCAGGGAAACCCTGACAGATTCCAACCCTCACAGGGTATTTTGTCTAAACTTGGCTAAATGTTCAGGTTTAACACACTGACACACAATTAATGTTACACACACTGTAATCAAATTAAAACCTTCCATGTTTTCCTCTTTAGCTAAAACAAAGCACAGCTGTGCAAATCACACGGGAGGTAATTCTGCTCTACATGTGGCCTCGTCTCTCCTGCTCCACGAGACTAGGATCCTGGTTTCTGTTTTTAGGGTTTTTATGTTTTACCCCCCTTCTATTATAGTCTGCATCACTTTGTGTTGGTGGGTTTTCTTCCTTCTGTGCCAAAATCCAGGATGACTTCTGATTTTGCCAGACTGCGCTTTGTTTTGTCTGACTCCAGCATCTTGGTGCAACAGGGTGATATCATTGTAGCCTCTTGTGTACTTCTGGAAAAATACTTTTCATACTTTGATGTGTTTCCTGCCTAAGGACTTCCCACCCAGTCCAGTCTATTTGGTCCTGCTTGATGGATCTTTGCTCCTTGATATTCTTTAAGTTTAGCCTTTTATTGATTAGCTTCTGATTTTTAATAGTTATCTAACTTAGAAAAACATCACAACTTTTAATGCAGTTTAATAAAACCACAACCATTAGAAAAAGACGTATTAAATCCCAGCACAGACTTGACATTTCAGCTTTGTGGTGCACTGTTGTCTGAAGGTTCTTCTCCTTTTTTAGCTTCATTTATTTGCTGGAGAGAACGTGTAATCTGTAGGATTTTGACTTTGTTAGATTTTTTGTATCTTGAAGCACTCTTATTCTAATTTCCACATCTTTTTTATCTCCTCGTGAGGTGCTGATTGAGTCCAAGTAACAACAAAAGGAAGTTCTTGATTCCTTATCTGAAGCATCACCTCCATTAACTTCTCCTTTTGTCTTGTAATTCTCTTTAAGGAAGTCCGGTTCTATTAACGTCCACTGAATTGTGAAAATATTTATTTTTGCTTCTTCATATGCATTATCACCTCTTAGTACTTTTTTCCCTATTCACACTGTCATCATCAAATTCCCATGACAACTGAACTGTCTGAAGACAGTTTCTCCGAGGGAGTCCTATGATTATCACACATCTTCTCCATCTCTCAGAGTTGTTATTTCTGCTTTCCTCCTGCCGCTTTGCTCTTGATGTTTGTCATGAAAGGGTTGGGAAAAAAGAAAGATTCTTAGCTTTATTCTGGTTAAGTGTCATCTGGGTCTACTTAGAAAGCTGTGAAGCTGTTAGCAGTGCTGGCAGTGTTGTCATGTTTTCCTAAATTGATTTGCTGTGTGATTACTCTGCATTCATAGCTCCCTTTAAGAGACAAGACACACAAAAAAAGAAAAGTGGATTTTATATATGCTGTATAACAATGCCAGAAAAAAAGCACACACAGAGAAAGACATTTGTAAAAAAATAAGTGTTTATACCCTTCTTATAGACTCTAATTAATTGCCAGGAAGTCTCAGGTTATTTAAATTGCAAATCAGCCTTTTTTTCTTCCAACTTTTGTGATTAATATTTTATTGTTCCGCTGAGCAAAAATGCCACCAGTCTTATTTTTTTCCAGACATAAATTGCACTATAAAAGGAAAAGTATGCTGTGACTTGAGGAGGATGAGAAGCAGACATTATCTCTTACTACTAATTAGGCTGTCTCTTGGTTTTGGAGCTGTAGAGGTTTGGGTGTCACCTCTTTCTATCTCCGATCCACTCACCATGACAGAGGTCTCCCCCAGTTTGTCGCCCTTCTCTCATTTATTTATTTTTTTGCTCCGTCTCTCCGCGCTCCGGATGCGATACTCCGTTTCTGCCATGTTTTCTCGGGTCCTGAACTTCGTTTTCAATCAGAGACTAATTAAGCTCAGAGATGGAAGGGTTTTGTTGGCAGGAGGTACGGGGACTTGCAGGTTGAGGGAGAGAGGTCGATCCTGGGACCTCGTGATGATTTAGCATAAAGTTTTTGAGAGGAAACTGGTTTTAGCCTTTCATGCTCCTTTCATGGGAAATGATAGATCCAGTTAGCGAAGAAAACAACTTTTTAATTGTACTTTACTTTTTTCCATATGAAACATTTAATCCCTTGAAACTGGAGCAGAAAGTCGACAAAAATAATGAGGATGTTTTTCTTTGTCTTTAAGAGAAGATGAGAGGTAAAGTAGGATTTCCGTTTGTAAGACCTTTGACCTTGTGTAGTCAGCACTGCCATGTGGAAGTACTGTGTGACCTTGTGTTTTCAGTACAGACTGGCAGCTTGAGATGAAAGTCTTGAGTCTTGCCCTTCACTTCGAGCCGCTGTGGATCGGTGCAGTCTGGCTGAAATCAGATGGCTGGCACAGCACTCTGCTTCTCTCCGAGGAAAACAAAGAAGAAACCATGCGCAGATAAAGGAAGGCTTCCCTCAGTGAAGCAGCGCACACGCTGCTGCTGTGCTTTGAATGCCAAAAGCCGCTTTTAAAACAAATGAATTCAGAGTCTTTATGTCCTGCTTTACTGGGAAATACTGCTCAATTAGACTAACCATTCAATTAGGAATTGGCTCGACACGCACAGCCACACACAAGGTCACAGATTTTACAGTCACATGCTTGTTTAGTTATTTTTATGACTGTGTTTCTGCAGGGCGCCTTTAACGGTTTTGGATGTTTGCATTATCTGGAGTCATCTCTCTCTCGGGGTTCAGGGACAAATCTAATTTCTTTGGGATTAATAAAGTTTTTTTGGTGGGGGTATAAACTCCCACTCCCCATCAGCTTCTTACAGCATCACCCGGTGTCTGCTGGACATGTCCAGAGCCCTGAGCCTCACCCTCAACAGAAATACCCAGCAGCCCTGTGGCTGAGAGCAGACTCAGCTGAGTCATGCATGTTTTTTTTGTTTGTGAAGGAACGTCTGTGATTGGCTAAACCCTGACTTATCTTAGATGTTTTTATTTGCAGCTAAATACCCTGATAATCAATACAAGTTGACACGATTTTTTTATTTTCAAGTTTTTTTGCACTGCTTATGTTGTATTAGGCCCTTATGGGTTCTGAGCAAGCTGTAAAATAACTGATAAATCACGCCGAGTGTTGTTTTGTGTCAAGGACAGCAAGTTTTAAAATGAAAACAGAAATCTGGGTTTTTGGAAGTAGAAAAAAGGGAAGCTTACCAGACTGTTTCCTGCTTCCAAATTTCTAGGGGAAAGTTAGCAGTTACCAGCGAAATACAGCCAAGTCTCCAGAAGAACTGTCAGCTGTTGAGATGTATTGTGAGTAAAGTGGCTTCAGTTTTTGTCAAGGAAGAAGAAAATCGTCCTGTTTGTTCTCTGTGAATTGTGAACATAAAAAACAGAAAGTGGAACGTTAAAATTGAAGCGCAATCCAAGTGCAAAGTTGTGATGAACTGAGTGACTGATAGATGTTTTACAAACTTTGCTTCTCACTGCGTTGTAGCTGAAAGCTTTTATTTGTTTTCCTCAGTATGCAACAGCTTTTTGCTTCTTGAGAAAACATGCCCCTGAGCTTATTATAATCTTTGTGGGAACTTTTTTTTTTCTTTTGATAAATTGAGCTGATTCTCAACAAAAACAGTTTGCATTTCTCATAAGAAAATACTGCTTATGCCCTTATAATTGGAAAAGCTTTCCATTTAAAGTGGCTTTCTTTGCCTTATTAATGCATACTTGCTGTTTGGATTGTTTTCAGTTTCTATTTTCTTCTTTCTGTTTTGTTTTTTATTCATAAAAATTGGTTTCATTTAACATGTTTTCTGTATTTTTGAGGTCACCTGTCATCTGAAGTCATATTTCTTTCACTCATATCATCACAGACGTTGCGTGCTCAGACATCACTTTCCTCTAAAGATAGATGAAGTCATTGATGATATTGTTTCATCTCCTCTGTGTCCTTGCAAAGTTGTTTTGTTTTTTCTCATGCCACTTCTACCGTGTCCTTTCTTCTTTCCCGTCGTTTGTTGTCAGTGTTTATTGAGATGAAAGGCAGTTTTGATGTGCGGTTTTGAAGTCCAGGCTGACCAGCATCGCTTACCCATATAGAATATATAAATATATAAATAAGGAGAGCTGGTTTCAGCCCAACCTGCGTATTTTTTTTTCTGTCCAGATCAAAGTGGTGAGGTTTCCCCCACATGTGGACCATCAACGACTTCCGTTTCTGCCGTGAGGAAATGGGAGAGGTCATCAAAAGTTCCACTTTCTCCTCAGGAGCCAACGACAAGCTCAAATGGTGAGTAAAGCTCAACTTATCAGGTATTAAACGTGCAACATCTTTGCTCCAGGAGTTTTTGGAGAACGAGATCTGGAACTGTCAGAGAACAAATTTGTTCCTGTGATGGCGCTTGCATAAACAGGATATAAAATATACACAAAACAGATTAAAAGCAAAAAAAATCCATTGCTGATGACTGTAGAGGAGAAAAATGATAAGTCATGGTAAGTACTTTGGATGTTTTGATGAACAAACATCCATCAGCTGATTTGATTCACTCCCATTCTACTCTAACTTTTTAAAATAACTTTACTAAATGTATTTAGTTGCATCGCAAAGAAACTTAAGACGACAAATAGATTTTTCTTCTGAAGTGTAAATTCAGCTCAAGCTAATAAAAAGGACTTCATTTCATAAAAGGTTGGCAAAATGAATTTGTCTCAAATGGTTTTGCAAAATTGTGCCCTCCATATGTCTAACGTGTTAATTAACAGTCCATATGGCCGTTGTAAAGTGCTTCATGCTTCTAAACTATAGCTGGCTGCTCAACAAAATATCCATATGTTACAAGCTCATTATGGTATGACTCTTTTATAAAATTCTACTTTATGAACATTAACACACGATGACTCAGTTGTAGCTTTTGTACTGGAATATTCCTAGGATGCATGAGATGCAGCTTCCCATTTTGCCACAGCAAGGAGGTGACACAAACTACCATTACTCTGAAATATATTCAACCCTTCACTCCAAAATTTCTGTGACTGTCCATATTTTAAGTTCTGACAACCGCAAATAAATTTGTTTTCATTACTAAAACGCTATTTAAGCCATCCCTGCATAGAAGTCTGTCGTCAGCTGAAAAGTGAGGATATCTCAAAGTTTCTGAGTTTGAAAAGGAGAAAGTCTTCCCACCAGTGTCTGTGGGGCACTGAAATTTGTTGCAGGTGGAAAGTGTGTCTAATTGTCTAAGTGTGTCTAATAACGCGAGCTACTGATAGCCATATGGGCTTGTGTAATCACTGTCGGTTGGATTCATTTCTAGTAAATATGTAATTCAAAGTGGCGTGGGGCAATTTTGATTTTAATTAAAAAAGACCTAACCTTTTTAGAAGTCTACATTTGCTTCACACTCTCTTGATGACTTGAAAATGAATGTGCCTCCAATTCCACTTTTTTTTTCTTAATTAGGTTATGTTATTGGGAGGAAATGCAAACTTGTGTGGAGCAGAATTAGTTAGGGCCAGATGCGACCGCTTCCTGGTTATCAGGCTTTCTGGCTGCCTCCCTCCTCCTCGGTGCCCTGCGGCACACTGTACAGGAAGCACGGAGGAGGAAAGATTGGGCGGATGGGACACGGGGAGCGAGGAGAAGAGGTGGGAGTCGGAAGTGTCTTTGAATCAGAGGCGTATGCAGTGAAGCTGTGTACAGCCCCCTGCGGTGCAGGTTGTGTTAAAAGGGAAATCATTTTTTCCTGCTGAGAAACATTTCCCTCATGTGAACTTTCAGTCCCTCATTTGCTCATTTAGACCTGCACCTTCTACTTTTCACACTCATAAATTAATCTTTTTTCACTTGCACCCTTCTTAAATTCCACCTTAGCCGTGTAATGTTTGAATACCTCCTCTTAATTCTCAGTGTCAGACCCTTGATAACTGTATTTCCTACGCTGTATTCTTGTTTCTTTTTATATTAAAGTTTTCCTGTTGAATGAGTAATGCACAGACCTTTGAGGTGTTTGAACTACTTCACTATTTTGCGAGGATGGTTTTCTTTAAACGGCCAAAGAAAAGTTTGAATGTAGGGAACAGAGCAAAAGGAAAAAAATCTCATTTTCCATTCATTTTCTCGTTTTTTTTGTCCCAGGGGCCATTTGGCTGTAAATGGTGTAGTCTGTGGTGCACACCCCATCCTGTTCTTGCCATATCCCCTTCTCCTGCACACCCCATCCTGTTCTTGCCATATCCCCTTCTCCAATCTTCTAAGAATCCCCCTGGGGAGACCTGGGCTCTCCACTCTGCTTGTTTTGTCACTGGAGAAAATTACCCAACTGGCAGCATATTTGTGACAGTTTAGTGAGCACTCCATCTACAAATATGGCAGTAAAGATTACTTTGTCGGTTCTGGATCATTTAGAATCCAATTTAATTCAGGCCTCTAGGAAAAAAAGGCCAAATAAAAACAAAGCAGCTTAATTAAGAAAGCTGTAGACTGCTTATGTGTCAGGATACCACTTCGGCCTGCTTATATGGCTCGAGGAACACATTTGAATGCAAAACATATTAAGTTCTTCAAACCAGGCTAATCATGTGGAGGAAATAGTGGATTGTAGTGATAAACCGACCAGAAACAGATGTTAAAATCTAACCGTCGTCTCAGCTTTGCAGCTGATGCGCTGACGATTACAATAGTTCATCTTTTGTTTGATTCAAACAAGTCATAAACCTTTATGCTGCAGGAAATTTTTTGATTTGTTTTCCTGCTTTATGTTGTAGTGGACACA
Organism: Callopanchax toddi; assembly: GCA_006937965.1. NCBI lineage: Eukaryota > Metazoa > Chordata > Actinopteri > Cyprinodontiformes > Nothobranchiidae > Callopanchax > Callopanchax toddi. The sequence continues at coordinate 3,731,145 of SSNR01000030.1, read as the reverse complement.
AACGTTTTTCCTGCAGTACTTAAAGAGGATTTCTAACTACAGTGAGATGTTCTGATGTTCGGGTCGTGCTGCGATGGCAGATTTCTGATGGAAAAGCTTCACATTATCTGATGAAACACTCCATCTGCATCAGTCAGCCCTTGAGCCCCCCACCAGAGAGCATGTGTCTGAGTCTGGATCCTCTGATGGTGTGTACTTACTAATGGAGATAGATTCAGGCAGCAGTGGCAGCCCGCCACCCCCCACCCTTCTTACACCAGACTTGGCCACATCATTTCTTTTCCTGGCTTAATGCGCTGGTTTTCTCCTTTGGGGCTCTTGGGTGGGTTGTAAGTTGTCTCTTGACAACCCCCGTTCCTTCCTCCTCCTTTTCCCAGTGAAAACAGCTCCTCTCCTGCAGACTGCTGTTCTGACAGCTCGAAGAGGAGAGATGGAAAGTTTTCATCCTCTGCTGCAAGCTGTTTTGTATTCAAATAGTCTCCATGTAAAGTCTCCCATTCAGTCGGTGGTTTAGCTGTGTGTTTCGGGTGATGGGTGCGATGTGTCAAAAGCCTCTGATTCCAGTTGCGGTCTGCTGTTGTATTGTTGCCGAACAGTAAGCATTTTTAATTGAAACAGTTTTTTTTTTGTTAGCTTGACAGAATGTGTTGCTCTGGGTAACCGTTAGATGCTATCAGGCATTCTGTGTGGGTGAGTGGAGAACAGCTAATAGAGTAGAAGTTATTGGTAAGTCTCAACATAATCAGATGGTATTGATGTTGGTGGAGAGAATGTCAACAGACATGTTTGTGCTGACTATTAGAGATGGAAAGTATTGTAAGTTGTTGGTGAACTGTGATATCGGTAAGACTTTGTGAAATGACAAGAACAGAGACGTCCTTATTTTACTACATGCTAGCTTCTCTTCTGGCGGCCTTCTCCATCTGTGTGCCAACTGTGCCCCCAAGCCCTGTGCCTGAATATGGATGCCCTGCTCACTTAAACAGGCTGGCATTGCTCCTGCTTCCCCCTCCTCTCCTCCCTGACTGCAACTCAGACTTCACTTTTCTCACCTTCTACATCACCTTCAATCTCCCTCTGTGTCAGGGTGAGAAACTTTACTTGTCAGTGTTGGTGAAGTGGTAGAAACTTGATAAATTCACAGTTTGTTTTTTTTATAAATTGGGTGGCACCTGCATACCTATGCTTTGTGTTATTTCTCACACAAATTTCATAAGGCCCTTAGTAGAAATTAACAACAATCTTTATGTTTAACTGCAGGTGCTTCTTTCCCACAGGTATAGTCACACTTCTTCAGCTGCTCTGGCCCCCTCCACCACTGCCCAACTCTTTTTGGTATTCTGTCAGAGTGGCTGCACACCCACCGCCATAACTAGCTCACTGAAACGATGAGCGCGAGCGATCTGACCTGAAGTTGATTCTCTGCCAACGCAGGTTTCTGATGCCTCACTGGAGATCGCAAGATGGCATTAGCTGAGCTCAGCACACACACACACTTTCGTCATCGGTGCCTGTATGCATGCACGCATTAACACACACACCCGCCCACACACAGTCGCCTCACTGTCACGGGTGAGCACTGAAGAAGTCACACCTCTCTTTATTTTTTCAGTAAGTTTGCTGGAGCTTCTTTCAGCATTCCCTCTCACCTCTCCTTATTTCTTCCTCTTGGCTTCCTTCCCCCACATCTCTGTCTCTCCTGCCAACCTCTCTTCTCACTCCCTAGTTCAGCTTTCGGTACTGCCACTGGGGAAGTCCTCACTTATGACTGGTAGTCTGGTTTCGTACCCAAATAACAACTTCACAAGTAAATTTTGTGCCTCGGGGCTTCATCTGGGTCTCTCTTGCCTGGTCTTTCAAACATGTTTAAAGGACATGAAAGAGTGGATGAAAGTCAGTCAAGAAAGTCAAGTTTTCTTAGATGCTTGGGGAGGATCCTTGTTCTGAATTTATCACTTCGTGTTTACCCAGTGACATACAAGAAAGTTCACTAAAGTTTACCTTCAAACCTGCCTGTCGTAGCTGCTGTTTATACATACAAACATCTTCCTTCCCTTCTGTTGCACTAACTGGTAGTACAGTGAATAAACTCAGAGGATAAACCAAAGCAGTTTGAACAAAGCAGAGTGCACAGATTTGTAAATTTGGCAAAATTGCTTGTATTCATGCTTTTCCTCTGTGTGACTTTGCATGGTGATTGTGTTGGATGGGTGCTGTCAGCTTCCTCTGCATACTTCAAGAGACGGAGGGGATTACAGTGAAGGGCCCCCCTGCATGAGCAGTGGTGGGAGTAACTGCTTATGCACTGTACTCCTTAAACCAATCCCTCCTTCGACTGCCTGTTCTGTCAGATCCAAACAAGGGATTTGACACAGGATCTTACAGTAGCATTGACACTTCATCTTAGTGATTCCCACTGTGATCTGTCAGCAGAACGCCTGTTGGGATCTACGCAAGAGCAGCCCAACAGACGCCTGTTTGAAGCACCGAGACTAAACACATGTAGTGCCCACAAGGATATATCGCTGTTGGGGTGGAGGGGGTGGGGGGGGCAAATAGAGGGTGAAAGTGTTTTTTTTCCATCTGTTTGTGCATGGTTGTTTGTTTTTCTTGTTCGCAAAATAATTCATAAATTCTGGATGAATTTGAATGGGACTCTGAATGTTTTCATACTGCGTTGGAGTAATTTGGCACACAGGTGGAATAGTCCTGGTCAGCAGGACATAGTACCTTCTAAAACAGGTGTTCTAAGTGACCAGGTGCATGAGCGTCTACTGAACTTGCTCAGCCATCTCGCTGGTATTTAGAATAAAAGGATGAGCATGAATCAGTGTATGATTTCTGCAGATTATCCATCAGAGAAGTCTTGTTTGAATGTATTATTTCTTTTCATCTTACTTATTAAGTTTCATTTGTTAGTGGATAAAACAGGTACATTTAAAGAGATAGTAGATATCCACACACACACTCTCTCTCTTTGTAGATAAGTAGGAAGCTTCATTAATCATCTTTGATGTGTCGTAAACAAAAGACAGCTTTTTCTGCGATGGTGGATTTGCATCATGTCATTCCTCCTGTGCGCTTTACACAAATGCCATTTAGTTGAGCATTTATTTCACACAGAATCCTCAGCTGTCTAGTGCTAATGCATTGGGTCAATGTGATCAAATTAAAGCATTTAGGGGACTGAAAATGTCTGCTGGTGTGGTTGTCTTGTTGCAAAACACCACAGAAACTCTTCTATGACTCGGAGGGTCATACTGTACCAGTTTGATTCATGTGCAGGAGCAACAGGAGATTTAGTAGGCTAAGAGCTGCCTGTGATATTTGCATATGTTTCCCATTAGATTATTACAATAAAATTCATCCATAATAACTTTTAATGGTTGCCTGTTGACTGCTGGGATACACTGCAGCCCCCAGAGTGAATCCGAATATTCTAAACCGGAATGAAAATGGAAAAAATGAGTGAGTGTTGCTATTAAAAAAATGCAAAGTTTATTTCCACTGTCTCAACACTGTGCCCACTAGATTTATAGGCATGTGTTGCTTTTACAGCAAACCAGCATAACACAACCTCATTTGGATGCTTTTGATCATGTTGCATGTTTTGGCAATCTTTATTTTATCTTTTTGGTTTGTTTCTTTTCAGCTGTACCCAAATTCAGAGATTCCAAAGTCATGGATGATTGGATTTTGATGGCGTCTTGTGTTATACGACATTCTTGAAAGCTTTGCAATAAGAAAGAAATGAAATGAAAAGCCTAGAAAGCAATTTATTCAAGTGGGGTTTTGTTGCTAGGGGTGCTTCTCCCCCCTCTGTATTGCCATGTAACCCTTTACAGGACAAGGCACATAAAAACAGACATAAAGCCTTAAGTTATTACCTTCATCGTGTGTTATGGTCGTACCTGCCCTGATTGAAATGCAGAGTGGGACAGGAATGCGGAGCAGGCTCCTGTCGCTGAAGCTTAGCTCATCTGACTCAGAAACCCAGAGCAGTGTAGGAAACATTCCATCCTAATTTACAAAATGGTGAATGATGTAATTTCTTTTAAAAAATTGTGTTACGGCCCTTCAACTCCAACAAACCCTCTAGTCGCTCCCGAATTTGTGCACGGTTTGCTTTATATCAGCAATTATTTTTAATTTGCCATGGTCTTTGCTACAGTCGTAATCGTTAGCCACTCTGCTTTGACCTCGCACATTAGTGCTTGTGACTGTTAAGTGATAGAACACAGCCCAGTGTGAGTATTGTGTACAGAAGAACTCCACTACCTTTCCAGGGTCTTTGTAGTGCAACTGAGTGTCACAGAATCCTTCCTGCCACTGCCAGAGATAATTGGCACTCTATAAACACATGATAATTGGGCTTCTTTGATCCCTGCATTTTCCCTCTCTTTTTTTGGGGGGAAAAAAAAGGCGCAGCAGTTCTGTCTCATGTTTACCACTTGTCTTTATGCAGCAGTAAGGAGATGGGGACTGAAGGAGGAAGAGAAAGAGATTCTGCTTTCTTCTGAAGTGTTAAAAGCTCCCTGCAGGCATTACTTCCTGCACCCAGCATCTTTTGCCATTGTTCCTCCGCTGCTTATGGCCATGACTCATAACAAACTTTCTCTTTCGCACACACATTCACACATGCAGGGCTTAATCACTTTGTGAGCCTCAAAATAAATAAAAAAAAGCGAAAAAACTTCCCTCCCTGTTTGTTTGTGTTCTGTTCCAGAGAGCCAGCGGGCGTACCGATTTGTCCAGGGGGAAGGACTGGGGGTTCAAAAAGTTCATACGGAGGGACTTCCTTTTAGATGAGGCCAACGGTCTGCTTCCTGATGACAAACTAACACTTTCCTGTGAGGTAAGTGATGAGGCGGCTCATTTCATCTGAATTCAAGTTCATTTTTAAGCCTGAAATCTTTCCAGAGAATAATCACAGCACAGGCTGCACCTTCACCGGGGATAATCCTGATTATATTGTGAGATAAAAATCAGATGAGGTACTTTAGTGCTGCACACAAACAGAGACATCTTTACCCAGAATTTATTTTGGGAGCTGTATGAATACAAATTTTATTAAAATCTAAAAACTACAAATACCGTTGAGATAAGAAAACTTATTTGTAGTAACAGCTTCGCCTGGCAGGGATTACAACTGTAATTTCCGTTACTTTACTCTGTCTGTGTCTCTGTTAGTGAATTATGTATGTTTTTATTGGTACTACATAGCCTCTGGGTTTAGATCTCTCTTTCATCACTAACATACAGGCTGATTGTCATTCAGCCTGCATGGTGGTTTGGCTCTGATTCCTCTGATCCAGAGCTGCTTGGAAAAAAAAAAGTGCTTGTTATTTTTCAGCTGCAACACAGGGGGCAGCAGAGGTCAACTGTCCTCTCTCGTTTTCCCCTATGCTCCTCATAATAGAAGGAGCAGAGAAGAGGTTAAACTTTTTGGATATGTTAATGCTTTTGCTTTAATGCATGCACCCATAAATGTTTAAAAAGCATGGCAGTAGCTGTTTAAAACAATTCTAATTAACCCAGCGGGTGTGGAGGAGAGCATGTCTTGAAGTTTTTTTCCCCCCTTTTTAGTTGCGGTGCTGTGTGTAAGTCTGTTTAAAGTGTTTCCAAACTGGGTTTTATGTACAGAGGGGTAGGAGGGGCCTCTCCAGATCCATGTGGAACGGAGAGTAGAGCTGTGTGCGGGAGTAAATTTCATAAATTCACAGTTTTGTGTGCAGTTGTGCAGGCGTGTCTCATTGGGACATAATATGAAGTTGTTTTCTGCAGCGGAGATGAGAATGAGTTACTTTGAAGAGTCCTTATTCATCAAATGTATTCCTTTTCTTCAAGAAGATGGCTTTGGGTTGCGGGTTCAAGCCCTCTGGTCAATTTCTGCCCTGTAAATATCTGGTAACTAGCCAACCCTGACAGTAAACAACTAGTTAAAGCAGACCTGATTATTACAGCGGATATAGTAGATAAATAAATGCATATATTAATTTAGAAGTTTATATATTTAAAAAATTAAATCAACAGGCAGCAAGGTTTCTAAATCAACTGAAAAGCTGTTTGTTATATGAAAGCAATCTGAGAGTGGGATGTTTTGTTCTGCTGCGATGAATCAGCCAGTATTAGGATCTGGTTGTGTTGTACACCAACAAATGGGCAGAATGTTTGTCAGATTTGGTTTTTGGGTGGGCTTTTGGCTAGTGCACGGTGGTAGGAAAGTGTGGAACGGGTGTTTGAATCTCCTTTCCTGGTCCTCCTCCATGTGAAAGTGATGCCCAGTGTTTACCGTCAGAGGCCTGGCTCTACTTTCGTCCAGATGGTTCCATCCTGCATCTGAGAGAGCCCCATCACCCCTGAGCCCAGATCTCCCCCTCTTTTCTCTTCTCTTATCTCTTCCTCTTTTTCCACTCCATCTTATCTCTCATTCAAGCCCAATCTCCTGCTTCTCTTTTTAGTTTTCCTTTCATGTTTTGCTGCGTCCCACTTTGAACATCATTTTCATCAGTTTCTTACTTTTCCCACATCTCTTGTTTTTGCTCCTCTCGTTTTCTCTCCTCCCTCTTTGGCATCTGTCATCACCCTCTTTTAGTCTTTGTGTTTTTGTGTCAAAGAACGGCAAAGCCAAATCAACCTCTCCTGATGACCCTTGACTCATGTGATCAGCTCAGTTGCCTCTGGAGACATTAGTAATTCAAATTTAGAACAGGAAATCTTCTATATATCATGTAGAAGAGAGTCTAAACACCAGCTGCTGCGCTCGCTGTCTGTCTTTTGTCTCTTTCTCCTTCCTTCTCTGCTGAAGCCATTTGACCACCTGCAGGTATTTAATGAGGAGATAGCTCCCATTAAAGGCGCTACATGTGCTGTCAAAAGTGAGCGTGAGGGACAGAAAGAGATAAAACCGGAGGGGCAGGAGGCTCAGATGGAAGTGGTTCAGTGAGAGGCCTTCTCAGGAACACTTAAGTCTCTTAGTGGCATCAAGGTGCAAAAACAAAAACAAAACAAAGACACTTAGAAATAATTCTGATTGAAAGGGGGTGTTTTATAATAGTTGAATGCATTTTGACCTTGTTTTGTTTCATGTGCTCTTAATCGTCTCGTCTCATTTTCCTCCGCCTATCCGGGTCACGGGGGCAGCATCCCAACTAGGGAGTCCCAGACTGTCCTCCCGCAGGACCACAAGGCGTTCCTCTCGATATGGAGGAGCAGTGGTTCTACTCCGAGTCTCTCCCGAATGTCCGAGCTCTTCACCCTATCCCTAAGGCTGAGCCCTGCGGAGAAAACGAATTCTGGACGCTTGTATCTGCGATCTCGTTCTTTAGCTCATGACCACAGGTGAGGATTGGGAGGTTGATCGACTGGTAAATAGAGAGCCTAGCTTTCCATCAGCCCATTCATCCTTTAAAACCTCTTTTTCATGTTATGGATGAAGCAAACACATCAAAAAATCTTTTGCGTAACAGCCATCATCATATGAAGTCTCATAGCTCATGAAAACTCCCAACAACTGTAGGCTGTCATGATCCGCCTCGAGGCGGCGTGGTGTTGACTGACAATGTTAGACTTACTACACTAGAAGTCTGTTTTGATTGACTTGAAGGGAAAAAGGAATTGTTTTGGATGGAAGAAGTTTATGGGAAGCTTGTCTGTCAGTCATCTTAAATTGGCTACTGAGAAGCAGAGGAACTTATTGTCCACCTTTAGTCAGCCAGACGTGGAGTCGGAGAGATGCTGCTGCTGCTGCTGGACACATTCGTTTATTTCACTGAAGGGGCTGCCTCGTTTCCCTCAGAGCAACACACAGAGTAGACTCTTATATCACCGTGCTCATATAACACATTATGCTTTTTTAGTGAGCAATTGGCAGCATTTGTCCTATAAAAAGCCCAGATATTTCACTTTAAAATGTTAAAAAATAGATTGCCATCTAGTTGGTGGCACAAGGTGGTTAGTCATCCCACTAGTTGGGGGTTAACAGAAGACTTTAGTGTTGCTAAAAATGTCTCTAAATACATTCAAGCTGTCATGTTAAGAAGGAACACTTATTTAAAAATGGATAGCTCTGTCACTCATCTAATTTCATCGAAATGTCTGGTTGAAAAGTTGCATTCCACCCCAGAGTCGAACAGATTTTTTTTCCTTTCGTTCACAATGAGGCTGGATGTTTTGCTCCTGCAGCAATCGCCACAATTTATTGATGAGTGCAAAGAGGAAGAATGACCAGATAAAGACTGAATAGGCATCGATTTTACTGTCCTTCCATTCAAGCTGTAAACAACTGTAAAACTGAGATCTCTTCCTGTTTGGTTGCAGATTCAGACATGGGTCTCAGGTATTTTTTTCCCAGGGTTTGAAAACAGAGCACATTTGATAAAGGAGGCTAACATTTCAAGCTAAAACCTTTTCTGTGGATTAAGTTTGATTAAATTACATCAGATCTTTATTTCTTAGGATTGCTGTGGATATAGCTTTGTAAATATATCCCAGGACAGAGCTGTGGGGAGACGAGGAGCTGAAGAAGACTGTTGACCTCCACCTTCACCTCTTTCACTTTCATTGTTTGGTGGAGGATGAGGAGGATTAAAAGGAAGTGATTAGTAAAGCAGACAACCGCTGGGTGTATACAGAATCGAACATAAAGCTGTTGGGTTGTGAAAACACAGATCAGCCATATTATTATGACCACTGACATATACAGTATCACTGCTCATCTCGTCACAGTGCAGTGCTGGGAAAAGTGGACTAAACTATACCTGCTTAGGTTGGAATCAAACTGCATAAGAATGTGTCTGAGATACTAATTTGATGGGGTCTTATGGTATTTGTGGGATGTGAGTCAATTTGTAATGATAAGAGTAGAAAAAAATAGAAAAGGCAACTGTACTTCTTCTCTTGTTGCTACATCTGGGGACACAGTACACATTGTTTTGCTGGATTTTACCCACAATTCTCAAAGTCTGCACCAGCTAGCTGCAGACCGTGAGCGTGGTTAGTTGGAGCACAAACCTGTTGGTTTTTAAGGGTCAAAAAAGCTAAATTTAAAAGTGAATTAGAAATGACGTGGCGTGAGAGTTTAGTGCATGCAGTCTGTGAAAGAAGTCTTGGAGTTTTCATCAGTTAATGTTAGATCCCCAGTCTTCAGTCACCCTCAAACCACTCTGTCAGTGGGAAGCCATGTTTTCAAAACATAATTGTGCATTTAGTAACTAACTCTGCTTTTTTGTGAGACGAAAGGATGTAAATGTATATCCATGTTTCCATATCTTCACTTCAAGATGATTCAAACTTTTCCTTTTGGTTGGTTTAACTTCTGCACATGTGCAGTTTTTGATTTGATTTCCTGTCGTATTTCATGACCCAGGTCTTGGCTGCCTTTACCAGTTTGGAAGTCCTATCTTGAAGGCTTCGGCACAGTGTCCCCCCCCTGGGGTGGGGTGGTGGTAGGAGAATAAATGAGTGGGGTGCTGATGTTCAGCTGTTTCTTCCTTTTCCTCATGGTGTTAGTGCGGTTCGCCTCTCCTGTCGGTGGGTAAGCACTTTGCCGGGTGACAGCACCCATCCTTCACAGGGCTCTGCCATATGCTGTGCTGCTGTCAGAGGAGACAACTGCAGATGCTCCAGCTGCTCTCTCCCTGCACACTGAACAGCACACACACAGCTCCTGGAGCAGGGTAAAGAGGCAGAGGTGGAAAGAGACACTGGGAGGATGGATTGAGAGTGAATGAGTGCACATTAAGATCGGAGTTTAGTTAAGCAAAAGGGAGAAGTTTAAAAAAATGAATTTTTGAAATAAGAGGAGATAAATGAATGCTGCTTGCCTAAACAGAAGATATGGACGTGGAAATGGTCAATAGATAGAATGTGAAAGAGAATAACTGAGTCTAAGTTTAATATTTTATTAGTATACATTTCTGTGATAGGTTCCTTGCACCCAAAACACTGTTATTCATCTTTTTGTAATGCTTTTGCAGCAAGATCTCTATTTATTTAACCCCATCAAAGGTTCTTTGCATCTTCTAACAATTAAATATTAAACAAATGGGTAACCTTTGTTGGTTTATTTATTTAAATTCTTTAAACATTTCCTGTAGTCTGTAATTCTCCTGCAGAGAACACTAAAAACACTTTAAACGAGATCCCGAACGGCTGTTGCTCACAGACAGCATGCAGAGGCTCACGGTCGCTGCCAGTGGTGATACAGAGTATCTCTGTGTCTGTGTCTGCTTGTATATGTGTTAGGGAAAAAAAGCTGTCTGGGCACAACACACTTGGCTGTGAATCGGCTCTGAAGCCACGAGACTCGTTCAGCAGCTTGGCTTCAAATCATGCATGAAATGTGCCTCTGTCTGCACAGATTCCTGCAAATACCTCGGTGTCATCGATAGGTCGGCACGTCTGTCTGTGGGTTGTGAGCTCGTTCTCACTCCGAACGTGTTGCGTACCGCTGATTGGACAGGACCCTTTGGCATCACAACAAGTGTCTTTTCTTAACTCTCAGGTTTTATGATTTGAATTTTGTGTGCTTTATGACAAACATTCACTTGAAAATGTGACAATATATGGCAGCCAACCAATTTGTCTGCGTTGGATTTTGAACTGCATGCAACTAGTGATTTTTTAAATTTTTTTCCTGTAAACAAACTCAAAATAAAAAACTAGTTATTTCTCATGATATAAACATCTACATGTTTACTTGATGGAAAATTTGAATAATTCATACACTTTTCAAGACAAATTGATTTTTGTTATGCCTGTTTAAACAATTTTTTAAAAATTAAATCTGCTGTTTCATGTGTCCTAAATGTAAAACGTGAGTGATTTTGATTTCTGTGAGTAATAAAATAGGAGGGAATGAATAAAAATCGAGCTTCAGAGTGGCTCTGTGACATGGAGCCTGTTTACTCTGCTGGCTGGAGAGCTGTAGAGAGGAGGGCGAGTCATGCATTATAAAAAGCTGGTGATGAGTTTTGTGCTTGGCGCTTCGGGCGACAAGTTTAAAGATCACAGATCTATTAAGCTGCTGAGATGAAATGTGCTCGCGTGCATGTTTTGTGTGTATTAATGCGGTTTTAATGAAAGTACTGGACTTACTGGTCACTTCATTATTTTGTTTTTAGCTAACATTTGTTCAACCATTTGTAATGCTTCACATTTTATTATTTTGCCAATCCCACATAATGTCTTAACTATAATATTGAAACTTCAGCTCATAAGGTTACTCTTGCTGCACAAATGTGCACCTATGTAACCAAGTATAGTAGAGCTAACACCAAAATCCATTTTTTCCCTAACTATTGGAATATAGTTCTTATAATTAGAAGTTATTAGATTTAAATTGGAAGCTAGGGCAGTAGCAGGTGCAGTCTGGACCTGCAGGTTAAAATCTGAATGGAGTGAATCATAATGTGATTTTAGTTTCATTAAATTAAAAGCGTTCCCAGCCTTTCCTCGGATCCTGCAAACGACCTGACCTTCCAAATGTGCAATTTGAAATGCAGTCGGTAAACAGACCGTTATATTTATTTTTATAGCCATCAAAGTAGTGCGTATTTGTGTGTGTTTCAAAGAACATTAGGAACTAAATCTATTTAGTGACTCTCAGTATTTTTATACCATTAAATTATTATAAGGTTTCATTATTTTTGGCATTTTAGCTTCAGTTGTAAAGCAGCTAGAGTTCTGGCGGTGGCTCTTTACAAACCTGGCAGCCGTTTCTGAAACTTTTTGTCTCTGCTTGCAGAGTTGGGCAGCTTTTATGTTTCTTCCCGTTTAGTCAGTTTGATCATTTCTTTATAAAAATTAGTCAGAAGGTTAATAATTTTAAGTAAAGTCTTAATAATTGCCTTTCTTGTACAGAAACAAGGCTAATTTTGTGTTATAATATGTCAAATTGACTGTAAAATATGCATAAAGAGGGGTTTCACATGTTCTAATACAAATAACTCAATTCGAAAAAGAAAAAAGAAAATTATCTTCAAAAAGCAAAGCAGTTGGGTTCTGGTTTTCAAGTCCTCCAGCTGCAGCGAGTGGTCTGAAGTCATATCAGGGAGAGCAGATTGATGAAGTACATCTGTCCAAGAGTCTGTTTGTGTCCATGTTTGTGAACGCTCCAATCTCAGTAGAGAAAATTAAGACTTGTGTTTCATAAGTTAATGAATTTTATTAGTTTTTCCCCCCTTTTTCAAACTATTTCACGCATGGCGAAACACTGTAAATCCATAAACAAACACATAAACAAGCAGAAAAAGATTGATGCATTATGAATAAATCATCGGGGTACAAAAACTCAATATTAACTCTGCGCTGCCTGGAGGGTTTAGAGGGAGCTTACGACAGATCCATCTTGATGTCTGAAGAACTGACTGGAAGGCAAGTGCTTTAGCAAGTACTTATCTTGGGAACTTAATTACCAAAACAAATGATGATTGTGATGATACAACAGCAATGATTCTTCATTACTGTTATGCTTTACCTAAGGTTGTATACGGACTGTGTTTTTGTCGTCATCATCATCATTATCAGTCTTAAAACTCCTGGGTAATAAATAAAACTCAGTCAGTCATTTGGTTGCTGGATTGATTACTTCAACACTTTCATATCTTCATCACTTCTGGCTGGGTTGCTATGAAACAAAGCTAAAGATATTTACATGTCCAGCACTCAAAGTCACTGACAGAAAAAAAGTGTAACAGGAAGTTTGGTTAGTTAAGCTGTTGTCAGAGTTACAGTTTCTAGGAATTTTTGGTTTCTTGTTCTAGTACAAAACAGCCACATGTCATATCTTGATTTTATTATATGACATCGATGGTGGAAGTGTTTAGTTTTCCATTTTCTATTTCAATCTGTCACAAATTAAAATGCACAAACTAAATCAGGGCCGGATCTAGCCAGCCCCACTAAGGGGGGCAGGTAGAACATCAGGGGGGGGGGGGGCAGTCTGGACATGCAAAGAATTTTTTGGTCATCACATCCCCCCAATCTCTCACATGCATCAAAAACTACACCATCATCATATCAGTTACTCTATCCATAGATTTATTTTCATATTTGATCCCTACCCTCTGCATTTACCCGGGCTTGGGACCGGCACAAGTAGGACACTGCTGATGCCCTGTTGAGGCTGAACTTATCAGTTTAATTTATTGTTTTGTTTTTTGTTCTTTTTTGTGTTTTTTGTTGTTCTTTTTTGTGTTTTTAGTTGTTCTTTTTTGTGTTTTTTGTTGTTCTTTTTTGTGTTTTTTGTTGTTCTTTTTTGTGTATTTTGATGTTCTTTTTGTGTTTTTTTGTTTTGTTTTTTGTTATTTTTTGTGTTTTTTTGTTTTGTTTTTTGTTATTTTTTGTGTTTTTTTGTTTTGTTTTTTAGTTATTTTTGTTTTTTGTTCTTTTGTGTTTTGTGTTTTTTTGTTTTGTTTTTTAGTTCTTTTTGTGTTTTTTTGCTCTTTTTTGTGTTTTTTGTTCATTTTCGCATTTTTTTGTTCTTTTTTTAGTTTTTTGTTCTTTTTTTAGTTTTTTTTGTTGTTGTTTTTTTGTTTTGGTTTTGGTTTTTTTGTGTTTTTTGTTTTGATTTTTAGTTCTTTTTGTGTTTTTTGTTCTCTTTTGTGGTTTTTGTTCATTTTCGTGTTTTTTGTTCTTTTTTGTGTTTCTTGTTCATTTTTGTGTTTTTTAGTTCGTTTTGTGTTTTTTAGTTCGTTTTGTGTTTTTTTGTTGTTGTTTTGTTTTTTGTTCTTTTTGTATTTTTTTGTTTAGTTTTTTGTTCTTTTTTGTTTTCTTTTGTGGTTATTTTTGTGTTGTATTTTGTGGTTATTTTGTGCTTTTTGTTCTTTTTTTGTTTTGTTTTTTAGTTTTTTGTGTTTTTTGTTCTTTTTTGTGTTTTTTTTTTGTTTTGTTTTTTGGTTCTTTTTGTGTTTTTTGTTTTGTTTTTTGTTCTTTTTTGTGTTTTTTGTTTTATTTTTAGTTTTTTGTTCTTTTTGTGTTTTTTAGTTCGTTTTGTGTTTTTAGTTCTTTTTTGTTTTGTTTTTTGTTCTTTTTTGTGTTTTTTGTTTTTCTTTCATTCTGTGTCATTCATCAGTAGCTACCTTGAATGAGGACAAACAGAAGAGAGCGCTCACTCTGACCATTTTTCACAGAAATATTTTTGAAATTTGTTATTTCTGCATGCAATCACGTTTGGGGGGTTAGTCATTGAATTTTGGGGAGAAATGCCCCCCCTTGCCCATGCCTACATCCGGCCTTGAACTAAATCAAGTTGACAATCACACAGTGCCAAACAAGATGAGTTTGAACTTCAGGAATTTAAGGCACTACCTCATCATGCAATTTACAAAAAGCATTCACAAGGGAGTTTCTGAAATCCAAATTACCTCGTACATGTGTGAGCGTTCTCAAGTTCCTCTTATGAGCAGCAGGTCTTTGTTCTTATGTTGATCAAGACAAATGTCCACTCCAAATTCATACGTCTGGAATCTGTCTCAAATTCCTCTCAATTGCTTCTCGATTTAGATTCCAAGAACCAGAAAGTGTGAGACAATATGTGACAGCTTTGAGGAGGATTGGTGACTAAATTGCAAATAAACTTGGGTTCATTGCAAACACATGAGATATAATTTAGATACTTGGTGATTAAATTGGTAGAACTAAATGCAGAATCTTCATCTACAATTTGTTTGAATTTATGCTATATGCCTCATGTGACCTGGCCAAACTTGCTGCATGGGTCACGCAACAAATCAGGGAGACTTCAAATAAAACTTTCTTGCTACTTTGTCATAAACGGTCACAGCCCAGTGATACATTGGCTTTTCTTATAATGATAAAAAGTCAGTTTCTTTGTCAGTGGAATCAAACTTTTGTTAAGAACATTCTTTGAGTTTACTCATGCCTGGCATTTTATGCTTTTGTCATTACTAAATGATGAAATTGCACAAAACCAGATCAATAAACATTTACCTTCACCTTAACTCACTGCTAAACAATCAACTGAAGTAAAAAAAAAAGTGCTAAAGCTACTCAGACAAGTCTGCGTTCACTCATCAGAATGTAGAGGAGTCTTATAAAGTGGGACGATGTTCAGAGGAAGGCGAGGTGCTTGACAGTGACTGAAGATGACAGCTAATGACGTGAAGCCTGTCAGGGCAGCCGGTGTGTCTAAATAACCAGGTGCTGCGATTTAGTTTCTGCCTGGTTAAACAGTGGAATAATTGGTCAAGTTAGCCAGTAATTAGACCAGCTCTGCCACGCTGCATCTCAGAGCCCAACGACGTCTCTGCAATACTAATTGGGCTATTTATACCGAAACACATTGACCAGTTCACTGGCTTCCCTTTCAATTTGCTTTTCAGCACTTGTTTATTTTTTCTGAGTACTCGGGACTCATTGCTGGACTCTCTCATTTCTTCTCTCTCCTCTGAACTTCTGTCTTCTGCCCTCTTGTTTCTTTGTCCGTCCATCTGTTTCCTTCTTCTGTTTTTCTCTCTCTTTCTGTTTTGCTTATCAGTGTTCCATGAATGCCAGTGTCTGCCTCTTCTTTCTGTGATGTTTGTGAGAATGAGGAGATGGAAGTATGTCGCTCAGTCAGACCTGCATCCACCTGATTAAAAGAGCAGCTGTGGGAGCCGGACAGCCTCACACCTTCATGAATGCTCCCTTCTTTCTTCAGAAAAGTCACATTTTCTTCTTTCTGCCACTGTCATTTTTGTTGCAGAAATTAGTTACTGCTACGAGAGGCCATCACAAACTGTAGATCCCACCAATATCTCGCTCACACTCCTGCCTCCTTTGTGGTTTATGAGTTCTCTATTCTCTGTCTGTCACATAGCATCTCTGCATCCCTGTTCCCTCGGCCTGCTATTATCCTTAAATCTCCTGCTCTCCCTCCTCTCCATACTTTCCTCTTATGTTGTATTATCTTTCCTTCTGTCTCTCTTTCTCTGTCTTTCTTTCCCTTTCAGGCTTAGCCTCAAACCTCCATCAGGAGCAAACAAGGCTCCTTGACATTCAATTTCTTGCTTGCCACGCACTTCTCTTTTGTATGTACCTCCCCTCCTTTTTCCAGGACTCTTTTTGTGCAACATGAATAGGTGGATGGATGTGGCATTGAACAAATTGCTGGGCAGACGGTTGAAAAAGGGAAACTAGCTATTTTTTTGTGCGTGTGCCTGCTTTTCTGCTTTTACACCAAGGTCAGTTTTAGAGATTTTTGGCTCTTCATTTGAAAGTAGTATACTGAGAGATTAATGCATTAGTTGTTTCTGACTCATCATAATTGTGTGCGATCTGTTCAACAACCAGCTAAAGAGTTTCTGGAAAGTGGGTAAATGAAGTTTTCTACTCTGATTATCTTAGTTGTAGTTTTTGTTTTGTTTATTTCAACCTTTCATTCACAAGAAAATTGCATTTAGGAGCCATGAAACTATTTGAAAACAAAGTAAACGATAAAATCTTGAAGTGCTGCCCTTCTGTTATCAAGTGGAGAGTCAAATATTGAATGTAGCCCAACTCAGCTCATCTTTATCTTTTTGTGTTTACAACCATGTTAAAGCCTTATGCCCATAATCCACACATTTCTTCTGTTTTTGCTGTCTTTTGTGGCACCACATACAGGCCTATTATAGCATTTTGGGTTGTTTCCAGTGTTTTTGTGTGGATAAAGCTTAAAATGGTGACGTGTTTTTGAGGATATTTTTAGAATTCGTGAATGAAAAGTCCTCTTTTCATGTGGATGAGTCCTCAGTTCAGCTGCAACCTGATTCCAAAATTGTTCTCGACTCGAGAACTAGAATTTTCTTTTTGCTGAAGATTTTTTGGGTAAATTAAGATTTAATGGATTTTAATTTTTAATGGATACACAAATTGGACTCTTCTTCCAGAGGTACTGATCACAAAAGCACTATTGATGCCACTAATTTCACTGGAATCATTTTCTGTTTAGACCAAATAGCAAATTTAGAAACGAACAAAAAACATAAATACTACAGTATATTATGAAATACTACTAATTAAACACTATTGGTTAATTGCACAGCATTGCAGGCTGCACAACAAAATAAAAAGCTGTAAGTCAGTCAGAAACTACTCAGTAATTAATGTGTGTGAATATATGGCTGTGTGTGTTCATATGTGTGTGTGTGTGTGTGTGTGTTTGCAGTGAGTCCTGTTGAGAGATAAATGAGTCTGGTTGACATTGTCTGGAACAGGTGGTGAAATCAGCGGGGAAGACATACAGACAATTCTCACACACACAGACACACAAAGCCCGGCACTCCCCACCCGACTCCGACGCCGGCTTGTTTGGGAGCGTAGCTTGTCTGATTGGATAAAGATGGAACAATAGGTTGTCTTTGAAATGCTCCCATATTGAGTGGCTGATGTATTGATTACAGAGGCAGAAAACCCACATTAATCATTCAACGCGTGTTTGATTGACTGACTCATTTTCTTTTTATGAACACTGAATGCTATTTATATGCTTCCATGTGAATTTGCCAGCTTGTTAACGGCATATTTTACCCTAGAAAAGCTCCTTTTTGTTGCTTCCTCTTTGTCAGATTCATAATAAAGACTCTATGATATATGGTTGTATAAACTGTACATTTGTTCGTGGTTTCAGGAGAATGTGGTGCAAGACTCTGTGAACGTATCCAGTCAGATCATGAAGATTCCTGACTGCAGGCTGGCCGAGGAGATTTGTGGGAAAACTTCAGATTCACTGACGGCTCCTTGTGTGTCGCCGAACAGAAGTTCCAGGCACACAAAGCCATTCTGGCAGGTGAGAAAAACTTTAGTGATATCTGGGAAAAGGTGACAGATATGATCTTATATTTAGCATTAAAGTGCTAAAATTCACTTAGTCCACCTTAGTTATGAACTTACTTGTTAGGCATCAATATTTATACACTTTATATATATAAATATATATAATCTTCCTGCCTTTGTGTCTGTGTTTGTAATTTTAACAAAACATCTCACAACAAGTCTCGAGTCAACCCAATTCAAGATGGCCGCCATATCTAACTGACCGTAGCAAACACAAACATAGTCATACCTCAGTTCATTTTACAACTTATTCTCCAAAAACAGATCACACAAAGTCTTGCAACATGTCACGAGACCATGCTTAACAAGAATGAACCAAAATGACTAACTCTATTTATTTAAACATAAGAGGATTTTATTTTGAAACACTCATGAAAAGCAGTGACTGAGGTTTTTAACTCACACATCACATATCTTTTGCACAGAATACTGTGGTTATTTACAGGCATAAATATAAAGCAAAAACACACTTTTGAGCTCAGAGTAGCTGTTAGCTTATAGCAAATAAAATGTATTTGTCAGTAATATGTCTACAATACGTAATATATTCATTACAACACGAGACTCCGGTAGCAGCTGAGGGTGGGTGATCCCCCCTCCCCCCCTCCCTCCCTCACACGTACCGATCACAACACACACATGCTACTGACGCACATCACGCCCTACACTTCAACGTGCGCCTCGGACCTTATTGCTCCTTCCTCCCCCTGCAACCTTGGTCTGATGGCCGCGCTAAAATGCTGCAAACTCGACCTGGGGGGTGGGAGGCTTCCGTACCCCCCCCCCTCCCCCACACACACACACACACTCCATCACCTGTCTTATGTTTTTGTGATTGTCAGAGTTTTGTACTTTTTATGTAGGAGGCCTTTTTTTTCCTGTTTACACCTCTGAGTTCCCTCGAGCCTAGGGGAATGAACATGTTTTTTATCACCTCCACACACACCCTCCCCTCCAAGCGTTTTCCTCTACACAAGGGAGCGCATACATATGCCTGTCTGAATCTAGGAACAGCTGTACTGAAACTAAGTTTCGTTGTATCAGGGCGCTGATGCAATGACAATAAAGTCATCTTGTATCTTGTATTATTAATAACTTTTACAAAGAAATACACTTCAAAGTGACTACAGATCTGTCTAAACAGTGAACCTAAATTCTAACAATATTTTATTAAGTGTGTTGTGGTAAAGTGCTGTCCCCAAAACAAGGCATCAAGGGAAAAAAGGAGAATTGAGCAACAGGTCAAATGGAAAGTAAAGTAAAAATAAGATGAGTGCTTCTTAGAAATGGACTGCAGAAACGAGCAGGCTGCACTAGACCTATCAGACAATCAGAGTCCAGACTGTTCTCATTTGATGCTTCATGACATTGAAAATAAACAACCAAATGTTTAGAGCTGAAACGTCACTCCTAAAGTATCTCTTGAGGTTTTGTTTGAGAACATTAGATAATATAAAAATGTTGCAAAAACCAGGTGCATCTATGAATCAGTCATAAACAATTTTATTCTACTCAAGGCCATGCTTAATTTCTTCTTTGATGGATGGAGCTTTGCTCCGAATTTAATCATAAATCATTTCAAGGTAAAGAAATCTCACCTTTCTGTGACTTCTGTTCCACAAGGGAGAAATTTGAGGGTTAAATCGTGTTTGAATACAAAAAACTAAATAAAATACAAATAACATATCAATTATTGTTTATATTGTGCAATATCTGAGGGTGCAGCTGACAGTCCTAATGGTATCAGCTCCAGGTCACCAAACTAATTCACACCATGGAGTGTTTTTGATTATTCATGAGGAAGTTTGTCGTTATTCTAGGCTCTGTTTGAGAGTTTACAGGCCTAAATGGTGTTTTAGAGGCAGGTTTAATTGAAAAAATAATTACATTTTAGTTCCTTTAATTTTAATGAATTATCGCCCACCCGACACTGTGGTGGTTACATTATAAGTAACTCTGCACCTGACTGGGCATCAGTGTGTCTTCGCTGGCCTGCAGGTGAGATGAAAATATCGTTACTCACACTCATCCAAACAGACGTGAACTTATTTCATATATTGGCACTTTGATGACAGCCGGAATCAGACTGAAAAGTTTGAGGAACTGGTGAACTGTGTGTCTCAGCGGAGACCAGGGGGAGGCTGTTCATTATTGGATTTGTTGAAACGTGTGTGTGTGAGGAGCCATTTTAATTATGTGCTGCTGTGGTTTGGGGTCTTCCCCTTTCTCCTCCGATCTCGCTGTCTCCCTTTCTCTTTCTCTCTCTGTGCTGCTTGGTCCAGATGACGTCCCTCCTTCTCGTTACTCCCTCTCTTGGCTGTTCCCGTGACAACTCTCCGGTCCGTTAATCACTGTGGAGACGGACACAGAGGGATCAAACGAAAAAGGGAGAGCAACTCAAATTGACTCCATACTGACCATGTGGTCTTTATAGCAGTCTCTCTTTGTGGCTCCTGCCTCGCCTTTAATAGCTTCTCCTTACCTTTTCACTTTTCCCCAGTATTCCTTTATTCAGTTTCATATTCATGTTTCCATTTTCAGTCTTTCTCCACTTCTGTATTCATCCTGTGTCCGTTTCCCCTCTTACTTTTCTTCTTACCTCCTTTTTTCTTTGTCCCTCTGTTTTCAGTTTCTTTGTCAAATCCTCAGCAATTTGCTTATATTTTAGTCACTTTTTTGTCTTTTTCTCCTCAAACTCTCCTCAGTTGTCTCTTCTCCTAACAGCTGTCTTTTCCTTCCCTCTTTTGGTTTCCTTTCTTTCCTTCCCATCCTTTCCTTTTGTTGCTGCAGTATGAGCTCACCAGTATTCAGCAGCACAATACAGACTTACTGTAGGTCTGTCCCCTGAGTCCTACATGTCCATTCAGTGCTAAGGTTGGTGTCTGTGCAGAGATTTTGCATTCTCTGTGTCTCTGAGCCTCAGGATTACAATCTCTGAAGGTGCAACAGATAAAAATATCCTCTTGGCAAATTCTGGAGCTTTTACAGTGATGTTACTTATATTGTCATCAGAACCATCAACATAGTTAGATGATGTGTCTTTGCCTGCTTTTATTGTTGAAAATTGAAAGGAAAATATCTGGTTTACAGATGCTTTCATGTAGTATTTATAGGAGCTAGAGTCTGAGCTCGCTGTCTGGGGCTAAAAGTCCTGTTCCCCCACCCACTCACAATCATGTCTTCTAAGAATCACATGACTAATTAATGCTAGGTGTAAAAGAAAAATGGACATTTGTGCATAGAGCGGCGTGATAAATCTTGAAAAGTGAGGTGTAATTTTATTTTTTATCAAGAAAAATGTCCCATTTGTTCACGTGCAAAGTGAGACGCGAAACCTCTACCGCAGCCAGCCACTAGGGGGTGCTTATGTGGTTTCAGCATTACATTCCGTTGTCTAGTTATTATTTATGATGATGATCAGAACCCAGAAAAATAACAGCCACTCATTAAAAACTACAAAATTGTAAAAATGTATCTGACGAGGTTTACAAGGATGAAGCAGAAATCTTCTGAAGGTTTAGATGTCTTTGAGGTTCAAGGTGACTTTATTAACATAGGAAAATTTATGGTGCAGACAAGACATCCATTAAAACATGTCAGACAAGTATATAAAACACAAATACATTTTTATGGACATACTATTTAAAATACTCAATATAAAGGACAACAGACATAAAAGACCTAAAATACACAATGTTAATAAAGGACTACTTAAAATACTCCACACCAAGGCTGGACATGGGAGATCTCACTAACTATAAAAACTGTTATTGACACACTGATCAAGTCCAGATAATTTTTTAAATTAATCAAGATCATTAAATGAAAAGATACGTTATTTACTTTAATTCAAAACCTGAATGAAGTTTTATAATTGACTTTATTCAGAACTTATATGTCTAAAACACAACTGTTTTTAGATTTAGTCATAAAAATACTCTGAAACCAAGCCAGTTCTAACTTTTCTAACCACTATGATCCACTGATAAGCTGGTCATTTCTCAAATAGCTAAGTAACACATCTACCATTAAAGAGATGATTATTCTCACTTGTGGCTTTACGTGATGTGATGGATAGCACCGTGTTTCCAAATGAGTCACAGAACCGTTAGCTGCATGAGCAACTCATTATTAGGTTGTTGAATTTATTATCAAATCACATACTTTGGCACATAATTAGTAATGTGTTCACATTTGTTAAAATTTAATAGGTTGCAAATGAAGTATTCATTAGAAAATGATAATGTGAAGCATTACCTTGTGAGCACAAATATCAGAAAACGGAGGTATTAGTTTTTATATGAGTACGTTAAAAGGACAAGCTCTCACCTTTAGGGACACATTCTCCCTCTGCAGGTAAACAACCGTCTGATGATCCAGTTCCTGCAGAGTTCTGTCTGCATGGTTCAGCCTCAATCTGAAACGAACCGCTGTCACAAGCAGGATGATAAGAGACAAAATACACAGCGTTGACGCCTTAAGCAGAGCAAGCAGAGCCGAGATGGGGTGGTTATTTTAATCTTGCAGAATTATAACGCAGCAGTGATTTCAAGGAGCACAAGTTGGACCGATTTGTATAATTTGAAGCGCTGCGGTTGGTCCAGTGTGTCCTGTCTGTGGCGGAGATTAAACATGACCTCTCACACTGAGCTAATCCAAAAGAAAAGACACAAAAAGTAAACAACACAATATCTTAATAGGACTTATAGAACTGGTGACTCACTGGTTTTTATTTATTACACTTCTAATTTATATTTTATCTTTGTATTAAAAAAAGCAAACTGTTATTGCAAAAATCTGCATTTTGTCTACTAATTTGCCAGCTACTGGGAGGATGATTTAAAATATTCTTTTTTTGTCCTGAATATTTAAAAATACCACGAAAAACTGTTTTACTCTTGAAATATCTACTCCTCCCTGGACGAGGCTTTGCTTTTACTTGTGAGAACATCAAGACAGATCTTTAATATTTCATGTTAAACCATGTAAGCTTCAGTCTGATAGGGGCTAAACGCAGTAGAAAGACGGTCATGAGTCTGTCAGGAGGAAGAGGATGCTGTTGGATTTCTTCACATGGTGCCTCTACAACTGTACATCCTGTCAATCATCTCATCACTCCTCTGAGGCCCCGTGGCAGGCTGTTTACTGACATCACAGACCTCACCACATTATCAACACTACACCAAATGATCACGTTTCCATCTTCTGTTTCTCCGTTTCAGCTCGCTCGCCGGTATTCAGTGCAAGGTTCGAGCATGAAATGGAAGAAAGCATGAAGGTGAGGCGTTCTGCTCTCTCTGTGGAGAGCTGGGTTACATTGTCGTTGTGTCGTTGGGCTTATGGTCTATGCTCAACCTTCCTCAGTTTAATGTTTTAACACTCACACTGTCCTTATTTTTGAGTTTTCTAGTCATTTGGGGTCAATTTGACCCCCTTAGACAATGTGAGGAACATTTTTTCCAAAATAAAAAAATTAAAAACTGCACTTTTGTTTAAGAATTGACTAATTTACTAATTGCTGATTTTCTTTGTTGGTTTAGCATCACTTTTATAAAAAAACAAAACAACTTAAAATGTAGATTTGAACATTTTCAGAAAATTGTATGTTTTAAGGTTTAGTTGAGACTTGGTGTTATGTAACTGACTGGACATGTGGTACGTCCTGACGGAATTGCTGTAAATCAATATAATGTCCTCTGAAGTGCTGCTGTGTGCGTGCATGTTTGTGATATGCTCAGAGTCCCTTTGACACTGGTTGTTTTCATCTGATAGTGGGTGGTGAGATTGAAGCGTGGTGATTAAGCCGTCATGTCGGTGGAATATTGATGCCCGCGCAGCTCAAATGGGGAAATTATAAAGCGGGCGGCAGGAAATGCATCTTAATTGCTGCTTAACTGGGCATCCTCATCAGAAACGGGGAGGAATGGTGGGCCATGTCCCCATATGAATCAGACAAAACAGATAGAGGAGTTAACTCTCCTCTGCAGCACTCTATAGAGGAGAGACAAATGAGCTCATAAAGAAACACTCTAATAGAGGGCTGCTCTGTGTTTAGAGAGGAGCTGGAGACACTGTAACTACAGGAGAGTTTTCTGTTTATGAGACAATGTTGAGAGCTGTTTTTGTATCACTGAGGGATTTCCCGTTAGATTTTTCTCATGTGACTTCTGTGGGAATGTGTGATATTTTTTATTATTTAATATAGACTCCAACGCACTTCAGAAGTCAGCAAATTAGGATTCGTCAGCCCAGCGCACTAAATGGACAAATAATACAAGCAAGAAAGAACAAGCTGTAATGAGAATTTTTTGTTTCTTTTTAATTCAGTTGTATTTATTCTCAGGTGTTTGGTATTTATCTACATTCCTGGTAAGAAAGGAGACCTAAAGCTGCAGGTTCAGACCTGATTAGTTCTGTGTTGTTGTGCTGCTGCTAAATGCTCAGAAGTGACACAAACACACTAAGCTGTCAGGTCTGACCGTGCTAAAACACCACTGGACACCTTGGTGACAATAAAGCCTTGTTATATTTGCTTTATTGCTGTATTTTTCCTCTGTTGCAGAGAAAACGTTCAGGTTTCTATCACAGTAACAAAAAGCTCACTTTGCCACTTCGGCTGCGAGTAACAAACCCTCAGGTTTCACTTTTAGGAATCTGGAAGATAATTATCAAACGTGTGAGAATGTGTTTGTGCTGGAGCCCGTTCAGGCTGTTCAGATGGCTCTTTAGGTTTGTTCTTGATACCTATCTGTTAGAAACTGTTTGGTGTCATTGATGACTGTCCCTGAGTGTGAGCTAAACACAGCGATTGAGATGAATTCAGGGAGATTCTTGGCATACTCCCATGAAATAAAACACTGTTGTTTTGCATAGTTTTGGAGGATTGTCAAAGCATTCATCTTTCTTTTTTCCTCTAGTCTTTCATCGTGTTAAACCCTGTGTGCATCCTCCTCCCATGTCCTCTCCGTCCGCTCAGAACCGCGTGGAGATAAATGACGTGGAGCCAGAAGTCTTCAAAGAGACGATGGGCTTCATATACACAGGCAAGGCGCCCAACCTGGACAAGATGGCTGATGACCTGCTGGCTGCAGCTGACAAGGTGGTGTGTGTGCATGCGTGTGTGCACGCACTTGTTACTATCAAATTTACTAGACAGCACGCAAGATAATGTACAGAAATGCATGTTTAATCTGGGGACTAGTGTTGTGTCAAAAAGTGTTCCTCCTTCCCCTGAGTTAGCACCCTGTGTGAGTGTCTCTCACTCAGTGTAACTCTCTTTTCTCTCTGCTGCTTTGTGCAGTAAATCCATTAATATTAACACTCAAATACATGCATGAGTCTGTTCACGTTTTTTACAATGGTTGGTCTCTGATTGACAGTTGTTTCCAGGAAATCATCATTTTCTCTGTGACAGAGTTTATTTGTTTGAACTTTGATCATAAATAGTTTTAAATTTTTTACAGGACCTAAACAAAGTTCTGTCTGTCTTTAGAAACTAACGCTGCTTTTATTTGAAACTTAACTGGGCTGTAATGGATGCAATGATCATTAAATTGAATAAAAACAGGTGATGAAGGTTTTTAAAAGTGAATTTCCGCCTTTAAATGACTTCTCTGGTACAGAACGTTCTATTATATCCACTGAGTTATGGTTTTATTTTGGTCTGGGGTATTTTTATATCAGACATCACAGCTGTTGAAGTCCACAAGCATTTTGTATGAAAGCTGTGATGTCAGAACAGCACACCATTATTTTGAAACTGACAGTTTTTGGGGTAATTTTATTAATAAAAAGTGAATTAAAATATTTTGATTAAAAGAATGAAGCAGTCACACAGAGGGGAGGGCAGGGGGGACAAAGATGCATCGATAATGTTTTAAGAGTCTCATCACCGCCGTCTGAATCATGGTTAAATCACGAGGAGCCTAAAGATTTCCTCTCCTCCTAACAGAACCGTTTGCGATCCTGTGGCAGACAGATTGAGGTTGTTCAGAAGCATCATCTGGCTACTCACTCAGATTGAGATTAGAAGAGTTTGCAGGCTGATTCAGCATTTTGTCAAACTGCTCATCGGTGCACAACTCATTTTCCTGCCGCTAATTTTAAGGCGTGCCAAAGTCCTGAGCTGGGTTCTGTTTCAGATGATTAGATCCACATGATGCTTCATTAGATGGACCTGATTTGGGTTTAATATTGGCTTGGCCACTGTTGCATCGATGTTCATCACAGATTCACATCACAAGATGCAGGATTCTTCTTGAGATAAAACGCCAACATTCAGCCGCCACCAGATTCGTAGAAAAAAACAGAGTTTTTCACAAATTGTCACCAAATGGTTAAATATTTTATCATTTGCAGTTAAACGTCTGCTGGGTAGATTTGTTCAGATTTAGTTTAGTATAGATCTCGTAAACATATGGATTTGTTTTGATAAATTGCTGTGAACTTCAGATATGTCTGCAGGATTATGGGAAATCAATCTGGTGATAGTAGCACCCTTGTTTGGAGGAAATTGACAGTTGCTCTTCTATCCAGTGTCTGATTCAGTGCTAATTAGCATTTTGACCTGATGTTGAATTCAACCATCGAGCACTACTCATAACAGCCTCACACATTAAACATGTTGTTGAGTTAATGCATCAGTGAGCTCGTCAAAGGCTGAAAAGTAAAAAGAGTTTTATTAAATGTTTGTGGATCTGGTAGTTTTTTCTCTCATATATTTTACCAGTAAACCTCAGCTGGTGATCTTGTTTCAGTTTAGCTAGGAAGGTATTATTATCGATAACCGGTGTTTATGTCCACAGAGAGCTGATTTATCCAACACAAAGCTTCCTCAGTCGCCACCTAAATTGCCTAAAATCATCTTTGTGTTTTCCGAATTCTTTGTCTCGCAGCCAGACATGATTTTCATCCCTTTGTTCATTCTTTTGTCCTCTCTTTAAAGCTTCCCTCCATCTCCAGGCCCTGTTCCTGCCTGGGCTGTGACTCACTCCCTCTCACATCCACTCATATCTCCTCTCCTTTCCTCCTCTTTATCCCTCTCCTGTTCTGTGCTTAAGAGCTCATGTGTGCCTAAAGGTGTTCAGTAATGCAGATTTCAGTCTCTAATCCCAGTCATTAATTGTGGTTATGGGCGTTATGACAGTTTAATTTGCGACAGCGTTGTTGTGGTGGTGGGAAAATTGGCCACGGGGGACTCCCGGCCAGCAAAGCGCTATCAACCCTCCTCCCGCAATCGACAGCAACAAAAGCAGCAAAACAAAAATCAATTTAGAGGCCGAATATCGAAAACAGACGGCGCGAAGGAACCAATAATCCTCCCTCCAGCAGCACCTCAACCTCCTTCCAGACCCGTGTTTACAAGCTTCTTACAGCCATTTAGTGGAGACAATAGAAGTCCCTTTTATCCTACCTCTGTCTCATTTATTCATCCTCTCCAGGGATGGAGCAAAGAGTAAAGACATCTAAACTCTGTGTATTCACTTTGGTTATTAAGTTTAAAGAGATTGCTTACCTTACAGTCCAACTTAAATCTGCAGGCTGGAGTCAGTTTACAAAAGAAATCACAGCAACATAAATACAAGGTACAGATATTTTTGAATGATGGATCGATCTTAAATAAGTTCAAAATGATATTTTGTTTGTTTTATTGATTTTATTTGTTTTATCATGTTTGATTTTGTTTTCTGTGAAGCACTTTGTGATTTTTTCTGTGAAAGGTGCTATATAAATAAACTTTACTTACTTACATAAACTTTACTAAGTGTTTCTTCTATGATTAACGCTAACGATAGCTTATGTTTTAATCTCCCATCTCTCCTTCTGCTGTCAGTGTATTTTCCCGTTCCTCACTGCGTACTATTACCCTTTGTCACCTCCCTGTTTATCTGTCACGGCTGCTGTCTTATTCTCCTCTCAGTCTGCACATCCCTGCCCCTTCCCCTCCTGCTGTGGCTGCTCGCCTCGTGCCCTTTTGTTGGCCTGCTGCCTCAGCTGCAGCACACTGGCCATTACTGTGTGCAGGGGTTCACTTCCTCCGCAGAGAATAGGGTCAGAGGTCAGCTGGAGGTCTGGAGCTGCTGTGCCGACGGCAAATGAGCACACGAACACAAAAATAAACACACCAGCGTGCCAAAAATATACGCGCCAAGAGATAAACACGAGCGCGCACGCACATGCACACACGTGGATGTTTATTTGCACACAATAAACTCTGAAAAATGTCATTAAAGGCCACACAGCGGTGTGCGTGATAGTGCAGCGCTCCACCCCGAGGATCTCAGGAGGGGAGAAACCGCCCCGGGCTCTTCTGGTCTGAGCTAACATTTATGACAGATGATGACCAGAAGTTAACTCATCAGCAAATAATTATACCGATATTCAACTGGACACACACACACACACTGATTTCTTTTATAAGAATAAAGAAAACGAATACATTTTCATCCATTTCACTGGAAGAAATTTTTGAAACTAATATTGGAAAGTGTAAAAAAAAAGAAGGTAAAAGCTTTACACACCTTCCCAAAAACAGTATTGATTTCTTTTTTAATTTATCCATTACATTGTGACATTTAGTTGTCAGTGACATTCAAAAGTTGCGGCTTGATTAATGTCACACGGCACGGCTCAGACTGATTTATGGTACAGAGACGTCTGGAAACGAAACACAGCTTGTGCCGATCGCGTAAGCAGCCGAATACGGAAGTGTGTTGTTTATGTAAACAACACAAACGTCTGAATGGAGCCTTTACCGACTGTAGTTCACTGAGTTTTCTAAAGTTTGACTTTATAACGTCTGATATTTCAGAACCAGAGGCCTTAATATTTAAAAGAGCTGCAAAAAAAAATCAGAAACAGCAAAACCAAAACACAGAGAAATGTTGATTATTAAAGCAGCTGCTGATCAATTATTTATTGATCAACTTATAAAGTGAGAAATCACCCAATGTGTGTGTGTGGTGTTTAATTTGAAGTTAATACTGAGTCAGATGTTTTCATCACATTCACACATATTTATTTCACTGACTCCTGTTCCTCGTGATTTTTTTTCTTCATCAAATTTCATCCTATTGCTTTAATATTTTAGAAATATGAAGTAAATAACAGCTCTACCAGCTGGTGTGACAAATTCTTCATGTCTCATAGCTGCACTCCACACAGATGGAGTCGTATAATCTCCAGGTCTAAATAAAACGTTTTGTGGTCTTTATATTCTTGTTTTCCTGGCTTATTTTTGCGTTCTGATCTTTTTTCTTAGTCATGCTGCTGATGTGAAGGAGACATCTGGCTGGAAGTCCATGGTGATCTCTCACCCACACCTGGTGGCGGAGACATATCACTCACTGGCCTCAGCCCAGTGCCCCTTTCTGGGTCCTTCAAGAAAGCCTCTGAAACCGTCCTCTCCTGAGACTCCTGTCCTGAATCCTGCTGTGTCCTTCTGCACCAGAGACCTCACTGCTCCTCCCATCAAGACCTTTTGCTCCTCTGGCATGTGACTGTTAAGGGATCTACACAAACCATAGAGGAGGTGCTGCAGATCTGTAGGAGGGGATTAGGTGAGTTCTATAATATCTGGACCAGGATATTTATGGATTCTAAACCTACAGCCTTCCATATCCTTTGTTCAAGATATTAGAAAGCTAAAACCATTTTCGGTGAGTCAGTCATGCAAAAAACTGATCCTGAATATGGAACATCATGGCCGATCTGATGGAACACTGAGGTGACATATTGTCTTTGATGCTGTTAAAGCCCAAGCCGCTATTAAAATATAAAAAGATCAAGCAATCCTCGCTGATCCTTTAGTGTTTGGTACAATGAATTGGTTTTCCTGGAGCACAAACCTCCAACTTGATGAAAAAGTCTGAATGACAGAAGACAAATGTGAGCTCTTCAGTGTTTACCTCATGTTTTAAGCTTGGTGCAGATTTAGCACATTTTCAACCTGATGGGTTGTTTGAATGTCAAATGAAAAATCAGCTGACCTGCTTTGGACGACTGGTCAGTGTTTCATGTCAGAACATTTCACAGAGATAAATGCAGCTGTGATTGGTTCTGAGCTTGTTTTTAATGAAACACAACAACAACAAACTGAACTTACAGATTTCCTCATCATTCTTTTTATTTCTGCACCTGGCAAGTACTGGGCTTTTTATGTCTCTGTGTCATAAATGGCAAAAAAAAAAATATATATATAAAAATAAAATAAAAACACATTCATGAAAATGAGTGTAAACACAACAGCTGCTCTACAAAAATTAAATATTTGACTTAAATTTTTAGTTTTTTGTAAATAAAGTTTTTTTCTAGCTCAGCTTGTAAAATATAACTTTTACCACTCATGTGTTTCATCCTCTTCCTTTTGTATAGTTTGATCACATGCATCACTTCTTGTATGTTTGATCACATGCATCACTTCTTGTATAGTGTGATCACATGCATCACTTCTTGTATGTTTGATCACATGCATCACTTCTTGTATGTATTTTGATCACATGCATCACTTCTTGTATGTAGTTTGATCACATGCATCACTTCTTGTATGTAGTTTGATCACATGCATCACTTCTTGTATGTAGTTTGATCACATGCATCACTTCTTGTATAGTTTGATCACATGCATCACTTCTTGTATAGTTTGATCACATGCATCACTTCTTGTATGTAGTTTGATCACATGCATCACTTCTTGTATAGTTTGATCACATGCATCACTTCTTGTATGTAGTTTGATCACATGCATCACTTCTTGTATAGTTTGATCCCATGCATCACTTCTTGTATAGTTTGATCACATGCATCACTTCTTGTATGTATTTTGATCACATGCATCGCTTCTTGTATAGTTTGATCACATGCATCACTTCTTGTATAGTTTGATCACATGCATCACTTCCAGACTGGAGAATTCACAGCGCCGTTTCTTATACCAGCTCTCTCTGGTATTATATTTCAGTTTCAGCGTAATCCCGTGATGATGAAAGTTCACTCTCCTGTACGTTCTGACATGAAGAGCTCAGAGCTCGGCTCTTATGGCTACAAGCTTGTTTGACTTGATTTCTGTCGCTTTGCCCTGAGAACAGTTAGGTTTTAACGACTCCACAGAGAGTCGGACCTCCCTGTTCAACCTTTTTCAGTGAGGATTTCTTCGTGTTGACCAGACTCAGGGTTCTGTCGGCTTTAAGGAAGCTCATCCCTGAGCTCTGCGAATCACCTTCCATCAAACACCCAGTCTGGTCCCTGGGGATATCCAGGCTTTGTTGTGGATATTATTTAGGTGTTGTATGCTTCAAATCTAAGCACACAATTATTATTATGACCTTTTACTGAAGAATGCAATGAATTATCATCATATAAGAACATGTATGCTTACTGTGATGATTTTTTTATAAGTACCGCCTACATGTTCTCAGTGTGTTTATTGAACATCATTCATCTGAACTAAAATAAAGTTGTGCTTGACAGTAATTATAGAATTAGATTTTCTTGAAATGGGACTTTGATGTAAAAGTGGGTAGTTGTAATCAAAACATTGTAAAATAGGTCACATGTCTGTTTTCCTTCCAAGTTTGTTGCCAACAGTCAGTAGAAAAAGAAAAAGTTGTGTTTTATCACCTCCACTTTTCCAACACCGATGACGTCTGGACTGCAGCAAGACATTTTAATTATAAAAACTGAATTGAATCTCCTTTTTTAACATCATCTATGATATCATAGCAGAGCTGATTGGTGTAAACAGCTGACTGTGACTGACTAAAATAGAGGAAAATGGCACAAAAGTTTAATTATTTGCTAAATAACAAAACAAGCTTTCCAGTCAATGTTTGGTCATATTGCTTTAAAGGTCAAAGTGTGTGTGTGTCAGGTACGTGGTTCTGAGTGTGCATTCACGTCAGTTTATTTGGTAACATCCATGAGAAGGAGGGAGGATCTGTCTGTGTGACCTTCTCCATATGAGCTGAAGTTTGAGGCATCAGGGTGTGATTTTTTTTTTCTGTCCAGCTTTCATCGTCAGCTTGGAGAGCAGCTTGCAGCCAATCTTCTGTGTCTTTGTGGAGATGTGTGTGAGCATGTGTGTGTGTGGGCCTGTTGTATTGATGCATGTGGAGAGGCGTTCTCAGTTATTATACATTCTGTATGAGTCTGTCACTCCCTCTCTTCTCCTCGCCTCCATCATGTACTCATTCTCGTATGGGAGAAAGAGGATCGGGGCGTGGCGGGTCAGCGCCGTGCCGAGCTCGGCGTCTCTGTCGGCCTGCCAGGAGGGAGAAGGAGGACGAGCCAGGAGATCGATCCCTGCTGGTCTACACTGTCCATGTGGAAAAGGCTGGGTAAAAAGTCGGACCTTCCTCAGGTTTTCAGTTCATGGCACTAAAACGTTTTACTCAACAGTTGTTTTTTGTCACCAGCTGAATTATCTTTATGAACAAACAGAACATAAATATTTAAATATTTGCCTTTCTCTTGTTTTTCAGATGCATTGTATTCTCTAAGATTCTCTTTGATGTGGTAGTTTTTGTTTAAATCATCAAAATTTAGAGTTAATTAAACACCAGCATACTTTATCATCATTCTTTAATGAATAAGAGGCTACAAATACTGACTTAGTTTATCATTTATTCAGTAATATTTAATGCAGAACCCAAAAGATAGGAATATTTTTTGCTGATGCCTGACCAAAATTAATTTTGCAGATGTAAATAGTTTTTAGAACATGTTTGCTTTTTGTCCTTTAGTCCATAAATACCTCTGAGACATCAGTGGAATTTCATCTGACATCTTTTCTTGTAAAATGTTTGCAGCCACTTGATAAATGTTTTTTAAGGAGACAAGAAATGAGCTCAAAGATACATTTTATCAGTAAAGGTAAAGTTAAAGATTCTTAATAATTATTTGTCTATTCCATCCCAGTTTATTTATTAAAATCATCAACAAAGACTGACCCAAAAAGAATAATTAATCCCAGTTAATGGAGGATTTAATAAATTACTTTTCACACAGAACCAGGTTGATAGCTTTTCTTCTTTGATATATTAAATTATCATTTAAAAACTGCATTTTGAGTTAATTCAGGCTATCTTTGCTTGATATTAAAACTAGTTTGCTGATTTGAAATATTTAAGTGACAAAAAAAAAAGCAAAAGCAGGAGAAGGAGACAAACACTGTCACAGATGTGTTTCTCCTTATTGGATTAAGAAGTGATTTGTCAGTTATAAGTAACTGATGCCTCTTCATTAAGTAAGTAATAAAAGTAGCTTTGGGCCACAAATGGTGTCAGTTTCATAGACGATCAGTATAATCTTCTGAGCCCTTTTTGTTTGGTTCTCTGTGATGGTAGAAAAGTATCTGAATAGTATTTGACATCAAAATATGAGCCATAAAGAGAGATTTGTTGACATCCGAAGACTTATTCTTTAAGTTTTACGAGTCGGATTTAATATTAAAGTGGAATCAGTTTTCATGTCTAGCCTGCGGAGCGACACGGTCCATAATGTGACATTATTATTAAGTGTATTATAACCTTTGTGAGGAGATAGTTGACCATTTATCCTTCATGATACCACAAGTAATCCACTCAGATATAATCATCTGTGACAGGCGGGGAGAGCTTAGGCCTTGGGGCAGAGAAATGGAAGGAAGGAGTGACAGGGGTAATGGATGGGTGGAGGGATGAAGAGTGATCGGGTGTCATACAGGTGGGATAGGGCCAGACAGATAGTGAATGAAGGTGCGATGGAGGATGGATGGCCGGAGCACCTCAGACACTGACAGCGTGGAGAGATTTGTCTTCTTCGCACACCATTTGTCTTGTTGTTCCTTCTCCGCCGTGTCTTCCTAAGTTAAATCTATTTACCGTGACAATTCAGAGGCGGCATCTGTACTTTTTCTGGGCTACTTTTACTACAGTGGAGTGCTTGGAGCTGCCATTTTCAAGGGAGCGAGAGAGCATCCTCCATCCTGTGAGGGTTAGAATTAGAAGGACACCGACAAACAGACTCCAACTGCTTGATAATAAGGCTGGATGGAGAAATTAGAAAACAAAAAAAGCAGACATGGGAGCTGAGCCGCTCCCACTCACTCACACACACATATGTTTGTATATGAGCTGCTAATTGCTTTGTATGCTCCAGTCCGTTGTGTGTTTGTGTGTGTGTGTGTGTGTGTGTGTTAGAGTAATATTGCAGTGCTGTGGGTGTTTGCCCAGCTCATAACCGCAGACCAATGTGGCAGAGACAAGCTCATATATTAAGATAACCCCGAATTGGAATGGAATTGTATTTCCCCGGCGGTTTAAACGACTTCTGTGGTTGTAAACTGATAGTGGATGAGATTTGGCTTTAATGAAGCAAGACTTATTGTGCGCAGTGCAACAGAGGAGAGTGCATCGGTGTATATGTTTCATTATTCGAGAGTGTGTGTCCATTTTTTTCCTTAACAAGGAGTGCTTTCATCCATTGCGCACTCACGGCAAATGTTATCGTAGCACTTTTTCTCCCCGTGCTTTAAGGTTGGAGGAGTGTGTGTCTGAAGTGATTTATTTTACCTGAACTAATCAAGTGAAAGGTTTTTAAATTGGTCTCGTCCCTGCTGTAATCTCTCCCAAGGTTGTGTGTGTGCAGGTTGTAATAAGTGTCATCTTCATTTGTTTATTAGGATGTTCCCTACTGTCCTGGCTGTAATGAGACCTGTGGAGCTGCAAAGTGATGGAGCTGAACTCATCAGGACGACTCTTCACGACAAAAAGAGGACGAGAAAAAAAGGTTAGCAGCTCGTGAGGTTGTATGAACTCAGGATAAAGACCTCTAAACGTGCAGCTCACGGGTTAATAACAGACAAGTCTGGTTTTCCAGATTTTTATCAAAACCTAATTACTGATGTCTGAAGTTCCCTTCATTAGTGGGCTCTTTTAGTGATCAGGGATTTCCAGCCAGTTAAAATATGTGTTTTGAAGTGAAGGCTGACACAGCTAAAATCTTTGCAGGTAATTGGGTTCACATCATTTTCCAGCAAAATATCCTCCTTTAATGCTACCTCTAGCAGGAGCTGAAATTCCAGCTGGGATTATTAGCTCAGTTACTTGGTAGCAAGGGAAATATTTTACCACCCATCTCCCTCTGGAGCATTAATCCTGTCAGAATAGGGCTGAGGAAATGCATCTACAGTACAATGGAAGGAGAGATGAATGAAATACAAATGGAGGTCTGAGTGGAGCTTTAATGTCTCACTGGCAGCATTTAGTTTAATAAAATGTACAAAATAAAAGGGAGAAAAAGAAAAAAACCACACAAGCATAACAAAATGTAAAGCCGTGTGAAAGGATCTGAGGCACCAGATCGGTGCTTTAATTGAATGCATTCAGTGATCAGCCATGAATGTAAAAATGTTTAGGCAATATTAAACATGTCATTTTTTTATAATTTTAGATGTATTATGAATCTAAGGTTGTTAAAAATGTAATTAAATTAAAAGATTACTTTTGTTCACCTAAATTTTGAATGTTTTCTCTTTAAAAAATGTAATTAATTCACTCTACAGGGATTAAAAGAGCAGATAAGTCAAACAGCTCAAGCACTAGTTAAAATTGTTTCTTCAATCGCTAAAAACATATTTGAACAATATTTTAAGTCACTTTGTTAAATCCAGAATTCTAAAATGAAACTTTTTAATATTGTGTGACAAAGAGGTTAAAAGACAGAAGCAGAAAAAAAGCGGATTTGCTTCTATTTGATGAACAGAGCTTTGTGAAAAACAGGGCTGTGCAAAAGACTTGAGTCATCCTTCATGTCGGTGCATTTTGCGTCCAAGGAGGCGTTTTTAAAGTGCTTTTGGTAAAGTCCTTAAGGTTTTCTGAAGGTCTTTTAAAACATTTGCTGCTATTTTACTCATTTTATGTCCATTTGTTAGACCTGAGCATTTTATGAGAGTTTTTTTCTTTTTACGTTTCCACCACTTAACTCAGAACCACAAAAAGCTCCAAACTCAAGAGACAAACCTGTTTTCTGTTGACAAATAAATGGATACAGCAAGGAACTAGTTTTAAATCAAGCTCATGACCATCAAAGAAAAACTGATTTAATTGCTGAATATTTTAATGTTTTTCTGCCCTTTTCTTTGGGTTTTCACAAGGTTCTGATCGGTGCTGTATTCAGGGTCTCTGCTTGAGTTTAGGAAAACAAGGATCTCCTGTTGTCTGTTCCTCTTTAAACCACGACAGCTGTTCATTGGGCCTCAAATGATGAGATTATCTGGAAAAAAATCCATTTTTAGTATTCATAGATAGAGTCAAAGACATCCTGATTGTTCAATTGTTCAATTTAAAATCAAAACACTAATAAATAAACAGTTGACTGTATTTGTCAAGTTGTTTTGAATTATGTTAAGTTATCACAAGATTGTCAACTTGCAAACCTACAATAAATATACTGTTTATCATCATATTAGTGCAAAAATCTTGCACTAGCAGAGCAGATTCCCATGATATTAGTATTTTCATAACTGAAGGTTATTTATTTGTTGAAAGAGAATTAAGGAACATTTCAGTCTACACACAAATGGTGGATTTAGTTTTTTTTTTTTTTTTTTTTTTTACAAAGTGGACTCTTGAAAATGGTTTTCTTTTGTTTGTTCATCATAAACAAACTGATCATCTTAATAAATGTACCTAAAAATCTTTGACATCTTACCACAAACATGCCTTGATAAGAAAAAAAAAAAAAAACTTGAAAATTCTCTAAATTACAAAAAGTGCCTGATAATGATGTTAAAGACTTTATGAAAATCTAGTGAAGAATCACTGAAGGGCAACGTGGAAAAAGGGGAAACGTTGTCGTCTTATGAGTCCTGTGGTCCATTTGTTACCTGCGTGTGGGTAAATGAGATCCCTCTTTTAGCCTCGTTAAGCATGATGCACTGCCTCGCCCATTGGCACTGCGCTGATTAAAATTTACCCTCCTGAGTTCGGGGAAGCAGCTAGCTGAGCCTGCATTCCTGCACTTTCAGAGCAAATGGGCTGAAAGGTCACGGCTCAGCGACCTCCACAGCCATGCCTTATTTATTTAGCCTTACACCTCGCCTGCTGCGGGGGCAGCTGGAGGACAGGAGACCTTCATTTATACGTCTGACATATATGTTCCTCCTTCTATAATCACATTTTATCAGATTTGATTTCACATATTTGATGAATAAAAGTTTTGTAGTTTGAAGCAAAAGATTTCAAACTCTAATCATAGGAGTTTGTGGTGACAAAAAGAATTAAATTTGACCACTTTTGTTATGAATTCCGTCTTATCTGAGAGCTGTGGCGTCTTTAGTTCATTATTTTGGTTTTCTGGCTCTCATTTCCGCTCATATCAACCCCACCTCCATGGTCCAGATTGTGGAGTGAAAACCTGAAACGTTTGCCAGCGATCTGCCATATTTGAAGGTTCTGCTGAATTATAACACGCCAAGTATTGTTGTTGTGAACAGCTGTGGAAGTAATTGTTTCCATTGTACAGAAGCCAAATTATCAGTGTTGAAATAATGACAGAAAATTGTTCACTATAATTTATGTTTGCACAGCTCACCACTAAGATATATAGGCCATGCATCGATGTGTCTCGTAACTGGT
This sequence comes from Callopanchax toddi, assembly GCA_006937965.1. Lineage (NCBI taxonomy): Eukaryota > Metazoa > Chordata > Actinopteri > Cyprinodontiformes > Nothobranchiidae > Callopanchax > Callopanchax toddi. Next base: position 3,693,715 of record SSNR01000030.1, on the reverse strand, counting down.
CCAGTTTTCAGGAATGTTCCTAAAGATTTCCACAAATGAACCAAAGCAGCGATCCAAGTTCCTGGAAAAGATCCGTAGCATCCTGGAGTGTGTAAATGTCCGTCCAGATGATGTTCTGTCTTGCCAGGAACAAAATTCACAATGAAGCAAGCTTGCAACTTTTAAGATGAATCGGTGGTAGCTTCCAAAAAACTCACCTCATCAGTCACCCACGGCAGAGCTGATAAACTCAGCTCACGCTGAGTAAAGAGTCTCTGCATCCAGGAGGAAGTAAAGCTGGGAGGCAGCAGACATACCTGTAATCTCCTCCAGTTTTGTCTCTTTTCTTCATCTGCTGTCTGCCTGGTTGAGTTTGTTGCATGAAACTCTGACAGGAACAAACATCACCTGCATAATAACTCAGAACAATTTGGGATAAAACTGAAGAGGAGCTTTCTGTCAATGTTTCCAAGGAGCTGTGTGTCTTTGGGAGACGGAGAAACACTAAAACTCGTGGTTTCTTTGTAAATGTGCACTAATAGTAATCAGACTGCATGCAGTAATGTGCTGGCACACACACTGCAAGGAATTTGGCAGCTGGTTTACCTGCTGGTTGGAAAACCTCTCTGATATCTGGCAGGAACAAATAGTCTCCAAGTCATCAGGATGAACAGCTTTGTGATTGCTTGTTTTAATGCATTTTTGCAGCTTTGTTTATTTCCCATTGCTGTGATGCTATTCTATATTTGTCCAGAATTAGTTTTGGAGAACGGGATAAATGTGTGTGATTCACCTGGGTGGGATTCACGAGTCATGCTGTCAGATCAGCAGGAGTATCCAAAAGATTTGATTCTCATGCAATTAATGTCAGACTTTGCTAAAAAAAAAAAAAAAAAAGTTTTTTAAACACGTTTTTTAAATACACACTGGAAGCAAGAAGATCCCATAAATTCTAAATTGGTAAAGTAATGAAATGCAAAATGGAGTGAAACAAATCTTAATGCAATAAAAGGACATTTTATCAAGACTGCTGAAAAGTAAAGTTAAAAAAATACTGTGTTCATGTGGCTGCAAAATACATTTCTGCAGAATTTGGATTAAAGGTTGAACTGAGAAAAAGTGTCCATTTGAACAACAAATACATTTTTTAGAGAGGTAATAAACAATCTGTAACTGTCTCTACAGAGGACTTATCTGATACATTAAAAACTAAGCTCAGTTCTTATTAATGTCCTGTAGGTTTTATTTTAAAAAAGCAATATTATTTTTAATGTTTTAATGGTTTCTGCAGCTTCATATATTACCAGTTTACCATCAGCTGACTTTTCTGAACAAGCAAGTCTCCAAAGAGCTTCTTTTGCTTCTGCCTGTTCTTCAACCTCACTGTGTAACTTTGGTCTCAGACAACTTGAGAGCCTTGAGTTAAAGTTTTTTTTAAATCATGGTTTAATGTTGACGTTTTGTGAAGCACATGGTGATGTAAATAAACTTTACTTACTGACTGCAGTCAAAGAGTTCACAGTTGAAGAGTTTTATTCAAGTCTCAGATGAAGATAAGCTTTACATAAAATGATGGGGAGCAGAAATGAAAGAAAAAAACATTTTAAAACTATTATAACTATGTGCTTTAGGAAGCGTTGTGCTAACAGCACTGTGGGTGTGTGTGTGTGAGCCATGGGATTTCTGTATGTCATCATTTTTAAATTAGAATCTCTCCCAAAAACTTATCAGCATTTATCTTTTTATTTTTCCTGTATTTGAGTTGTTTCTAAATGGTAAACACTTCCTGTCTCATAAACTTAGAGCTGGTACAGTATAATAATTATGTGGACTAATTTGTTAACTGACAGATGTTTGTGGACTAATGAATAAATATTAAATTCTCTATATATGTAGGTTACCTGCTGTATGTTTAGATTTAATAGATCTTAATTTGCTAACAGACATCTGTTTGCCAGATGTTGCTGCTGAGATACAAACAAATATTAAACATTGTTGATGTCAAATTTATTCCTCGGGTTTCAAATCCTATTTTAATGTAGGTAAGCTGGTATTTCAGAACATTTGTGGCTTTATTTTTTATAAAGTTCTTATTGCATTCAAAAGTTTTAGTTGTAGTCGGTTATTTCATGTTTAAACACCATGACTGCGTGCAGGGGAGTGGGCGGGGCTCTGGCTTTAAAAACAACATGGCAGCTCCTGTAAACTAGACGTCACGGCTTCACCTTTCAACAACAGAGGAAGTAGGAGACATCTTTACTATTTCGTTTGTTGGATGTGACCCAAAGAGCTCTTTACACTTAAGTTTAAACTTGCTTAAATTAAATAAGAAGGTGGGACAAATCATGTAGAAACAGCCAGACATCTAATTTCCTAATCTTAGAAAACCACAAAAAAGCACACATTTAATTCAGTTTTTTCTGAGTTGCATTGTGAGAACTATTGTTTCTTGATGGCTTGTTGCCTGATTCGCATGTCAAAGAGCCTCAACCATCCAGTAGCTCTCCATTTCTGAGTCATGGTTTCTGACTGAACACTGTGTTTGATTCTCTGAGGAAGCTGCGCTTTCCTCTCGCCTTTGATTTCCTCCATCCACCCCATCACTTTCTGTTTTTAACACTTTCATACATTTCACTCCTCCATCCAATGTGGGTCTGTTCTGTTTCACGCCGCTCTCTACCTCCATTTCTGCCTCATATTCATCCTGTCCAGTTCCTTGTCTCTGCTTTGAGCTGCAGGTTTGACAGGGTGTAATTGGGCTGTTAGAGGACTTCTGGAAGCCGTTTGAGTCAAAATGTAAAGTGAACTCCGGAGGTAGGAAGACTTTTCTTCTCACCACATGTTTACAGATTCAGCTCTTTATTAAATCCGTCACAAAACACTGAATTACTCACAGGCGCTGCACTTTTTCACACTTTTATTTTAGTGTCAGTGAATGTTCTGGTTCTGCCCGCAGCAAAGTAAAGCACATTAGAGCTCTCCAGGTGGTGTGTTGACTAGATAATGAGTGTTGAGTTAATTGATTGGGGGTTGTAATTAGAGGTTAGCTGTCACTGATTAATCACAGTCCATCACTCCCGACGTTATCATCTCTGGTTGTTTTGAGCGCGTCTCTGCTTCACCGAGCTCTTATTGTGATCGTCTCGGAGCTTGGTTCTGACCTGCACACACACACACACACACACACACACATGCTTTATTTGGTCTCTGCTCCCCCCCCAAAATACAGCCTTTACAGTTGTGACCTTTCATTCTCCTCCTCACTCCTTTCTTTATTCCTCTCTGGATTTGAGCTCCTGAGTTCCTCGGGGCCGTCTCATTGTCGTTTGTGATTAGTGCTGATTTGTCAAATTAGACCGCTTTAATCTCACAATTAAATGATCGAGTAAGTTTTGCAATTGTATCAGATGAAACATTGTGATTCATTTGTGTGATGAAGCTTGTGGAGTTATTTCGGTTAATAGGATAATTCCGGCACTAATCAGCAGGTTTTTTTAAAATGTTTTGCTCAAACGAGGTGCTGATGAGTTCTTTGTGTGTGTTTGGCACATTTCTACATCACACTACACTCTCAAGTTATAGAGCTTCAAAAAAACAGAGGTTTATGTGTTTGTGTGTTCGGCTGAATCTGTTTAGTCACATTTATAGCCACAGAAACACGCCTCCAGATGATTTAACGACATCAACTTTCGAGTGACGATGAGTTCTTAGGTGTTCCATGTGCTGACCTTTGGGCTCTTTTTAAATCGAGCTCTATCTGTGCGTTTCACATCGTCCACAAATGAACAGGGTTCTGCTCGTTAGCGAAATGGCGCCTAAAACTCCTCCAGCACTGAGCGCTCGCTCCCTTTGGGCTCTGTGATGTGTGGCTGCTGAGATTGATTTATACAACTTAACGTGTGCCCTCAGAAACAGAAGTCGTGTTAAACTGGTGAGACCTGCTTTTACTCGTCTGGGTTTAGTGAACCTCAGACAGCTGAAGCTGGGAACGGCTTCTGTGACATTTTATTGAAGCTGTTCTGCAGCCAGACTGATTTTAGGTTAATAAACCAGATTTTTTGTCTCGACTGAAAGCTGTGTTCACTTACCTACAACAGTTTTGTGCTGTTGATTAACAGTCCACATGAATTCAGTGTCATGGAAACCAGCAGAAACACACCATAGTTAACCTCAGGTTCAGGGATTGAACCACATCTGGACATCTGTCTTTGAAAACACAAAACAAACTTTTAATCATCTTAACATTTTGAGCTTCTTTTGTCCCATCTTTAAAATTAATATATAGAAGCTAATTGATGCATCGTGTCAATGAAAGTCTGAGGAAGAAACCCAGTGTGTGTGTGTGTGTGTGTGTGTGTGCGCACAAATACAGAAAGAAGGGAGTGGGACCCAAAATCCCTCATTTCACCACTTTGCAGAGGAATGCCAGCATGATGTATGAGGTCACTCGTCCTTCAAGAGGCTTTGCTCTTCCCACTTTTATCATGCATGCTGTTTCCTCAGCACACACACTCCCAGACACACAAACAGGCCTTTGCATACCTGAAAGGTCACCGTGAGGAATGTTGGTCCATCATTTTGGCTATTACCCTTCATTAGTTGTAAAATACCTCCATCCAGCTGACTCTGTGAAACAGTCGCTGCTTATGAGACGTTTCTGTCTCAAACTCATGAATTCTTCAAGCAGTCGATTGCCCTCCTCCACAGAAGTCCCCGATCGCTCAGAGGAGCTGACGGGTCCGAGGCGAGGTCATCACACGCTCTTCTCACAACTGGAGCGAGGTGAGTTTGTGTGTCCGCCGCTCTCGTTGTGTTACTGCAAATTAGTGGCGAAACCTTAAAAATCAAAAAATCAAACTCAACAAAGCAAATAAATGAGTGATCAGTCTGGCTGGTTGGGTTGCTCACATGAAATCAGACTGGCTGTGATGACAGAGAAGAAAATCAAGAAGCAAAACACAATCAGGAACGGCTAAATCAGAAGAAATCTTCGTAATATTCTCCAACACATTTATTTTATGGTTTAGGTAAAATATGCTCAAATCATCTGTTTTGAGTTTAAACATCCATTTTAAAAGAAATATAGATTTTTCATTTTAATTTGAACAATGTTTAAATCAATCATCCTGTTTTAAAAAGTACCTTTTATTTATACCTTTAATGTTTAATTCACCGTTTTTATTAAATGCAAATAACTTCATGACTTTCTCACTTATCTTCCAGCTTCTCTCCAGTAGAGATGACGTGTAAAGCTTTGAACGTTTGTCTCTCTGTTTCTCACTCATCCTTTCTGTCTCAGGTTCTCCTGGGGGGCTTTTTTCTCCTCTCGGTGAGGGAAATGCAAATATCTCTGTTGCACTGGGCCAATTACTCACCCTGACTGTTTCTGTGAACTTTACATTTTACATCTTTGTGTTCAAGGAGTCTGTCATTTTTCAGCTGTTGAAGCTCTGCAGTGAGAACACCTGATTTTACAGCTTATAAAAAGTCTTTAAAAAGATTTTAAGATGTTTTAAAGATAAACTTATTCAATCATTTTGGTTTTTTTTATCATCCAGTATGAGAATAAACTGAATTTCTTATGTTCTAATAATACAAATAATTCAAACTAATAAAGCTGACTCAAAATCAGTAGAACTTCAGCAGAAAACAGCTTCTTCTTCTGAAGTCTTCCTACCTGAGACTTATCAGGCAGGTGTGTGTTTGCCAAAACTTTCCTCTCTATTTGTGATGCATCCCAGTGGTTTTATTGGATGCATTTCTATGTTTTATTTCCTCTTTATGGGATACAAGATAACATGTGTTGTGTTAATGAACCACATCATCATGAGAACCACGGTAAATAAATAAGTGAGTGAATTACAGTAGGTGCACAAAGGTATGTGTGTAGTGATGGGAATAATAATAATCATCAGTGTGCTGTCGCTACAGCTAATGTCTATGAGCACGACGCCTTGAACAATATGCAGCAGCACTTCACCGCTGCTAATTTAGACTGTGTAATGGCAGTCTGCATGGAGCTTAAACACATTTTTCACCACCGATAAAAGATGTAAATTATAACGTTGCATGAATTTAGTGGTTGAGTTATTGCAGAAAAATATTTCTTTGGTGTTATTTTCCCCCCTCAGCCATCATTTGTTCCTTCATTTCTCCAAAACAAATGTGCAAAACATGTGAGGGAAAATTGTTTTTTAATCCAAAATTATAAGAAGAAAATAGTTATCAGCATGTGAGGGCTTTCATAAAGTGTCCATACAGTAAGTAGGTTAAATCACACCTGTGCTGCAGCAGTCGGTGAGTTTTAACGCTGCTCCGGTGGGAATCCATTAATAAACGGCTGACAACATGAAGCGCAGTAGAAGCCAAAAACAGTGGGGGGGACGATGCATGTTGATTATAATGAAGGACTTCACAAAAGAAGCTTCAGAGACACTTCCTGCAAGAAACTACTGTTTTAGATTGTGTGTGTGTGACTCCTACAGTTGACATAGAGTTTAATGGTAACAGATGCACAGAGGTTAGGTTTGAAAATCTTGTAACATTATCTTGAGTTACTTGTTTATAATCACATAATAACAAAGCTAACAATGGCAGGTTAGTATTTTTTAGTTATTTCAACTTAGAAAAGTTTGTCTCCTTCTGATAAATGTAAAGAACTTAGAAATCCTAGTAAAACAAAAGAGCTGTTAAAGCACCTGATTCAAGGTGAAAACGTCACATCAAAAATGTTAAACAGTTAAACATGTCTAGACTGGAAAGTGATGCTGAACAATGAAATTGAGTGTTTAAATTTTTAGATCTGACTCGTCTCGTACTCGTGAGAAAACAAGGTTAGTTTACTCAAGATAACCTATTGAAAAAACATATTAAATGAGTCATTCCTGTAGTTAATGACATTAGTTACTGAGACAATAGAATATTCAGCTCATGATCTTGAGAAAGATTATGCTAAACTATGGAATGCTGCGGTGACTGTAAAGAGCCATCTAGTCCCCATACAATCAAAGTTAGAGCTGTGTTATTCTCAGCATGGGGTTGAGCTGGTTCCCAGTGCAGGGTGGACGGCCAGAGCTGTCCTCTGATCTTGTATATCAGTGGTGTCTAATCCTTTTGCTTTGAGTCGGTTTAGGTATTTTAGTGTCTTGTCAGGAAGTACCAGTAGGATAAAATAAGAGATGGAGCAATTGACATAGGATTCATCACCAGTAATGAAGGTGTCGCTCCCGTCTGTCATGGTGAAGGAGTTGACCTAAAACCCAACGCCCTCATTTTACTGATCAGTATATGTTCTAACCCTTAAATATGGTGATGAGACTCAGCCTTAGAGATAAGGAGGATCTCTGTTAACTGGGGGAGCTCAGAGTACAACCTCAAAAAGTCAGCTGGTTTGGTTCAAGCATCTGATTAGGATACCTCCTGGTCGCCTCCCATTGGAGGTTTTTGGGGCATGTTCTACTGGGAGGAGACCCAGGGGCACACACAGAATTCACTGGAGGAAGTGCATATCCTCTCTGGCCGGGAGGTACTTCCACAGCCCATCCTTGAAGGGATGAGAAATGGATTAATGGTCTAAAAAAAATCACATCCAAAAAAGTAAATGCAGACATGACCTCAGTTCTCTTAGTTGGGGGTTTGTGTACTAAAACATTGAATGAGTTTGCAGAGAAAGATGCATAAATCAAGTTACTGCAAGATTTTGCTGCCAAATGTCCTGTAGACTGGTGAGATCTCTTAGTTTGGTTTCTTTTTTGGTTATTTACAGAACAAACATGAAATCATTACCAAACTAAAAGATTCTGGTTTATGTTTTATTCCATTATAATGAAGTAACTAAAAGCAAAGCACTGACTTTAATACCTAGCTAAAGAAATCTTCTGTCATATGAAGTATTTCTGAATCCAAGGATGGATGATATCCGTTGACTGGCCCTCAAGACGGAACGATATTGGTCCACAGTGGGGGTCTTTAGTGACAGAGGTGTTAATAAAATAAAGATGAGTCTGGGCCCGTGATATTTACAGAAGGAGAAAGCGATTACAAGAGCACTGTTAGTTCTGCTATGGAGCTCCTGGACTGTGATGAAAAGCAAGGGGAACATATTAAACCTTAGCCGTTTTGTAAAAGCCTGCCTTTTGCCATCCAGACCGGCCTCAGAGAGACCCTCAGTGTCATGTAAATAAAGAGAGAAAGGAAGAAGGATGATTGCTTTAGAGGGAGAGGGACAGCACTCGGTTTGGGGAGGACGGAAAGAAAAAGTGAAAAAGGCTGAAAAATGTGTCAGTGAAATTTATAGCGAGGGGAAATGGAATCTTCTGAGAGATGAAAAACAGCATATTGAAACCTGGGAGGGAGAACATCCGAGCTGAGGGGGAGATGAACAGTGATGCGGTGTTAGAATGACAGTCAGATGCAGAAGCTCCACTCAAGTATTCAGAGCAGATCAGGAGTTTGGATGTGGACGACTTTCCATTATAAAAGGAAAAAATACAATAAACTTTGCTTAGATTTTTAAAAATAATTAGAAACATAATGATTAATGCACTTTTAGGAACAATTAGCTGAACAAATATAAGCTTAAATACTAACGATATGTTTAATTTTGACGCTAAATAGATGGTACATGTGATTTTCTCTTTTATACAAATCAAAATAGGCCCTGTTAATAAAATAATAAAATCCCAATTACCCTCATAAAGAATACAAAGAAAATATATCATCAAAAGATGTTGAAGAGCGGGGGTGGAACATAACCGAGAGGTTTGACAGACCTGTTGGTTTAAAGTCCATCTAATGAGTTCGACCTTGCTCTGCATGTCTAATAAAAGTCTCGCTCACAGCAGTACAGAAATTTCAAACCACGCTGGAGTTGCTTCAATCAGTGCTTTCCCGGATAAAAGCGGATTAGGTTTGTCAAACAAAATTTGCCGCTGATTGTCTCGACAGTGACTGAAATGCACTGTGATGTAAACTGCATCGCATCATTATGGTGTGCGTCTGAATGTTGTCACCGCTTTCATTGTTCATTGTTATTTGTCCATTTTCTGTTTGTGTTTATAGTTTTTGTTTTACAGTTTTTTTTAAAGGTCTACATCTTTTCTCTATTCAGACACACAGGCCTTTTTTTTTTTTTTGCTTGGTACAATAATAATTCAAACTCCTTATTTTAAGCCTTCCACGTCCACATTTCAGTGCCTCGTTTAGTAGCTGAAACGCTATCATTAACATTATTAGATCTGCCTGTGCTTTGGCAGGAATGAAAGACAAAAAACAGCTTGATTGGACTTCAATTTGTTCAGAACCAACTGTGAAATACTGCGGTTGACATTTTGCCTGTTTGAATCTATTATTATGACTGTTCTGTCACTGAGTACTTTTCCCTAAATGGGTTTGGTTATTTTCATTTCAACCTTTTCTGATTCTAATTTAAATAGATTGTATTACAGATGAATGTAAGGGGTTTAGCACAGAAAAGGATGGTGCTCCAGGTGGTGGGACGAGGTCCTACCTCAAGTGGAGGAGTTTAAATGTTTTGAGGTTTTATTCAGGAGTGAAAGAATGAGGAAACGGGGATTGACAGGTGAATCTGTTAAGCCTCTCCAGTGATGAGGATGCTGAACTGGTCTGTTGTGGTTTAGAGGGAGCTGAGCCAGGAGGTGCAGCTCTTCGTTCACCAGTTGATCTATCTTTTAATCCTCACCTATGGTCATGAGCTTCCTGTAGATTTTATAATATATTTTAATACTTTGCTTTTTGTCTACTGAATGACATCGCCCTCAGTGTCATCCTGCAGCATCTGGACTCCCTAGGAAAGTATGCTAGGATCCTGTTTGTGGGTTTTAGCTTCACGTTTAACACAGTGATACCAGCTCTGCTGTAAGACAAGCTTCTCAGGTGTCCCTGACTCCACCTACAGATAGATCATCCAGTTTCCTGACCGAGAGAAAACTGCAGGTGAGGCTGGGAAGGTTTGTCTCTGATCCCATGACCATCAGTACCTGATCCCTCCAGGGCTGTGTTCTTTCTCCACTACTTTCCCTCTGTACTCAAACAGCTGCACCTCCACGCATCAGAAGGTGATTGTCTAATCTTCCCCTTACTCCAGGACCTTCACACCTCCAGGACCAGCATCTAAGACCGTTATGGATCTTCTCATCCTGGTAACAACCTGGTTGAGGTTTTATCTCCTGGCAGGAGGCTGAGGTCTATCAGGACCAAAATCTCAAGACAGAGAGAGAGTTTGTCCCCCTCTGTCCTTATCTAAGCCTTTGGACCTGACTAGCCCATTAGCCCAGCCAATCATAGTCTAACAATGCACTGGTCACTTCAATACATTTACATTTCCTCTATATTTTTACATTGTATATATTTAAATTGATGCCATTTCTGTCTTTGAGTGTTTGTCTTTTAGTGTCTCTCAGTTTCTTTCTATATTTTAATCTCTTATTTTAGCGATCAAGCTTTTTTAGTGTTTTCTTTTCACATGTTCTGTTTTATATTTACATTGATGCTCAGAATTTGTCTGTTTTCTCATTCTTTGCACAGCAAAAGTGTTTTGTAAATTAATTGGATGGGACTGGGTGAGCTGTGGGTAGCAACCAAAAGAATGACTGAAGACTGTGATGAGTTTCCTCCTTAGGGTGCAGCTCAGCTCAGACATCAGTGAGAAACTTGGAGTTGAACCATTGTTCCTCCATGTTGAGGAGGAGGTTTTTGGACATCTGGTTAGGATGAGACCTAGAGGCCTCCTGGGAGAGGTGGTTTAGATGCATGGAGGCTGAATCAGGACATGCTGGAGGGATTATATCTAGTCTGAACTGGGAACCCCTTGGTATGCCATCAACAAAGCTGAAGTGGCCTGAGAGAAGAGAGTTTGGGCTTGATTTCTGTAAGACATAAGCAGGAGACAACAAGACATCTGAACATTTAAATAAAACCATGTAGACTGAAAGATTCATTGACATCCTTAGGAGACCATTTTCTAGTGAAACAGCCAGGTCAGTGTTGCCTCTCACCTCTGCTGGAGTCCACAGGGAAACCCTCACAGATGCTGATCAACTAAAAATGGTCCTCCACTACTTCCTGCTCTTGTATGGATACACATGGCTGCTCAAATCAAATTCATGTCACTGCTGCATAAGGAGTGACTCTGGGCTCCACAGCTGGTTATCTAAAACCAATTGCTCAGACTTATGACCAGTGAAGTCACTCAGGAACATCATCTGGATACTTTCATCTCTGTGAACAGAGCAGTCAGTCCAGACTGTTCCCATCTGGGTTTCCACCATGATGGACTGAGCTCCAGGAGTGATAGAAAGTGTTAAACTGATGATTGTTCTGCTTCTGAATTCTTTACAGTTTTGATCCTGTTTGAGACTAAATAGAGTTTGCACTTAATCATGATGCGTTGAATCAAACTCAGTGTTCTCACATTATGATTAAAAGACTGATTTTATTTTTACAGCTGATGTGTTTTATTTAATTAGTGTGTTGAGATGCTTTTAGTTTAGGGCACAGGCAGAGGTGTAACCCTAATGCAGATCTGTCATTTGAGGCTGCTTTGCATCAAAGCATGACTAACAGAAAATGAAATGAGGGGATACTGAACAAACTTTAGAGCAGAGTGTGTTGCCAAGTTTCAGAAAATTGGGTATGAGGTCAAAGTGTTGGTTCTTTTCTAGCTTTAAGACAGAAAAACGACAAACTACACAAACAGTACACTGTCAGAAATAAAGGACAAGAATTGTACCTTTTTTTTGTCACTGGGGTGGTACCCTCAAAAGTACAGTTTTGTACCTTTAACTGGGGGTTATATCCTAAGGGGAACAAATATGTACCTTTTAAGGTACATATTTATACTCCTTAGGGTACATATGTGTCCCCTAAGGGGTACAAATTTGTACCCTAAGGTACAGGTTTGACTAGTAAAAGGTACAAACTACAAGGGTAAACATGTGTACCCCTAGTTAAGGTTCAAAATGGTACCCTCAAAAGGTACAGTTTTGTACCTTAAATGGGGGTACAAATTTTTACCTTTGTAGTTTGTACCTTTTACTAGTCACACCTGTACCTTAGGGTACAAATTTGTTCCCCTAAAGGGTACAAATATGTATCCTAAGGGGTACAAATATGTATCCTAAAGGGTACATATTTGTACCCCTTAGGATACAACCCTGAAGTTAAAGGTACAAAACTGTACTTTTGAGGGTACCACCCCAGTGACAAAAAAGGTACAGTTCTTGTCCTTTCATTTCTGACAGTGTACAAAAAGGAGGCATGGACTCTTAACAGAATGTCCTTGGTTGAAGAACTATTTAAAAACTTTAAAGAACTTTTTCACACCCCAGAGAAAAAGTAGCAGCAGAAAGGTGGAACTGTCAGCCACAGCTACTAGGTGTATCTTGGTTATTTCAAGGAAAATTGAAGTTTTTCAGAGATGTTTTCATCAGGTATGTGTGTATATTTGACGCTTTTATTTTGAAGGATTAAAGGAATCCAACTGTGGAAGTAGCCAGTAGACTTCATCCCATATTCAATAAATTATTACAAATCTTTTACTCAGTAAAAACACACCCAGAACCCTCAGTTACAATAAATACAAAAAAGGAAAAAACACAGTTGGGTTCCCTCGCTCAGATTGTTCTTGAAATGAATGACTTTAAATGCTTGTTCTGAAAACAGTATCTCTGCATATTTTAAATATTTTGTTTTTACTATTTTCCTAAATATTTTTGACTTAATGCAGAGAACAAGTAGTTTTTTCCCCCTTAACTTTGCAACTTTTATCTCAACCCTTCCTCCCTACTGTCACTTGTGCCTTACAAGGCTATTTAATGTGAACACAATAGTTATTTGATTTTATACAAAAAAATTTTTTTTGCTGCTTCAACTCTAAACATTTCAGTCAGAATGTGCACAATAAATACAGTTTTACTTGCACAAGTCTGTAAATTCAAAGGAATAATTGTCTAAAGGTGTTATATAACAGGTGACTAAACAATAATCCCTCTCATGAGGATCCTGACAGTTCATATAAAGTTGAACCTGCTACCTGAGGTCAGATGAAGTATCTGAGCTCTGTGCATGAGGCCACTTCCAGGGGCTTGAAGGTCACGACTCAGTACCACAGCTGAAGCTATGCGGTCATTTTTGCCCGGCTAATAGAATTAGCAGGCCATCTGTTTTTGTGCTGTGTGCCAGCCCGGAACCCCTGCTAATTATGTTATAATATCCCATTCAACGGCAGCCGTCTTTTTAATATTCCCCCAGCAAACACTCCGGGGGCAGGCTTCAATAAAAGCAGGTGGCTGGAGACAGAGATGCAGAAACAGAAACCCACATGCTCCGTTCTAATGAAATCACACTGTAGCTGAAAGTGTATATCTTACCCGAACTGGGAAATATGTTCGGAGTCGAGCCATGTTGCCAGGCGACTGCTGCCTGGAATGGCGTGTCTGTAGTGATAGACAGATGGAGGGAGGAAGGACGTGCTGAAGCCAAGAGGCTGGAGTTACAGCCTCTCCACGTCTGTGTGTTTGTTGGGAAGATGTTGCTTTGCTGTTGCTTCAACCATGATGGCGATGTTTGCAGTGTCACACTTTAGCACATCAGGGGAGGTGAGCAACACAGTTTAATAATCTGGCTGAGTCCTCTCCTCTGTAAAACACTATTACCACCACAAACACTGTTTACAGTGTGTGTGCCATTGCAGTTTAATTATTGGGATCCTCTGAGCTGCCAGCACAGCTTTTCTTGTTTGCACTGCTGGTGGTTTGTAATCTGACTTTTTTTCTTCTTCTTCTCCTTTACAAGCCCTGACTTTGTGTGGTTGTTGTTTCCTCTGCGTGCCCTAGTGTTTGCAGATTGACCTTGCTCCAGACAAAGTGAGACAGAGATTCACCCGAGCACTCACAGCGCGCCTCATTAAATTAGAGTACTGTCAGAGGGGAGCTGAAAGAACGCCGCTACGCCCAGTGTCTGTCCCTCTTTGTCATCTGAATGAGGCACGTTATGTTTTTCCTTCTTGTTGCCTCTCGTCTCTCACAGATGTAATGACCGAGGCTGTTCACGAGGGACGTTCTCTCCTCGGCGTGACTCTGTTTATGAATATATCAGCGCAGCTTCCCCGACACACGTCTTAAAGGTGGAGCTCCGTGTCTTCTGAATATTTGATCGCACAACCATCTGGTCAGCTGAGGATAAACAAAACACATTCTCAATTATCAAAGATTAAATGACACTTTTGCAACTGGCACACATTTAGACACAATTAAACGGCTGCATCTAATTGTGTTCATTTGCATTGTTTTGCAAAAAATAGTTTTCTAGGATGTTGAACAGCAGTGGCATTCCTCTGGTCTAATAAATATCCACATGCACCCTCCTTATTAATGTTAAATCTGAGGAAATTGCTCTCAAAGGGTGCGGCCTTTTATCTCCAAACATCCCGCTTGTTAAATGAGAACAAATTGTCCACTGATTAACATGTCAGCGGACTGGCCGCAGCGTGGGTCTACTTAGTTTCTTCACAATGACGCCACAAGAACAGATAAGCAAAAGAGAAAATCTGGGGGGGAAAATTAATATCCCTTTGAAACTGACAGTGGAGGTGCTAAATTACTATGCTGCCGCCGTATCTGCATGTCTGACCAGTTGTGTTGATTGGGACGTCTCCCCCAAGGTAAAAGGCCCTCTGACAGGATTCAAAGCTTTAGCTTCCCGTCAGACGCCTGTCTGTAATTTGTGATTACAGCACAAGCAGAAGGGGTGGTGAGGATTAATTCAATCCAACACACAGATCTAATTCCTCACATTTGCATATTAATGAGAAAAAATGTTGAGTGTTTTTGGCAGGTGGCAAAGCAGAAGATGGTTAAAACTTGGAATTTGGGTATTTACTACTCTTGTGTCTGGCGAGCTGAGGTCAGTGTCTGGTTTTGCATGTATTTGCATACATCTCCATTTAAATGATGTGATTTTACTTGTAGATATTCCAGTGGCTTTCTGCCTCCTTTTGCTGCCACTTTTTTCATCCAATTATTACAGTTTATACAGTGATCGCTCATTTGTAAATTTCTTGTCTTCTGTTTTTGTTGCTGTTGTTGGAGACTCTGTTGTTGATCGAGTGACCCTGGTCAAGGTAACGGTTTCCATTCTAATTCCCTTATAGTAATTAACCTTGAATGGGTGACTGTAAATGATTAATGAAGCTTAAGTTACAAACACTTCCAGGATGTTGTGATTTATCATGATATTATGACGACTCCTGGATTCATTTGTGGTAATTGATAAAAAAAAATTACATTTGTACCTTCATACTTTGAGAAATGTTTCTAAAACTTAAAAATCAATTAACTTTCCTGATCAACCTCTAGGTCACCAAAGAATGTGTGATCATTCTGTGAAAAACAAACTTTTTGACAATGAAATAAAATGAAAAACAACTTACTATAAACACCTAATTGATCTGTTATCCAACCTCCTTTTTGGTTTTATATTGATAAAACATGATTAAACACAACGAGTTAAGAAAGAGATTCAAATCATACCATTATGAGGTGCCAGCTTCCTTCTGGAGTTGATTATTTTTATGTTTATCTTGGCAACGTGCCACATGCAAATTTATGAGCTCCATTTATATGGCAGTTCAGACAGAAGTACCCTCCTGAGGCTGTGAAAGTAATCATTGTTATTAGTCTGTGGAATTGGACAACAATGGAGCTCTTAGACAAATAGGCTAAATCAGTTTTTGGATACGTAGATGTTCTTATTAGCAGGATCGGTTCTTTGTTAACTTTTGGTGTTTTTATTGGATTTGTTGTCAATCATAAAAATGGAGAGAGTCCAGATGCTTCAGATTTGCTGATTGAGCGTGTAGGAGAAGACATTTTGGATACGTTTTAATTTGATTCAGACGTTTTTTATTATATAATGCTCAGTTTTTTTTATTTTGGAAAAAGTGGTTGATTTGTTGATGGTTGTGTATCAGTTGTGTAACATATTATTATTTAATATTTAAAGGTGTTGACTTTTCTTTACCCCAAGAACAATTTAAATGTATTGTAAAATATCTTTGAATATCTTAAGAAAAGAGCGTGCTGTGTTGCTTTTTGAGATTTTTTAGCCTTCTTCATGTTGTCAGACAGGTTCCTTTGAAGGGATTTCTACAGGTAATCAGGCTGAATGTGGCTGGTGGGACTTTCCAAATGATCTAGGTAATCACAATGAGGGATTATTACACTTTTACACAGGGACCGGTAACTTTTTTATTTGGTAAATTAAATTATCAATTAAAAATTGCATTTTGTATTTACTCAGAATACATTTCTGAAACAGAAATGTGCTGATCTGAAACATTTTAGTGTTACAAAGAAGAAAAACAACAAGAAATCTGTACGGGGGTACGTCACTGTACTTCACAATGTAGTGAGCTGTGTGTATTTATTTGACAAATGTTAGATTTTATTTCTACTCCTGTTTTCTTTCCTTTTTCTGTTTTAACTGTCAGCTATCCTAGTTCAGAGCATCTTTAACCTGCAGGCAGATGTGCATAACTTGAGTCAGACTAGTGGGATATCTTGATCTTTTAACTAATTTACTGACTCACACAAAAACAGGCAGCGTTGTAATTTTTCTTCGCTGCGGTCTTTGGTAAAGCTGGCTCTTAGTTGTGGTCGTGTGCGTCTGTGGTTTATGAGCCACGCGACCAGCCCATTAAACCCACCGCTCTTTTGTAAAGGTTGTCTGCCTCTTAAACTGTGTCATCTTTATTGATGTTTCCCTTCCAGCCTCCCTCCCCTTACGTAGAGAAATATGCAATATGGCCCTGGTTTAAATTCAGTTCCTCAACACGGGTTGTTTATTATGGCAGACAGGTCAGCTATAGAGCTATAGCTTTGGAGTGAGGGGGGAAAGAAGGGTGTGGAGAGGGGGGACTGTCCCAGCATGAAATGATACAGCAAATTAATGTCTTCCTTTCACAGATAGCTACACAAGTGCACACACACAAAGAAATACACACAGCAGTGGCTCCACATGCCACGTCCCGCTTAGTCCTGACAATATAGCAGCTGTGAAAGTGGACGCCTCTGTGATCGGACGCACAAATCACAGCAGGACAGATGAGATGGTGCCGTCCTGCCGCTCAGGGGGCCAAGGAGAGCTGAGGCAAAGGACGAGCTGCCACTCTCCTGCCATAAAAAAGGAAAGAGGTTACTCAGCTTCAGCAGCTTCCATCAATGCATCAACGTCAGCATCACAGTCACACGTAGCATCGTTTGCATCCATTGAACTCGTCTTTATCTTTACCTCAGGTTTGCTCCACAGTACCGATGACGCTAACCTGTCGTATGCATTCCGCTTTTATTTACTTTCGCATCCACAATATTTTTTTATGCTTCTTTGGTGCAGAATCACCCTTGACATCGATTTCACGTAGTTCATCATATGTGGCTTTTCAGAGCTGCAGCATCAACACAAATGAAATACACGGAGTAATACCTCTGCCAAAGTATTGATCCTCTGGGATTTCAAGAGTGTGTTAAATACTCCATCTCATCAGCTTTGATCCTAACATGACAGCTGGTGTGTTTGCACATGCCTGCTTATTTTGTGTTTGTGCTCCCTCCTCTGTGCGCCATCTTGACCACGCAGACATCAAAAGGACTGTTTGGTGTGTGGGAGACGAGACTTGATTAGCAGTGGAAGCTGTCGCCATGTGGTTTGAGTCTGTCCCCTACCTCAGTGCTTCTCAGCCCCTCACAACCTCCCGTGTTCCCCAGAGCTGCTAATGACTGCTAATTGTAGCACAGCAGGGGAAAGATGGTAAAATAAAACGGATGTGACCAGCCATGCCTGGCAACAACACTGCCCACCGGCTGGGAGGCTTGTGGCCCCTCGTATGTCAGCTTCATCCATCAACTTCTGTGTGTTTGTGAAATTAGCTTGAAAAACAATCCCTACATGCAGCACGATCAAAGAACCCCCCCACTCTGAGCGGTTTTCTATGCACTTTTACTCTGAGCTTTGCCACTAAAACTTTTTGACACTAAGCCACAAATCAGAGCCTACATTGACACTGATTTGGAATTTGTAGACTCAGAATTATTGTTTTAGAAGTTTTAATGTGCCCATCTATCAGGAAATGCCCCCATATTTGAATAAAATTAGCCCTGTTGCAAAAAACGGTCTCATCATTTACTGCCTATAAAGCAGGATTTATGACTTGCTGACATTGTGCCAGTGTTGGGGAGAGAAAATCCACCGTTTTTTTTTTTTTAATTTGAGAGTTCATTTAAGTCAAAGAGTAGACCTTGGCCTCCTCCGTGAACCATCACCTTATCGTGGTGGAGGAGTTTGAGTGCCCTAATGATCCTAGGAGCTATGTTGTCTGGGGCACTTGTGCCCCTGGTAGGGTCACCCATGGCAAATTGGTCCTAGGTGAGGGGTGAGACAAAGAACGGTTCAAAAGACTCTTCATGCAAGTACAATCATCGAGCCAGTGTACCCGGCCCGGAGGGTTACCGGGGTCCCACCCTGGAGCCAGGTCTGGGGTTGGGGCCCGTGAGCGAGCGCCTGGTGGCCGGGCTTTTGCCCATGGGGCCCGGCCGGGCCCAGCCCGAACCGGATACATGGGCTCATCCACCTGTGGGCCCACCACCTGCAGGAGGAACATGAAGGGTCCGGTGCAATGTGGCTCGGATGGCAGACCAAGGTGGGAGCTTTGGCGGTCCGATCCCTGGACAGGAAAACTGGCTATTGGGACATGGAACGTCACCTCTCTGGCGGGGAAGGAGCTGGAGCTTGTGGAAGAGGCTGAGCGATACCGGCTAGATATAGTCGGGCTCACCTCGACACATAGCGTTGGCTCTGGAACCCGAGTCCTTGAGAGGGGTTGGACACTTTTCTTTGCTGGAGTTACTCCGGGTGAGAGGCGGAGGGCTGGGGTGGGCTTTCTGTTAGCCCCAAGACTCTCTGCCTGTATGTTGGGGTTTTCTCCGGGGGACGAAAGGGCAGCTTCCCTGCGCCTTCGGGTTGGGGAACGGGTCCTGACTGTTGTTTGTGCTTATGCACCAAATAGCAGCTCAGAGTACCCACCCTTTTTGGAGTCCCTGGGACGAGTGCTGGATAGCGCTCCTACTGGGGACTCCATAGTCCTGCTGGGAGACTTCAATGCTCACGTGGGCAATGACAGCGTGACCTGGAGGGGCGTGATTGGGAGGAACGGCCCGCCCAATCTGAACTCGAGTGGTGTTCTGTTTTTGGACTTCTGTGCAAGTCGCAGTTTGGCCATAACAAACACCATGTTCAAACATAAGGATGCCCACCGGTACACCTGGTACCAGGGCAGCCTAGGTTACAGGTCGATGATTGACTTTATAGTTGTATCATCTGACCTGAGACCGTATGTTTTGGACACTCGGGTGAAGAGAGGAGCGGAGCTGTCAACTGATCACCACCTGGTGGTGAGTTGGATCAGATGGCAGGGGAAGATGCTACGCAGGCCTGGTAGACCCAAACGTATAGTGAGGGTCTGCTGGGAACGCCTGGCAGAAGAGCCTGTCAAGATGGTCTTCAACTCCCACCTCCGGCAGAGCTTCGACCGCGTCCCGAGAGCAGTGGGGGACATTGAGTCCGAATGGGCCTTGTTCCGCTCTGCGATTGTTGAGGCGGCTGTTGCTAGCTGTGGTTGCAAGGTAGCCGGTGCCAATCGTGGCGGTAACCCCCGTACCCGCTGGTGGACACCAGAGGTTAGGGGAGCCGTCAGGCTGAAGAAGGAGGCCTACAGGGCGTGGCTGGTCTGTGGGTCTCCAGAGGCAGCAGATAGGTATCGGAGGGCCAAGCGGAGTGCAGCAGTGGCAGTTTCCGAGGCAAAATCTCGGGCGTGGGAGGAGTTTGGTGAGACCATGGAGAAAGACTATCGGTCGGCTCCAAAGAGGTTCTGGCAAACCATCCGGCGCCTCAGGGGAGGAAGGCGGCAACTCGCTCACACTGTTTACAGTGGGGACGGGGAGCTGCTGACGTCAACTGGGGCTATAGTCGGACAGTGGAAGGAATACTTTGAGGAGCTCCTCAATTCCACCGACACGCATTCCTATGAGGAACCAGAGCTGGGAGACCTGGGGACGGACTGTCCAATCTCTGGGGCAGAAGTTGCTCAGGTAGTCAAAAAACTACGCAGTGGCGGAGCCCCGGGGGTGGATGAGATCCGACCTGGGTATCTCAAGGCTATGGATGTTGTAGGACTGTCGTGGTTGACACGTCTCTGCAACATTGCGTGGTCATCGGGGGCAGTTCCTGTTGAGTGGCAAACCGGGGTGGTGGTTCCCATTTTTAAGAAGGGGGACCAGAGGGTGTGTTCCAACTATAGGGGGATCACACTCCTCAGCCTCCCTGGAAAGGTCTACTCCAGGGTCCTGGAGAGGAGGGTCCGGTCGATAGTTGAACCTCAGATAGAAGAGGAGCAATGTGGTTTTCGTCCTGGTCGTGGAACTGTGGACCAGCTCTTTACCCTCGCTAGGGTGATGGAGGGATCATGGGAGTTTGCCCAACCAATCCACATGTGTTTTGTGGATTTGGAGAAGGCTTATGACCGTGTCCCCAGGGACACCCTGTGGGGGGCGCTCCAGGAGTACGGGGTGGATGGTCTTTTGTTAAGGGCCATTCAGTCCCTGTACCAGAGGAGTGTGAGTTTGGTTCGCATAGCCGGCAGTAAGTCGGACCTGTTCCCAGTGAGGGTTGGACTCCGCCAGGGCTGCCCTTTGTCACCGGTCCTGTTCATAACCTTTATGGACAGGATTTCTAGGCGCAGCCGTGGTGTGGAGGGTGTCGAGTTTGGTGATGGGAGAATCTCGTCTCTGCTTTTTGCAGATGATGTGGTCCTCCTAGCTTCATCAGGCTCTGACCTACAGCTCTTGCTGGGGAGGTTCGCAGCTGAGTGTGAAGCGGCTGGGATGAGGATCAGCACCTCCAAGTCTGAGGCCATGGTTCTTGGTCGGAAAAGGGTGGCTTGCCAACTCCAGGTCGGGAGAGAGATCCTGCCTCAAGTGGAGGAGTTCAAGTATCTCGGGGTCTTGTTCACGAGTGAGGGAAGGAGGGAGCGGGAGATCGACAGGCGGATTGGGGCAGCGTCTGCAGTGATGCGGACGCTGAACCGGTCTGTTGTGGTGAAGAAGGAGCTGAGCCGGAAAGCAAGGCTCTCGATTTACCGGTTGATCTACCTCCCAATCCTCACCTATGGTCATGAGCTCTGGGTAATGACCGAAAGAACGAGATCGCGGATACAAGCGGCCGAAATGAGTTTTCTTCGCAGGGTGGCTGGGCTCAGCCTTAGGGATAGGGTGAGGAGCTCGAACATCCGGGAGAGACTCGGAGTAGAACCGCTGCTCCTCCATGTCGAAAGGAGCCAGCTGAGGTGGTTCAGGCATCTTGTTAGGATGCCCCCTGGACGCCTCCCCAGGGAGGTGTTTCAGGCATGTCCTGCCGGCAGGAGGCCCCCGGGTCGACCCAGGACACGCTGGAGAAAATATATCTCTGGTTTGGCCCTGGAGTGCCTTGGGATCCTGCCGGAGGAGCTGGTAGAAGTGGCTGGGGAGAGGACCGTCTGGAACTCCCTAATTGGGATGCTGCCCCCGCGACCTGGACCCGGATAAGCGGAAGAAGACGAGACGAGACGAGTAGACCTTGGCTTGTAGCTCAGCACTGATGGGAAACGCTGCTGCTGTTTGGTGACTGTAAACACCCAAGAATAAGACTTATTTTGTGACTTTAAGCAACTCTCCATATCCTCCTGTTGAGTGTTCTCAGAAGTTTTTTTTCCTAAAGTGAGTCATGGGTCTGCCCTGGGGTCTCCTCCCAGGGATGTGCCAAAAAACCTCCAGAGGAAGGAGAGTTTTGGATTCTGGCTTATATCTGGTTCTTGCTAGTTTATTCCTTAAAATCTGCTATTTATATATATATATTGAAAATGGTTTCTGTATATTTATTTTTAGCTGTTCTTCTTCCTCTAAACCTGAGCGAATCTTAACTTCCTGTTTTCATTAGACTTTTCAAAGAGGCCTGCTTGTTATATCAGATTTGTATTACATTTTTCAGTGAGTAAAAAACTCATTCTGCCTACTGTGGCATTTGCAAAATATCAAAATGAAAACATTTTTCTATATAAAACATGTAATAGAGCTGCAAATTTTATTTAATTTCACTCACATTAAAGTAAAAACATTATTAGACACAACTATTTTCATACATCATATTTTGAACCACATCATTGTTGTATTAAAATGAGGAAAAATATTAACAACAAGCCTATGCATGTTTTGAGTCATGTTGTGAGAAATTGTGAGATGCTACCATCTTCTTTTC
This sequence comes from Callopanchax toddi, assembly GCA_006937965.1. Lineage (NCBI taxonomy): Eukaryota > Metazoa > Chordata > Actinopteri > Cyprinodontiformes > Nothobranchiidae > Callopanchax > Callopanchax toddi. Next base: position 3,671,377 of record SSNR01000030.1, on the reverse strand, counting down.
ATGTCCTCAAACTGCATACAAACACAAGTGGATTTGCAGCATTTATTTGTACAGAAATCCTTGTTGCAGCTAAAACAGTTTCATGCATCTTGAAGTTTCAGTCTTGATTTTAAGAAAACATCTCTATTTCATCATTCCTTCTTGAAACTGAGGGGAAAGCAGCGCCTGTGGTGACGGGCTTGGTGAGTGAAAGTCCTGTCATTCTCCAGCCTCTTAGGACTGAAAACACAGCACACACACCCCCGACAGCTTCCTGCTCCTCAACACATTTTGATGATGTCTGCAGCCGTGATGTGATAAATTGTATATAACTGCTATGCTTGCATTTTGAACTGCTGGAGATGAAAGTAATTCAGATCACCTTGGTGGTTTGGTTGTTTTGAAGCATTTCCTCCATCAGTCGGTCGGTTACGTTTGTAGCTACAGGGTCTGTGAAATCATAATTACCATTATTTTATTTGGTGATGCCTAATATTCTTATTAGCATTTGGATTTCCAACCTAAATGACATTGTCAAATAAATATGGAGCTTTTAAAAATGAGTTCCTCCTATTTTCATTTGTGTTTGAATTTTGTAAATCCACCGTTAAACTTTACTCCATCACCACACCCTGCTTCACACTTTTCACTCTGTCATCAAAGTCACAGCTAAACAGGGCGGCAATATGACACACAGACAAGCAAGGCTTTACATTCTCCCTGTCCTTGGGCATCCTCGCTACACATTCTTCAAGTGCCAATTATAATGCCAGTGGATGAGAGATCAGAATGCAATGCTGTGATAAATCTATGTTGTCATCCCCGTGGTGTATTTCATTCAGAATGGGATTTGTCAGAGAGGAGAAAGTAATGCTCAGATGAAGTACCTGACCTGTTTCTTTGTCCCGTGTTCGCTCCATCGCTCCATCTTTCATTTCAGCAAAGAAGTTTCGCTCTCTCTTTCAAGCCCAATTCTTCTAAAACCCCATGTGTCAGCAGCACCATCTAAATCTGCCCAGTCGAAAGCACGCCGTCCAATTAAACTCTCATATCCATGCAGAAAGAATAATATCTCTTTCCTTCCCTTACTCAGAGCATCATTAATGTTATTTCCCCCCATTCTCAATTACCTTTCTCAATTACCCTGCCTTGTTAGAAAAACAGACGTGCCTGTGCGCAATATGAAATACTAATTAAAACCTAAATTCAAAACACAAAATTAGATCTCACTCCAACACATTCTTCCCCTCCCGGGCTTCTGGTCCTTGCCCTTCATCTTCCCCATGTCTCCCAGCAGCAGATGGCTTTGGTCAGAGGTGGACAGGTAGCAGCCGACCCAGCATCCCCCCTCAGGGCTACCCGAGACCTGCCCTGCCTTCCTTGCCACCAAACTCCACCAACAACACTCCCAGTACTTTAAACACCTCCAGCCTTTCTGCTCCTCTCAGTCATCCTCATCTCCTCTTGCCTCTGAGCAGGATCTTGTGGGCCAGCCCCCCCCCACACACACACACATCTCTTTCATCCCAGTGGTGCATGCCTTCTGGTTAGAGCAGATGGTAACAGAGGGCCAGGAGGAGATGTCCTCTAACCTGGGAGCCTGGCCAGACCTGGTCCACAGCGATGCCTGCTGCCTTACTAATAGACCTGGGCTGGGTTTATAAGAAATCATTGTACTCTGTGTTAGCATGAGTGTGTATCTAATGGGATGTATATACTTATATATGTATTTGGAGGTAAGCAGCAGCACTGTGAGGCTTCTGTACATTGTGCACTGGTCAATGCCTGAGTCAACTGGAGCATCAACTTAGCATTAAAGCATGTATCCTAGCATCTTTATCTTGGTTCTGAACATTCTGCTTTAAAGCTGAGAAATCAACTCCTCAGCATTGAAACTACTAGAAGGAGACACACACAGAACACACAGCACTAAAGTTTTAATCCTTAAACCTGAAGGTCAACCGCCTGGAGAACAAATATTAATCCCAGTATCCTATTGAAGTATGTGCTGAACTGTTGCAGGGAGGAATAACAATAAAAAAATTTTAAAAATGAGCATTAGGCTTTCCTCTACAGTTTGTAGGGATTTTTAGGTGTTTATTAATGACTTAAGGTTTGTTATTTATTTTAGGCTGGTTTCATTATATTATACTAAGATGCTGTTTAAGTCTTAAGTCTACTATATGCATATTATATAACTTACAGTCTGAAGTTATTTGTCAAAAGCTGGATTAGACTCAAAGAGAACACGCCGATGCTCAGTCTTTCTCTGTGGTTTTCATTTGCACACACTGTAATTAAGAAATATCTGAACTGTTTCTATGGAAACGTCCACAGATGGAGGTTAAATGTACAAAGTGCTCATTGCCGAGGTCATATGCTCGTGTTTTGATGTTTTAATAGATGAGGTGAGGCTCAGATGGTCACATAAACGTTGAAAAAGAACTCAAATAAACTCTGAATCCGTTTTTTTTTTTCAAAGATAACCCCGATTTCTGTGTGTGGGTGAGTGAGACCCCTTTAAGTGAGCAATATGATGGATGTGTTGGATTGTGAAATATATTGAGTGAAAAATACATGTGCCCCAGAGGAAAGAGGGTTTTGTGTTGTCGCTGACGGAAAATAAATGTTCCTCCCTACCTCTGAGAGTTATTCAAATCCCGATAAGTCTCACGTCTGTCAGTCTTCTTCCGGATACCCAAAGCTGTAGTTTAGGGACGACCACATCATGTAGAGAATGATACTTTTTTCTCCGTCTGAGTAAGAGAAGCGATTCCAGATTTACTGCTATTCTCTAAAATTCATTTAAAATTCTTTAATACCACAGGGACAAACTCAGTCAGCTCAACCTACTTTTCCTCATTTGCCCACTGAGTCCAAACGGATTGTTGTTCTCCCCAGATGCTGCTCTTCTCCAGTCTCTTCCTGTTATTAAATATTCAAATCTCCACTGCAATCACTCTTGTTTAGTAAACACTCAAGGGACCGCACAAAGACTATTAAAGCAGAGGCAATTGCAATACTTTGTTTTTGTTTAGTTTTGTTGGTGGGGATGCTAATTGCTAAAGAATTGCCAGTTAATTGTTTTATCATCGTGGAACTTTTCCCATCGCCAGACTGGAAGTTTATACTTTCAAGTTTTTTCATCTCCCGACAGAAATCACAGATACCCATCAAACATGGACGTAAACACTCTCAAAATGATTTCCCACAGATTTCTTTGATCAAACATCAGATAACATGGAGGAGGAAATTTATCTGCCACTGTATTTCTGTGTTTTACATCATTTGTCATTCCCGGCCATTCTGAGGACTCCTCTCTTTTTCTTTTTCTTTTTTTTTTTTGATGTACCAGAATGTTTCTCATCTGATCTCCAGTGTCGTGCTGTTTTCTAATAAGCACCACGGTAATTTCTGTGTGTTATTAATGGTGGCGCACGCTGCCATCCGGGGAGCCCCAGCTGTGCAGAGGCGAGCACGAGCGCTCTCTACATATAGACCACCGCCTGGGGAGCATCCATGCTTGCCCTGGAGGTGATGCTAATGGGAGATTTTAACTACATTTCCCTCCTTCGTCCCTACCTCGCCTCCTCTCCCTCTGGTGCTGCGGATATGAGCCTAGAGCAAACACAGGGCACTCTCATTAAGGGACTAGTGCTGGTATTAAATTCGCTGTTATTAGAGAGGCCTGCTTTCATTTCACTGGCACAGCAAACCACAGACACCCACAGGAGATTTAGGGTAAGGAGTAGATTACACTCAGAAGGTACGTGTGAGCTTTTTGTTGTTTTGGGGTCTAAACTACGTTGAGAAAAGCAGCAGTTCCAGTTTCCACATTATTTCCATTTCAGTTTCAGCAGGAGTTTAACAATAGCTCGAAGGTTTAGCTGAGGGCACTGCTTCCTTGGTAGGGTTCCCTGCATGCTGTGCTGCACCAGAGAGGGTGGCCATTTTTCACGCTGCCGCTCACCCTCCTCGGACATGTCAAAGATGGACAAAATCGATATACATACAGCAGCTCGGGCTTGGCTCCACAAAATCGATGCCACTTATTTGATCAAAGACTGTTTCCACAAGCCCGAGCAGAATCCCTTACTAATTTGTAGTGGCAGGTTTGCACACCGACTCCTGTATGTGGAGTAAGTGCCCTGTAGGACATCGTCGCCGCCATCCTGCTGCCTGCCGAAACCGCTCCTGTCAGCGGCCCCTCAGGGCACAGCGGGCTGAATGACGGGAGCAAGGCAGAGCGACTGTGACAAGGGAACTCGCATCAAATTCCCTGACAGTTACCTCCACAACCGGCTCTGATACCGCCGTGTCACACACATAAGGAGATTACTGAATGGATTTAGTGAATGTGAAATGTGAGTGAATACTCCTTGATACAGCGTTTTTTTTTCTATTCCTCAGTTAGAGCCAGAGTCCCGGCGTTGTGAAATGCTGTTACGTTGTGTTGGCTGGCTCCTCTCAGGAAGAAGTCAGAACAGGTGGTAAAGAGGCGAGACCAACACAGAGGGTGTTGCAAACTCTCTGCACATGATCTGGCTGGCTGTAATGTCGAGAAACAATCTTTATGAGGTGTCAAAGATGCAAACAAACTTTATTATATTAGGAATCTGTTGCAGGAGGACCTTATTTGACCCTGTGTATTTTGTTTGTTTTAGTAGCAGGCGTTCAGTTTTTCATGATGGCAGGCCCTTCTGTTGGTGCTGTAAAGCACAGCGGTGTGTTCAGCTGTGACTGGGACTCATTAGATGAGGAGAATGTCCGTCATGGTGCTTGGCTGTCTGTGTGTTGGTCATCCAGCAGGGGACTGAGAGAAAATGGGAAGCAGGCTGATCTTCTCTCCTTATCCAGCCTGCGCCATCCTTCCCCCCCCCTTTCTCTCGTTCTCTCCTTTGCCTCGTTGCTTCCTCTTCCATCCTTCTCTCCTTCCCCTCTTGCATCTCTCAACGGGGGTTCATCTCTTGTGATTCACGGAGGCCCATTATCAGTTCCCCGCCAACCTCCATCAGCAGCTAGCCTCAGCAACAACACACAACCACTCGATCAAAGCCCCAAGAGGGTTGGCAGCATGATTGATGTTTACCAAAGAATTCATTGTTGTTGACCTGTGTAGCTAATCCCAGTCGTTGTCTTTGCTGCTGCTCCTCACATTGCATAGCCAGGCATCCTTCTTGCTCCAACCTAAACAACCTTCAGTAATAAAAGATTTTGCCGGGTGTGCCAGACAAACATGACAGGCCGCGCTGACATTCCCTCATTTATTCCTCACTGATGCCATCTCCAATCCTGTGTGATGGAGGGAGAAAACCTGCAGCAGCTGCTCAGAGTGACCATTAGCACTAAAGCAGAGTTAAAAATGATAACACAGCTAAAGTGGTGCAAACAGGTTCAATGAGATTGTGACATCAGTTAAAAAGAAGTTCACTCAAAGCAGCAGGAAGTCAAGTTTCCATTGCTTTCTTTTGCTGCTTTGAGAGTTTTTATGCTACCAACTCACTTTAAATAAGGGAATAAAATGATGATTCTATTTTAACATGACATCTGGGGAAGGCTGATGCCATCTGTGCCAGCAGAGTTCCAAATAAATCTGCTCGATACACAAAACATCTCAAGAATCATTAAATGTGCTCTCTTCAGATGTTTGAGATGGTCTTAGGTTAACTACAACTTTGTCCTGAGCTCAAACAATAGAAAATGAATAAAGGCTGCAGAGTTCAAACACAAGCAGCCAAAAACAGTGACGATTCTGTTGGTTTAAGATCTTACAGTCGTTTCCTTTTGCACTTGTCACTCTTGTCACTCAAAAAAATTTTTTTTGATCTTCTATCCATCTTCCTTTTTGGTCAATTCTTTTAAGATTTCTTCTTCTGAAAATCTGCCCTCCTTCTATCATATTTTTATTCATGGAAATGTGGGAGTTTTCCTTAGAGATCTTTGTGCAGCTCTCAGATCAGGACCAGTGCTGCATCAGTGTCAAATCTTCACCCAAGTGTGGAGCAGCTCTGACGAAGGTTCAGTCTGACCCGGCACCCAGATGGGCTCTCTGTTTATTTTACATCCTCCTTCATTTCTCTCTCTCTCTTTCTCTCTCTCTCTCTCTCTCTCTCTCTCTTCTGCCTTCCAATTACCTCCTCCTCTCAGGTCAGGGTTGATATTTTATTTCCAAATCGCCACAGTTCACACTTGTTTTAACCGTCTCTTTTTTTGTGTCCTCGCTGTTCAGTGAGACAAAGACAACAAAGCCTGGATGTAACACAATGGTGGTGTTGACATATAAGAAGAGGCGGCGTGTGATAGGCTGGGGCCTCTTCGGCTCTCAAACGAGAAAGGACATCACTCATTTCCAACCTCAAATTGCCTTGCTCTCATGTTTGACCCCGGTTCAACAGCTTCACCCAGGCAATTCATCGCCTGCTCTCATACAAAAAACAAGCATGTTTACACAGAAACATGCCTAAACGTGCACACACACACACACACACACACACAAAATATAATGTTTTGTCCACTGTCATAAGCTTTTTGACAGTTTGTGAGTCACTTTAACCTGTTAGCACGTTTCTGAGACATGCAGCCATTTTTATCTTTTACCCTCTAGGCAGGATTTTGTCTCCATGGCTACAAATTCATGTTGACCAGTTAAGAAATAATGGCTACCCAGGTGGCACAGTGATTGATTGCGTGTTACCACGAGGGAGAATCAGCTGAACTGTGGATGTTTCTGTGCTGTAGAGTCATCCAGTTGACATTTCACCTCATGGGCTGAGATGAGCAGGTTCTCCACCAGCGTCTCTCTGCCGTCTGTCAGATTGCCCTGTGGAAACGACGGGCCCCGCTCATATAACTTCATTACTTTTTAATGCAGCTATAATTACTGCAGCATGTTGTAATTGGACAGAGATATGAGAACAATAAAGGATGTCAGGACAGAGAACAGGATTTTAATTGTGGGTTAATGATATTTATTTTGCAGCGAGCGCTTTCTCTTCTGAGTCACGGCTCAGTTGTGTTGGCTAAGTGTTGGATCTCTGGGGAGAGCGAGAGGGTGCTTTTTTTTGTCTCACTGGGTGAGTTGAAGAGATTTTTTTCCTCCTCACTTGTGCTGGTTTTATCATAGAGCGGCAGCACATTAACCTCGGATCCGATTAAGGGCTGTAACAGAGCCAGGTCACACAATGGCCAAGCAGCTGGGCTCCTCAGGGCTCAGATTAGGCCTGACCCATCACCAACATGTCAGGAACAGATAATGAACTTAGCTTTATCAGGCCCATTTGTCTCCCTGAGGGTCAGAAACACCCTGATACAAGAGTACTCAGGGAGCAACACAGGGGTTGATGCTCGGATAAGAATCGTGTTGCTTTATCAGCCTTCACTGCAAGTTTCAGAGCCGAACGCTGCTCCAGAAAAAACAAAAAGACTAATAATTTACCCAGAGGGCAGATGTGGGGTAAAGATGCACTCAGGAATGACATGAACTCTGTTCATAAAAAATATATTTATAATTACAGCCAATAATGTGTCACATATGACACATTAACCTGCTCTATTAGGATTGATTTGAAAGCTACAGACATGATTTCTGCAGCATGTTTACTTTGCATTTAAAAGAAATCACAAATTTTTTCAGTTTTAATGTTGATCCATCTTGAATTGAAGCTTTAGCTACAGTTTAAAACAGGTTTCCTTTGCAGGAAACATGTTTGCTTTGTTTTAAATACCCGCTGTGATTCCTCAGCAGTTAGAGTAAAATGAATAATGGGGTTTGCATGATAACTTTGGATGCATCATCAATAAGTTCCACAATATCAGAACAACTGATGTTAACTGAAACCTGAATTTCTCCTTTGACAACAATAAAAGAGTCACATCAATAACGAACAGCAGATTATGCACCTCTAACAATGAGCAAAGGGACCAAAATTAAAAATAGAAAAAGGGGAAAGAGGTCCAAAGGGGAGTATCACATCCCAATTAGCTCCTGCATTGGTCCACCTGTGGTTTGCATGTGCTTTTGATGAGGAGGGGATTATCAGGCAATGAGAGAAAAGATGAGATGAGTGAAACTGCTAGATTAATATCCTGCCACAGCAGCCAAGGGAGAGATTAATTTCCTCTTTACCTCTATTTAAGAAGAAGCATCTCGGTGGCTATTTGCTTTAATGTAGAGAGAGGGATCTGTTTTGATGGATGCAACACACAACATCACAGAGAAGGAAAAAAAGAAGGTATGTCAGCTGGTGAACTTAAAGCGAGTTCATCTCGGTACCTCCTGCCCCGTGTTTATATTCTGGGTTTTTTATTGGTGTCTGCTGGTGTGCATGTGTTTGAGCAAAGGTGTGATTGATTGGCTCTCTGATTCCTTGTGCCACCAGGAAGTAAAGGAGAGAGAGAGAGAGCGAGCCCAAATGCAGGCATGTGGAGAGATTGAAACGTGTGAGTATGCAGTGGGTGTGTGGTGTGATATGCTTCTTGAGATTTAATTTGATTAAATGAGAGCGCTGTCACTGTAACCAATGAGAAAGATGATCTTACTCCCGTTTCTGCAGTATTAGGCTGATAAAAACGTTTTTAGATCTCGTTCTCGACGTCTGGATATATTTTGAGAGCGGAGAAGTTTGACGTTACTGGGAGCCTAATTGGGAACGCATTAAACGGAAAACTAATTGGACAATGGGGGAAGATTTCAAACAATTTATTAAAAATTATGAGCAAGTGTACCAGCCTGTCAGTAAAAAACATGAATGTAAAAACACTGAATTCACAGAAATGTGAAGTATACTTTTTTTTTAAATTTAATTTACACGATTTTGTTTATTTGCTCTAGTCCAGCCTCCAAAGTGCCTCTGTGAGTGTTCTGATTAGGATTAGGACAGATTATGTTACTTAATTTGAGCTTTTCTCCAATAAAATAATACATTTCTCCTCTTCCTTAAAGATGAAGCCCCATCAGCTCTAAAAGATCTCATAGTTTCTTTTTTTCTTTATGAGCACGTTCTAAAAGCAGAGCAGGAGGCAGAGCCTTCAGCTAAAAGCTTTTATTTTATGCCTCAAGCCTCCAGTCTGGGTTCCAGAGGCAGATCTCTAAACTAGACTCCTAACTTTCATTTTGATGAAGCTCATAGTTTGGACAGGCTTGATTTCCCGTGAGCAATAATTTGAGGCTGCTGGAGGGACTCTGTCTGTAAAGGGATAGGTTAGAACTTTTGATGTGGGGTTCTGTGGAAAGTTTATGAAGTATTAATATCTTTCCTGAATGGCCTCAGTTAAGAAACGGAGTTTAGTTCTGTTAGAACAGGTGGTTAGCTGACAGCTTGTCACAACAGGGCCCAAAACAAGGTGTCTTAAAGACAGTTTATTTATGCAAATGCTACGTTATGATTTATAAATTGCCAGAACTGTCACACTTCATGGTTATTCTGGAACAAATATTTCAGCAGAGGCACAATCATTCTCCTCTCAGGCGCTCTGGAAACACTTCTTGAGCGTGAATTATAACCTCTGTCACCCAGCTGTCAATCATTTCCTAAGTAGCCAATGGGCTCTATAAGCCCGCCTCCATGTACAGTCAGGCTCAGCATTAAAATGGAAAGAACTATGACGGTAAGCTGAGGATTGAGAGCGAAGGGAAAGAGAAACCTGACAATAATACAGCAGTTTTAACAAATAAACAATGAAGTTTCAGTTTTTTGACATTTATAATTAACTTTTCTGATTTTAGAACATCTTTTTGAGTTTATAAAGTGTTACTTTTATATATGTTCCTGATCCTGGTTTGACGCCGTGAGTCTGGTTTTGTTGGAGGTCAGAATGGAGGATTTGCTAAACAATCTTTCACATTCTGGCATTTCTAATTCTAAATATACTGAATCTATCTTTATATAATTAGCGCCGACTCCATTACTTCTGTTTCTTATTCTTGTTTAGCACTCGGAGATCCTTTTGTTGTGAATTAGCTCTGTGAAAAACGCAAATTTATTCCATGTAAGACGTATTTGTTAATATTTGCCCTTTCAGTTTCTTTTTTTATTTTTTATCCAGTGTAAAGCTCTCTCTGCTGGTGTCAGCACACCATTCAAGTGCTGGGTCGTTAGTTCGCTGCCTTTATAAATCTTCCCCCTTATTAGAGACGCAGAAGGCTCAATAACTGGAAATACAGCCACTCACAAACACTCTATCAAACCATCTCGTCATCGATTGGCTCGCTCTCCTCTTGCTCACCTGGGCTCAGACGGATTGACCCCAGAGTGTCAGTCAGTCGTGCTTCAGAATCCACCTCCTTACAGTCGCTTCCCGTGGCGAAGGCTCTGCTTAAATGTCAGAGTAAATGAGCTGGCCAGGCTGTGCCACACTGTCATCAGGCCACTTTCTCCTACTTGTTTGTTGCTATGTTTCTCAAACACACACTCACACCTCTACTCCACCTCCATCATCTTAACTCCCCCGGGGCTTGGGGTCATTTGCTCGCTTTAAGGTGTAATTAAAGGCCTGTTAATTATTTAGTTTACCCCCAGGGGGTGAAAGCATCCTCAGCCTTCAGTTTGATCAATTTGTGACCAGTTTGAAATGTAAAGAAAAGAAGGCCGCCGGCCAAACCATTTCTCACCAAGCGTTTACTCTCCACAGACCGAACACAAGGAAAATATCATTTATTTCTAGTCTATATTGCTGTCTTCGGTGATTACTTTGGAGTTGTAATTATTTTTCACGATAATTAACACATAATTCTGGTTTTCTAAAGCTTTGGCAGTCATTTCTTTCAGTTATTATAACACTGACTTTGTTATGTGGCTGGGAACAAAGCCACATTAGAATTTTGAGTGAATGCAGGGAAAAATGGTGAAAATAGTGTTATATGAAATTACATTGCATGCGGGAGGTGTTTAAAAAGAAGTTGGGTGACTGATGATAAAAATTAGGAGGTAAAAGAAGAGAAAACTGTTGTAAGGGAGGACTCTGAAATAATTCTCACAAATGGAAAACAATACATTGGATTTGCTACTGACATATAATGTGCATGATTAATCTACAAATTGTTGAATTTGGTTCTTTTTGTATTTTCTACCTGCTCACCTTTGTCATCACACCTGTCCTGTCTGTAAAACCTCCTCTGTTTATAGGATTTTCCTAATGGTTTTTGTCCATTGCGTGTGTGTGCATGCGTGCATCTGTGTGTGTGTGTGTGTGTGTGTGTGTGTGCTGTCACTTTGTTCAAGCTTTGGGTTTAGTTTATATTCCAGTAAACATTCACCACGCCCCACTTTGAATCTGAGCTTTTGCGGTTTTCTTTGAATTAACTCAGTCTTATCGCCATAAACCACCATAATCAACATGTTTTTGAGTAAATATATTAAAATCAAGCAGCAGCATTTACTGGTTGTTAGAAAAAGTTGTTTCAAAAATTGAATCCTTAATTTTTGAGATGATCTATGATTTATTTCCTGCTTCACAGTTATATTTTAGATTTAGATGCAAAAATTCAACTTGAACTGAAAAATCTGTAGTTTGCCAAAATAGTTTTTTTTTTTTTTTTTTTTTTGCTATAATTTGGTTTTTGTCCTGCATGTTCAAAAAAGATGCTAAAAGGCTCACAGCGTGCTGCAGTCTGACACCAAGAGGTCTTGGCACATTGACGACAAGTTGAACGCTGGGAGTGAGACCAGTCCCACAGGACACTTTGGTGTAAATTGTGGAAACTGTCCCATTTTGCTCAACCCTGACCATGATCCCGCCTCCATCCCTAGAGGAGATAATGACACTGATACTGGGAGACGTTGGTCTGCTTTATACCTGCCTGGGAGGAGGTGGAGGAGTCGAGGACAACAGGCTATTTAAACCAATTCCAAGTCCGTCAATTAGGCAGGTGATTTGTGTTGGATAAGAATCACTCTGGCACCGCCACTTCAGCACCCTTGTTTTCTGTGCACGCACACACACACACACACACACACCATTTCACCTATATCCCACAATCCTCGGGTGACTCAAAGAGCCATTGATTGGTTGAGCTGTTCACCCCCTCAGACAGATCGATAATCGCTGTGTTCCTGGTGCTGTGTTGGAGGGTGAGGCTGGATGGTCGCTCATTTACCAGTTCCCATGGGAACTGCTCTGAATCCCACTGGACACTGACCATTTTAAAGACCTACTTCTCAAATTGTTTTGCTTTAGATGTGTTTAAAGAGGCTTTAATTGGTAGTGAAATCCAACCAAAGAAAAGGCGGTTGAGTTATGGGGTATCTTAGTAATTATAATCGGGTTTTATTATTTTTAAGTGAGATGCAATGGTGTGTGAGTGTTTGTGTGTGCATGCGTGTGTGTGCGTGCTGCAAAATAATGAATTTTTCTTGATTTGAGAAAAAAAAATCTCTCGCTGCTGAAACCCTATTGATTTCCATTAAAAGTAATCAAACTTTTCACAGTGTTAGATAGGTGCAGCGTTTTTTTCTTCTTTATTGTGAAAAACTATTTGACTCCTGCTTTAAAAAATGGCTGCCAATCTCCTCAGAAGTGTTTGAATCATTGCATTCATCAATCAGCTCTCCTATTCTTGGATCTAATATCAGCTTTTATAATCTGAGCCCTGGACTCTGCAGGTATTGTTGAAATGCTTGGGAAAGTTTCGGACTGTGTCTTCTGATTCATAAGTTTCTAAACCAATAGCTTGGAGTGTTTTCTAGCATGAATTTCACGGCGCTACCAGCCTGGAATCGCTTCAGCCATCAATCTCCCTTCTATTAGACTTGCGCTGTCTGCTTCACGGCCGTGTCTTCTCTCTGGAGTTAGGGGAGTGTTGGGCTGCAGATGGATGACAGAGACATGTGGGGTAAGAGTGTGAGCAGAGGTTAGAGCGGGCTGAGATATGCACGGTATTTAAGCAGCGATACATGAAAAATGGCTGCATCTGCCACTCTCTGCCTTGCTCTCCTCGCACATCGTCTCTGCTGCTCTGTCCATCCATGTCAGCGGCTCATAAAAAGCCCTGTGTGGCCCTATGTTCGGGCCATAAAGTGGAATTAAAATATTAAATCTGTCAGGCCTTGTCCTCGTAAATAACGCCATATTTTACCCCCCCTATCTATAAAAGTGAAAAAGGGTCGAGGCATTTTATGAGGCAGACAGGAGCAGACCTATTTTGGGTCAGATCATGAAAAGCTGCTCCATCACTCCCCCCACCTGTGGATGGAGCTAATTATTCACCGTAGAGAATCGATGGAAAGCAAGCTGTAAATAATCAAACTCCGGAGTAATGTTTCTGATCCAGCAGAAACATAACGATGCACAAAAACATCTAGAAGTTGCTTCTTGAAATTGCATTAAACATGTCTAAATTAATAAGTTGGGTAAAATAGATAACATAAGTTCTTACAAATGAATGAAATATTGCCAAAGTTTTTTTTACAAAAAAGAAAAATGCATGAGTAGATTTGAGGGTAGAGGTTTGATGTTTTCCATAAATGTAATGGAAAAGATTCTTCCTTTGTCATAAACTGACCTGGGAGCAGTTAGCAGATGTCAGTGGTCAGGAGGGTCCACACCAGGTCAATAAGTCAGAGATATATTTAGGGGTGAGGCCAATTAGGGATCTGAAGGTGAGCAGTTAGATTTTTAAATCAATACAGAATCTAACAGAAAGGCAGAGTGAAGACACAGCAGTGACGTTTGTGTCTTTTTGTTTTAGTAATGAGTGAAGCTGCAGCATGTATGTAGATGACACAGTGAAAACACACTAACTGAATATACCAGCAGCTAGAGATAAAACATTAACAGATCTTTTAGATTAAAGCTGATAAAACGAGGCTGAAAAGTAGCTTTCATTACATGTTTTGTTCTTGAAATGGTTGCATGTCTGTGACCTTTTTTGTCTCTGGCTTCTACTCCATGTTTGTTTCTCTCTTTTTGTTTTGTGTCCACTGAATCAGGGTGACATGAGAGCAGAGGGGTTTAGAGATGAGTCTGGATCTTTAACTCAGGCTTTCCTCTTCAGGAAATTGGTCGAGTCCTTAAAGAGTCCATTTGAGAGGGACGGTGTCACGAGGTGATGTGACAAGACCCATTTAGATCAAAGAGATTCACTACTTTTCACCACCACCTCCAGCTAAATGTAGTAACCTTTGCCAGTTTGTTGCCCATTCTCTGCAAATTCACATATCTTCATCCACACTGGACTCATCAGAGTTTGGTCAATACTCTGCATCCCAGTCTTCATCACTTTCATCCTCATCGTTGTCTTCAGCTTCCCTATCTTCTTTCAACAACATCCCTCTCACCTCTGAGGCTAAAAGTCGTTTTTTTTTGTTGTTGTTGCCGTTTTATGCTTTATTTTCCCAGTCTGAAACACAGGCTTGAAGAGAGAACGCTTTCTGTTTGTAACTGTACCGTAAAAACCATTTTCAGTGGTCATGTGACCATCGTGTAGGCCAGCTGTAAATGAGCACATGTCATAAAAGTATTCAGTAATGCAGCTGGAAATGTTAAATATTATGTGTCTCCATAAAAGAGCCATAATCTCTGCGTGTGCAGGATACAGCATCATGCAACATCTTTAAATATTTTATTTCCCTATGTCAGAACGCAGAGAAGGGGTTCAACACACTTTGATTTTGCTCCAATGACCGACCATCCATCCATCCATCCATCCATCCATCCATCCATCCATCCATCCATCCATCCATCCATCCATCCATCCATCCATCCATTCGCTTGTCACTCTGTATTTCTTTTGGCTTAAAGAAAATCCTGAAAATCATTGAACTCATGAGGGTTTCCATTGATTAGTGGTTTTTTTATGGTTTGTTAAAGGCACAAGCTGACAGTTTTACCAGGTTTCAATCAAAAGTCTGTAACTTTTATTAGAAATGACACAAAGACCTAACTTTAGTTCCTTAGTCGGGTTTTCTTTGTAATCATCACCTAATTTTCAACAAGGCAATGTTTTTTTTAGTCTAAAAGTTCCAGTTTGTGTGGATTATATTATCCAGTCTTCTCTAGGCACTTGGAGAATTTCTGGATATCAGCCACTTCCTCATTGGTACACGCTGTGCTGGGTCTTATCCCTCCATGGTGGGTTCTCTGTTCCTCCTTTTCCACGTTGGGTTTTTGCTGCTTGAGACATTCATTTAGCAGTTCATCACTGGAAGCTTTCTTACTGATGTACTCCAGGGTCTTTTCCTTCTGTATAAAACTCATTAGTCCTTGGTCTCCCTCCTTTCTCTACAGTCTCAGGGTGCTGATCTTAGGGTGAAACCCTCTGTGCACTCTGCACATTCTTGTCTTCATACCAGTAGCTTCTATCACCTCTCTTGGCCAGGCTATTATACCAGCAGGGTATCCGAGGACTGGCAGAGTATCTGTATTGATGGCTTGGACTTTGTACTTACCATTCAGCTGATTCTTGGATGGGTGATCATGGAGGGGAGTCAGTTTCTTTAGCCAGTACGTAGGTGTGGATCATGACGGAACCTGATCCAAATTGTTCATACTTGAGACTCATTCTTGGATGTCTTCTACTGCAACATGCAATGCTTTTTGTCCTGGGAGATTGCTGATATCAACTCTCTGCAGCCATGGGACATTGGTGTTGTGTGAAGCCTCGTTTTCCCACATACCTCTCCAGAATTGTTCAGTCTCAGCTCTTGTTGAGTCTATTCTCATGTTTTTCTCCTGCCACTGACTGTACAGTTTGGATGGTGCAGTGGAGAACATCCTGTATTTTCTCCTGCACTCAGCTTCTCTTCAGACAGGGAGGTACACAATATGATTTGTCTGGTGGTTATTGTGTGAAGAACTTCATTTCATAGAAAATCTTGATTAATAAAAACCTTTTGAACCAAAACATAACGGAAATAATTGAGAAATGACAGATTATTTGATATTTTGCTCTAATGAACAGCAGGAAATCACATCTGGATTTACTGTACATTTCTAACATGATCACTGTTTGCTTTTACAGTACCTCTGTATGGCTCTGCTCATAGTAATTTCTATTCACAATTGACCTTCCTCCCCTGGGAGTCTAGTCCAGTGGTCCCTGAGATCATAGCCATTAGCATTAACAGGTGGTAGAGATGTTGGGATGGACATCCACCTGCTACAAGGCAGCTGCTTCTGCCCGCTCAGCTAATTGGCTGGCAGGTGGCCGGGACAGCGCGCGAGTGTGTGTCTCAGCCAGGAAGGAGAAGAGCGAGGACATCAAGTCTTCTGGCATCCAGGACCAAAGATGAAAAGGCTTCTGAGGAATAAAAACAACTTGTGCACTCACAACCACACTCACTCATCCCCTGCTTCCAATTACACACAAGCGGTAGCAGACCCATACATAGATGCAGTCTTGCAGAATTTGCTCCCAATACACATAAATCTAAAAGAGACACATCCATGCACTTTTTCTAGCAGATACACACACACACATTGAGCTTTGCAGAATAACCTTGGCACCAGCATGGTTCCTGCTTTGCCAGTCTGGTAGATAGATGGTCCTGGACGAGGCTGGCACCGGTTTTTCTTTATGTTCACCACAAATCCATGGGAACTGGCCTTGACTTTTGAATTTCCTCCCATTTACTCCACTGTACTGCTTCTTCTCTTTTCTCTGTTTTGACTGAGCATCATTTTCTTTATAAGTTATTTTCAAATTGGTGTTTTGCCAGTTTCTTGCTTCTTCTCTCTTCTCCTGGCTTAATTAGGATGTAGGGGAGCTAGGTGTCAGGTAGTTAAGCTCAGTATTAGATGATTAATTACTAAAAAGAGGGTACAGCAGCATGGCTCAATGTGTGTGGGTGTGTGTGTGGGGGGGGGGGAGTACACAAGGTTATAGGATGGTGCTATCCCCTTTTTTACTCTGCATTCCCTCCTCCTCTGTCCTCTATTTCTCTTTCTGTCTCAGCAACTTTCACTCTTCCTCATCTCTCCCCTCTTCATCTCTGTCTCATTTACCCTCACATTCTCACCTCTCTCCTTGTTTATCTGCTGTAAAACAAATTCCCCACGTTTCCTTGTCTGACCCAAGCAGGTTGCCGGTGAGTGCCGTCCGGAGCCGCCTCGGAGAGGGAGCGTACTGTAGCTGCACATGTGTAGGCAGTTAATTAAGATAAAGGGCCGAAGGCAGACGAACTGCTACACAAACCAGCTGTTCATCACTGCAATGATCATTAACTGCATGTTTTCATTAACAAGCCCGATTTTTTTTACATTCTAATTTCTTGTGGTCAGCCTATCCCTGTCTCCTGGTGGGATTTTCGGCTGATATTCAGCGGCGGGGAGCGGCTGGCTGACCTTGGCTGCCAGCAGGTTGAATGTGTCAGACTGTGGCTATGATTAGTTTGCAGATAGTGGACCTTGTCTTTGGTCGGCCAGAGGGCAGAAAATCTATTAAGTGATTGGTTCTGTGGCACTGCGCTCTGCAGTGAAAACATCAAGCCAGAGCTTAGTTCAGACTCTAAATTTAGATTAATGAAAGTGTAGCTGGCTAAGTTTGTAATTAATAGCAGGGACTCTCAGGGGTTATACGTATTACTAAAGCCTAAATGGAGCTGGAAAACTCCCTGACCCACACACCTCACACACTGTCACAGCAAATGGAGACCTCATCTGTTTTATCGTGTTTTTAATAGATCGTAGTTTGACTTCACTGCTTGTTGGTAGTTTAGTTGGTAGCATGTGTGTGTTACTCTGCAGAGTCACAGATTCTTGTGCCTGTGTAGGGACAGCAGCCCACCTTGAACAAAACACATTCGGAGACAAAACGCTGCTTCAGCTCTTTGCATGGAACTCATTGTTGACTGTTTTGTTTGAACCTGAAAGCCTTTCTGCTCCATCCGTTCTCAGGCGGTGGATGCCGTTTTATTCGTATTCCACTTTTCTGACCTCCCCCCCCCCTTTCCTCCTTCACATCTCAGTATTTCCACTTTCTCTTCCTCCGCCAGCTGATGCGGTCTTCCTCTCATTCCATCATATCGAGCTGTCTGTCAGTGTGGGGCCTCATGTCTCTCTGTCTTTGATGGATGGGGAACACGTAGGAGGAGCAGCCGTCCTTAATAGACACGGCGGATTGAAACGCTGGGGAAGTAAATGTTAAGGGCCTCATAAAACATCCACTTCCCTGCCTGCGTCCTGTGCTGCCCTCCCCCTACACCACCCACACACCTCCCTCCCTCAACACCCCTCTTCCATTTCTCTGTAAATCTCCACCCACACACCAACACTGCCTTATCAGCCCCCTGCAATTTAGTCACTGGCTATCTGTCTGAGGTTCACATTTGCATGTTGTATTTGCACCTTCCATCCTGTTTACCTGCATCATTTGTGACCTAAAGCCTCCCTCCTGCGGTGTGAGCAAACCACCTTCCACCACCATCAGACATTTGTCTGAATTTACTGACTTAAAGGTTTCAAGCTGCCCTTAATTTCTTTAGGTTTTCCTTCCAATCACTGAGAATTTCTTGTAATCTTTTAAAGTGTTCTTGATCAGTGGTTCTTCTCTGAAGGTCTTTCAAACTTTTCCATTGAACTTTGTCTGTTTTTCACTTATTTTCCGTCCAGTCCTTGTGTCTGATTGTGACAGCATGAAGTGCAGCATGTGTCTAAAAAATGAGGACAAAAGAAAGTGTCAAGGATAAAAAATGTCTGCAGATGAACAATGTCTGAAAGTCATGTCTTTACGAAATAGAGAAAAGCATCCAGTGAAGACCTTAGAGAGGAACTGAGATGTGTCCCTCGTCACCTGATCGTCTAATGACAGGGTTTCAGCTCAGGTTTTTGGGTGTTTGGTGCTAAAATACAATTTTATAAATGTGAAACTGTTGTCTTTGGTATTTTTCATACATTCAACTAAAGAAACTGAAGCAAACTGTATTTTGACTGGTTGCTTTTAACTAAGTGACTACGATTTAATAAGATCTCTGTTATAACTCATTCGTTCCTTGAGTTTTAGCAACCTGCTAACCTGATTAATGAATTTACTGCCTATCTGAGATCAAGTCTCAGAGGTAAAAGGTCAGTGCAGGAAACCCAGACATCCCTCTTCTTCTCAGCGCCTCCTGGTGGATGTCAAAGCATTCCCAGGCCAGAGAAGAATTATTATCCCTCCAGCAACTTCTGGATTTGGAGTCTCATCCTGGTGCCTGGAACATCTCTAGGTGAAGGTGACCAGGAGGGATCCTAATCAGTAGCCCAACCACCTTAGTTGACTCGTTTTGATGCAGAGGAGCTCCACCTTCATGTTCATGTTCATCTTATCGCTAAGGCTGAGTCTGGCCACCCTATGGAGGAAGAAGCTTGTATCCAAGATCTCATTCTTTTAGTTCAATAGGTAAGTTGAGGGGTTTTTTTTCCAGCTGAAAATCAGGAACCGACTCACACCAGTTGTTTCACACTCAACTGCAAATGGCCCCAACAGCTACAATTTAAAAAACTAATTTCTCTGAAAATTGTCAAATTCTGGGCTTGAAACAGAATGAAAAATCAACCAAAGTGCAAAAACAACCAGTTCTTCAAAAAGTCTTTTTAAAGATTTTAAAGGAATACCAAAATGTCTGGTTCCTTAAAGCGGCACTCCGGAGGATTTCATCAGGAGAGCAGTTTTTGAATCTAGCGTCCAAAGGCTCCTCCTCAAAACATCTCGACACGCGCGTCCGGTCGCGTGTGCGCGCGTGCACGCGGCGCATATACTTCGGACATGAACTGTACAGCTCAATGTGTAGGGTTTAATCACTCACAGTTCACAATCTTATTCCAACAACACTACGAGGGTCTGATGAGCCCTCTCTGTCCCTGCTGCTTCTGATATTAGCTCTGTTAGCACCGAGCTGCTGCTGGACTCTGAAGCTGAACTTGACTCGGCCCTGGATGATCTTTCTGACCAAAATAAACGCATAATCCTGTCAAGTCTTGCCATTCTGTGAGGTGAAAGGTTTAAAAATAAAAATAAATCCATCTTTATCTGGAGAATGGGTAGGTTTTTAGTAGAAATGAGCCGTGAGTCCTCAGTGAACGGCTGAGACGGCAGAGAAACACACGGAGCGTCCTGTACGACAGCGCCCCCTACTGGTACAGGTTTGGTCGATGCGCGTTCATGTTGAGAGAATGCAGACATTTTAATTTCGTTGGCTGAAAAATGTCGGCGGCAAGAAATAATGGAAAGGGGTCTCTAGGAGGAAGGAGGGTCTTCATCAGAATGACAGATGTTGTGAAACTCAACCCATAGATCATAGTTTAGACCTGAAATATCATTTAAAACATTTAGAAAACTTTGATACAGAGAAAAATGATCCAGAGAGCCGCTTTAATATGAAAACAAAGAAACAATTGATGGCTTAAGACTTTTGCACTCTATTGTATATCAGTCTGTATTGCAGTATCCAACAGTAGCATGTTACTCAGTGTACATACAGGAGCTGTGGAGACCCCTGACCTTAAATAACAGTCAGCTTCAGGTAGATTGTTGAGATGTACAAAGAGGCAGTAAAGTAAAGTAGATTTATGTTCCCGCGCTGCAGGCAGGGACAAAGAAACGATGTTAAACAGCCTCCATCAATAAGCCTGCGCTCTGTTACCATGTTTGCAAGAGGTTAGCTCTGAAAGTTATGGCTGCAGGGTGATGGCTGCACCACTGAATAACTCAATTCCCCTCAAGGTTTGGGGGTCAAGAGGAGTCAAGGACGGTGGCAGGCCAGGGATGGGTGGAAAGTGAATTAACAGGAGAGAGGATGGTTGCTGTTTCATCTGGAGCGCTGACCCTGGTCATAATTCCAATCGCCTGACTTGTTTGATGCAGAAAGAAATCCTTCAGAGTGAAAGGAATTGCCTTACTCTAACATCTCTATCACGATTTTGTGTGTGTGTGTGTGTGTGTGTAAGAGAGAGACCATGATACAGATCTTCAAAAACCTAACCCTGAATCAAGAACCTCACAGGAAAACCTGAGGTTGTTTATATATATATATATATATATATATATATATATATATGTGTGTGTGTGTGTGTGTGTGTCTCATAAGAAAACCTGAAGCCAATCGGAGAACTCAGCAGAATCAGCCATTAATCATCATAATGCGCGAGGCATCCAGCGATGAATTAGAATCCTTTGGCCCATGCAACCTCAATAATCCAATTATTTAAGAAAAAAAGTCAAAATAGAAGTTCTACTTTCATTCTGAAATCTTTTATGTGAAGGTCAACAGATTACAGCAAGTAGGGCAAACAGACATCGCCTAAACGTGTGCTGTTTTCTCCTCAGGGGCAGGATTTTAAAGTCAGAACTTGTTGAGATCGAGCTCAGGACAAAGATTACCGGACCACAAGAGTCTGAGAAAAGTGAATCATGAAAACCTGAAACATTTAGGAGATTCCTGGACGTGTATTCTGATGTTTGCTGAAGATTTAATTTGCTGGAGTCAGAGGAGCCACAAATGATATAGCTGACATTATTCCACAGGTAATGAGCAGGAAAATATCTGCTGAAGTGAGAAATCTATCACTGAAATGAGCTCGTCAGCTCATTGTGGAGAAATCTCTGAGAATAAAAACAATAGCAGTTCGAATCCAGCCCTATTCTTTTTCTTGTTAAATGTTGTAGTTAAACATGCATGTTAAGAGACTGACTCCAGAAGTTATTTTGAGTTATTTGGTTGCAGAACTTTTTTTATTTTATTTTATTTAACTGAATCTGGCTGTATTTCTTATAAATGCATTAAAACAAATTGTATTAGATGTCTTCATGTTACAGTGACTAAAATGATAATTCATTTATAAAACATTTAGTCTGCTTAAATAGCATCAGTATAATTTGATCCCATTTACTGATTATTAAGATTTAAAGATTCATTAGAGTTTACATTCCAACAATACAATGTTTCCCTTAATGTTGACGTGTTAAACAAAAGGGAATAAACTATTACACTTTATTTGTGTGGAACAATTCAAAGCTACAGTATAATAAAATGAGTTGTCTAGTTAGAGATAAATAAAGTAAATTAATCTGCTTCCTAATTCCTTTAAAAACTTGCATAAAAAAACTTATTGTTTAAATACTTTTTTAGCTAATTCTGGATGGTAGGAAGCAAACTTCTTGTATTATTAGTGTCATTCTGCTGTAGAAACTCCATCCACTTATTTCAAAAACTGTTTGGAAAAGCTGCTGAAAGTGTCCTTTCTTTCTGTCAACTATAATATAAATATTACTCAGGTTTAAGTCATTCTTGGTCGAAGTTACAACCTGCGGCACCAGAGCCGCAGGTTGCAGACTTTTGATATAAAACATCTAACACTATTCATAACTTCTAGACAAAGCAGAATCCCGTTCTGCTGACATTACAACGACATGGCT
The DNA here is from genome assembly GCA_006937965.1 of Callopanchax toddi. Taxonomy (NCBI): domain Eukaryota; kingdom Metazoa; phylum Chordata; class Actinopteri; order Cyprinodontiformes; family Nothobranchiidae; genus Callopanchax; species Callopanchax toddi. The sequence goes on along the minus strand of SSNR01000030.1, from coordinate 3,649,071 downwards.
GTGCTATAAGAGAGGAGAGTTACTGGAATGGACTGGCTGCAGTCCTGACTGGTGTTTGAAACAAAATGTGCTGCAGTGAAATTATGTCTGCTGGGAACAATGGGGCAAAAAGTGTGTTGGGAGGATAAAGCAACAAAAGTAATGGAAGCTTAATTTTTAAGTTTTTTTTTCTGGATTGTGTTGAAGATCCTAAACACAATAAAGTTTTTATATTAACAAATAAAACAAAACTGTTAGAAATTATGAAATTAAATTAAAAAAAAGAATCCCTCCGTTGACTAAAATTGACATCTTGACATTTTGTCCAATTTTGATGTGAATTTAGAAGTCCTCACTGCAGAAAGGCTGCTGAGGTGTTGGTCAATTGTTGAGTATTTGATGAAAATGTGTCCTGTATTAGTTGAGATGTCTGGCTGCTGCATCATCATCATAAAATACAATCCTCCAAAACTCCTAATGCAACAAAACAGAACTTGATTTGATGTTTTTATTCACCAGTAAATTAAAGATATTAAGGGAGCAGCACTAAACATTTCCTTTTCTTGTGACAGAACTCTCAGGTGATTTGTGTTTTTGTCTTTTGAAGAATAAAAAGTACCCGGGGTTAACGGATTGTACATCAGCTGTAGGTTATGGAGATTAGCTTTACTTTCAGAGCACATTTGCATGAGCCAGATGCTGTGAACATCTGTAGGGGTTTTTTCTGCTGTGAGGTAGCTATTTTTCCACTGCCTGCAGCAAAGGTTTGTGCCCAGCAGGATGCAGGTTTGAAACATTTCACAATATATTTTTGGGTGCATATAACTGTTTTAATTAAATATGAAAGAAAAGTTCACAGCAAGAGATATTTTCTCTTTTTTTTCTGTATTTTTGAAGATAAAATGAGTGGTAACTTACAATGTGAAACAGTAACAGAGGCCAAATGATGACTGATTAAGGTATTCTGTGTCTTCTGCAGCTGACTCGGCACATTTTTGGGTTTGCAAAGCACTTGTGAGGTAGAGCCGATAATGATGGTAGCCTGGTGCTCTCCCATGACAACCCAGAGGAGGGAAATTAAAGTGTGTGTCTCTGTGTGAAGCAGTATAGTTCTCTGTGAAAAGCTCCAGCCATAACAAAAAGCACTGCAGCCCCTAGCTATGTGTTTGACTTAGCAAGCAACAACCCCACAGCCCTGCAGGACCGGACTGTCAGCAGAAACAAACCTGCAGAAATGTGTGGGTTTGGGGCTTGAAGGGGGAAAAGCAGAGTGCAGAGGATGTGTTGGGAGACAGAAGCAAGACAGTGCCAGAAAATCCATCAAGCTGAGTTTTTAAGGACAGCTTTCTAATGAGAGCTTTATCCAGTCGGACCTTGGACTGGACCTCCGTCTTTGCTGAACAGGAGACAACTTGAAGTTTACAAAAAAATAATGAGATACGAGACGAGGTGTGAATAGATGATGGCAGAGAAGTAACATTTCCTAAATCATTTGTCTCATTGCTTTCTTCTTTCTCATAAATACTGACTGAAATGAGTCTGTAGCTGAACACACACTCTCTCTCTCTCTCTCTCTCTCTCTCTCTCTCTCTCTATCTGAAGACTTTGGCATACACACTTCTCAGTTATACAAAAAGAGGAGAAGCTGTAGCATTTCACACCTCCCTCTCAACCTCTCGGTTCACTCACACACACACACACAGATGTCAACGCAGTCCTCGCCAAATGCTCGTGCACTGCCACACATCCACACCTGATCGTCTTCTGAAGGAGTGAATAATTACTTTGCCAAAGGGCACAACTGTGATCCCTGGCTGGTATTTAAAGCCTTGTCACTGAGTTTAAATCACCTCTGCTCTCCATTTCTTCATATAGATAAGTGGAAATGTCCTCTTCTCAGGGTAATGCCGGGGATCACAGAGCCACTGTCTTCATCATCTTCATCATGGCCTTTAGCTAATACCACCTAAAGCATGACATCGACGCCCAGCTTTGATTTTCATCTCGGTGCAGACGGATGTGTGAAGGTATTTGCTCACCGCAACCTCGCTCCACTTTGTGTGTTATTGTGTTCCGAGAAGCGGTGAGACGTGAAACTCTGAGCTGGTTGTACTATTTACATCCCATAGTCTTACTTTCTGTGCATAATAATGAATTCTATTTTCCAAGAGGAGGTAGGGAGTGATGGAGGTGTGTGAGAAACTCTGTTCGTCTAATTAGTTTATTCAGTTATTCTTTCCTCTTCTCACCACGCGGCAGCCTAAGGCCATCTGCTCTTTTTTTAATTTTCCAAGAAGCTCGCACATCATCCCACCCCCCAGGTCTTTCCTCAACCTCTTCAATGCACTTTAATTTTCCAGCATCTTTCCTGGCGTCTGTCGAGGATCCAGTCTGTGTACAGGTTGTGGTCCTTTATGAAAGGAGACAGGCTGATCATGCATTTGTCCTTGTCTGATGTACTCCGTCTCCCATGATGCTCAGGTTCGACCCACCTGCTTGTCCACTCTGCTCAGGGCTCCACGAAAACTACGACAGGGAACGGAGACTATTAAGATGCTGGAAGCGCTTCAGGTGAAAGCGTGCGCTGCTTTTTTCACATTTACATTTATGATCCCAGTGAAAGCGTGACCATGACCACCCCAACTCGCAACCTCAGAATATTTGAGAACAGCGTCTGAATGCAGAGAGATGGAGGATAATAATAAATAGCATGAGGATGGAGTTAGTATCCAGGTAACAAAAGCCCCAATCAGAGTTCATATGACCTGCATTATCCAACATGATGTGGACCCAGACCACAGAGACTCTAATGGTGTTTGTCATACTAAATATTAAAGGTAGTCCTTTAAACACTGAAAATACATTTTGTTCTGCCTTCACAGGTGAGCTACTTTCACTAAAATTCCATTTATTTTGGGTGAAATTGCATCATTTCCTCTGTAATGAATCAAAATGAGTAAAAATGGAGACATGGTTAAATGCATTACCAGGGTGACATCATATATTTTCAAACCAAAAAGAGATTTGGGTGGGTGGGGTTTAAAATAACTTCCAAAAACAGACAGAAAAACAATATTACACAAAGATTCTCCTCAATCCATGGTTTACAGGCTGCTTTAATGTGAGTGACCTGCTTCATATTAATGACAGATGAGTGAAATCAGACTTTTCAGAGGACTTTGCATCAGTCAGGTTGTGCGTCAACAAAGGGAAACATCAGACTATTCCCTGATGATTTCGACATGTGAAGAAATAAGAGCATCCTGATTTAGCTTTGACTTTGTCAACACATTTAATGGGATGATGTTGAAGAGTGCAACATCTTCTGATAGAGAAACACTTCACTTTGTGATGTAACGTGTCAGAAAGTAGAATGACTGATAATTACCTCCCATATTTAAAACAACATGCTAACAAGCAGTCTGTTGTATCCTACTTCTCCTTGTCTCTTGCATGTTGTGCACGATGCTTCCAAACACACGGTTGTTTGTTTTTTTGAACTCAAGTTCTTTTTCTGCACGTCTATTTGTCATTTTAAGCTTTGCATCGCTTCTTCCACCTCCTGTGCTACGACTAGTAATTTTCTCAATTGACTATCATCCAGTTTCCCATCGCTCCCCTCTTGTTTTTCTCTTTTGGACAGCTAAATGATCTGTTTAAACCATTCATGTCCATTATCAATGACTGCTGGCTGTATTTTTCCTCTTTTCTCTATTTGTGCATGTCCTACTGTGTCTTTGACCCGATATATTTCCTCTCACTTTTCACATTAACCTCAGTTCTTCTTTCTTCCAAATAAGGTGTCTATTTTTCTTTCTCCATGTTGTCTCATTTGCTTCCCTTTCATCATCCCAGGCAAGGTTATCCTGAGGCGAGCCGAGCTTTTATGGGAACAAGGGGGGTGGAGGTGATGGGGTAGAGGGCCTGGCTTTGCCGCTAGCCATGCCTTAATCGATCGCGTTTAAAGGGATGTTGTGAGCTGAATGTTTGAACCCATTCCCACCTTAACGGTGGTCTGGGATTTAATTAAGAAGTAAAATAAATTTATAGTCAAGAAAGCGGGATGAGGAGGTGCACAACAAAGACACTGTGAGGAAGAAGGAGGGGAATAAAGGAGGTTAATTAGCATTACTCCAGTTTGAACATTTCCTTCTTTCTTTTCAACCCCATTTTTCTGCAGTCACCTCTTTACTTTCTTGTGTATCTGCGAGAGCCGCGAGCAACATTTCTGTCACATCTTTTCCTTGCCGCTGGCACACAGTATGGGTATGCAAATACAAGAAAACAGGAGCGTTGTTTACACGCTCTACCTGCACAGGGAGCACAACCAGATATAAGACTAGAGCCTGTTTCTATAGTATAAGTGGCGTAAGTACCTCTGTGTACTTTATTGATTTTTAGAATGTTGAAATCCACAGTAAATGCCATCATGTCATCCATACAGTTTATCATTCAAATAACACAGAGAAACAAAACCGTAATTAATAAAAAGGTAAAACAGACAACCTTCACCGCATGACCCACATTTAAATACAACTTTATTCAGATCTGGAGACTCTTAGCTTTGATGTATATATATATATATTTATATATGTATATTCATATTTTAAACAGTCTGATTTCGTAACTATTCTTCTCTGGGTGCTGTCCTGCAGTCTCTAAGGCCAGATATTCACATGTCTGTTGGCACCAGATGGGTAAATAATAAGGCTGCAGCCACTTTCTGTCCCACAGCAACATGACTGTCTGTTAAACGGAGCTCAGCAGCGTTTTTGCTGCACCCCAGCGAGGCAAAGAGGGTGGGGTCTCGGCGAGAGTATTGCTGTATACTTGAGAGGATCAGTGAGGAGCAGAGGATGACGCTGCTGTTCCGAGAGCAGCCCAACATGTGTCCTTGTTTGGTTTTTTTCTACACAGATAGAGGGCTGTTTCCCAGCTTTGATTCCATCATGTTTGAGTTTCCAACTTCTCTCCAGATGCCCTGCGGGATGGAGGGCGGGTGGGAGTATGGAGGTTACTGGGGCGTATCCGTGTTCAGCGCTCCGTTGGCATGCTCTCGAGGACATTTCACATCTTCCCAATCCAGGAGCTTATGTAAGATGCTTTGAACAGGAGATAGGAAATACCTAAACCGATACATCTTAAGACTGTGTGCAGACATTTTTGAAGGTATACAGACATGAAGGGAAATGGATAAAGATGGAGCAATGGGAGTTCTCACAGCTGATGTTCGGTTAGCTCACAGAGATTAGCCAGATCAACTCGGCGCTGTGTGCAGAGAAGCTGCAGAAGCAGTGAGGAGGAACTACCCTCACCAGGGTTCATCCCAGGGGGTGAAGGGAGGTAGAAATGGTGCAGAGGCTGTGACCAGCCAGCCAGATTAAACCCAAATGAACAAAAGTGTGAAGGCAGAGGGGTTTAATGAGTAATATGCAGACATCTGATGAAGTAAGGTGCTGGGAGAGCAGAAGGATGAGCATTAGATGAGGCTCATTCATGCTGGTGGATGCATTTAAAACAGAAAATGTATTTTATGCAGCAACTGCAGGAATGGAACCTTCAAATGGGCTTTCAAACATCCAGTTTGTCTAAATTACTGTAAAACATTTCAAGGAGAAGAAGCAGACAGATTATTGTGTCCACAAGCGGCACATCCAAAGATTTGAGAAATCTGTGCTCAGATAAAACAACCAGAAACAAAAAAGACAGTAAAACAGCGTTCCTAATGGCTGCAAGTGATTTTGCTACATGTTCCGTGTTCCTTACAGAGAGGAGTCGATTAAAAACAAAGAGCTTTGATGTGCAGATTTACAGGTTTCTATCTTAAGCCCTGTGACTCTGTTTTTCCTCCTGCTGCTGTCGTCTGTGCTCACACTGTGCAGCCAGAGGGATGCATTCATGTCTGGCCTCATGCTACCCCCCACAGGAGGACGGCTAATACGCCGCCGCTCCAGTCCACCTGGGACACCGGTGTGCAGTTACAGCCGAGCGTGGCCGCGCACAGATCTGGGCTTCATCGCTGATGTCACGGCACATTGGCATCAAACTGGATATCGCTGTTTAATAGCGCTTCACACCTGTCCTCTGAACGTTAATTAACCAGAACTCATCGCGTCCTCATAAACAGGACAGCGGTAACCTCTCAGCAGAAAAGTTGGGTGACCTATATGTGGTTTTTTTCTTCTTTTTTCATTATGTGTTTCTCTCCACTGATATTGTTTGTATGAGCAACATGAGATGGGCCAGCCAGTGGCCATTTGTCTTAATGAGAGGAGTTAACTCAGGGCTAAACGGCGGCTGCTGGCTCCATGAAAAACCGCCATCCTCATGAAAGTTCCTCCTGCTGACTTGGTTTTTGGGAATACATTTTGCCCTCTCGTTGGAACCTTAATTACATCTAAAAGAGATTAAATTATATGTAATTATTATGATAATATTTTCATTTATTCAAGATAACGGGTTTACTTTAGTGAACACAGTATTTGTCGGGAGAGAGCAATCTCCCTCACACAGTCAAAGTTATCAAGGCGTGAAATCAGGAATCCTGACGGCAACAAAATGTAATCTTTTTCATGCAGACGGGACAATAGAAGGCGCCGCATACTCTACTTCTCCTTCTCCACTTTAATTAAAAGAGCTCGCTGCATCTCTCCATCTCTCACCTTGTACTTTTTCTCATAAGTGTAGAGGGCCGTTTCTGTCTCTGCGTCGATTGTAGTTATTGCCTTCTCACTGAACTTGTCTCTAGTCTTGGCCCTGAAACACTGTGAAGCAATTTCTTTTGATTTGTAAATTTTGTTTGGAGGTAACAAAAATGAGGGAAACATTATGATTTGATTGAGGTTTCTGCAGGAGGAGGAGCTTCTCATAAAAACTGATGTCCTTTAATCAAGCGACGGTTGATGAAACTCTACATTCATCTGTACTTTTGTGTGAAAATTAATACTTTCGCTTCTTTATGGTCTGTTTAAATCATCTTTAGTGAGCAGGGTGTAAAACACGGCATGTAATTATAGGAAAGGCTGAGTCTGTGCTCAACTCTTGTGAATAATCGCACCTTTTAAAAGCCTGCGTTCAATTCACATTCTGCCTCGTGACGCTGCAAAAGAGCAAAATTGTGAAGGATGTTTTAAAGGATGTTCAGATAAAAATCAGAAATGATTCAATGGATGAAAGAGAAGTGAGCATTTAGAAACGGGACTGAGGTAACGGTGTGTGAGTTGGTTTTTCACTGCCGGTCCAGAATGCTGTAGCTGAGTGTTTGGAATGCCTCTCCCTCTGCATACTCGGGGTTTTGTTTTGCATATATGTTATTACATCTTACAATAATCAGGCTACATAAATGTTTTAAGGTGTTTCTTCTCCAGATGGTCAGTCACTCCCACATTGCTCCCACTCTCCTCTCTCCTCCCCCCACACGTCACTTCTAGCCTGAGGGCAGGTAGGGCATCTCATTATGGTAATTGTAGTCCGGGCAAACTTTCTGCACCAAGCGGTAGTCCGTGCTGTAGAAGGAAATGTAGATACAGATAACTTTAAATGGCTTGGAGCAAATCCAGGAGACGTGGCTCTGGATCTGCTCCTGAAAGCAGGTCTTGGATGGATCATAGTTGCACAACGAGGTGCGCTTGCTTCGATCCACCTTCTCATAGTCCACGCGGCAGTTGAAGATCTTGGAGTCCTTGGGGTATACTACGCTCTGGCGCTCCAGGTCAAACTCCACCGCCTTGACAGGTGGAACCAGGCTGACCGAGATGTTGCCCTGACCCGTCGAGTTGTGTCGGAAGTAGACGCTGAACGTGCCGTTACCGTGATCCACAATCTTGCCGGTGATCAGCAGATTGAGCCTCACCGTTTTGATATTGGAATAGAAGTCTCCCCAGCCAAACATCTTCTTGAACTTGCCGGTCTTAACAATCGGCCGGCGTTTGACCCTGGAGCTCGAGCTCTCAGGTTTAAGCAGGTCACTGCCTAACATCTCCCAGAATTCCTGTTTGGAAAACTCCTGCTTGGCAAAAGGAACTGGGGAGCGGTAGGGCAACTCCAGAGAGGTGGCGTTAGCCGCTCTGCTTTTACTGTGCTGCATCCATCGGCTCAGAGGCGAGAGGGAAGCCTGGCCGCTCAGAAGGCCCACCGTCTTGGAGGAGGCATCTGAAGAGCTCTTGGGGCTAGAAGAGTCGTCTTCTTGACCCATCACCACCTGGAGACGGTTGGCAGAGGAGGAAATTGAGAAAGAAAATCGAGAAAGAAAGTGTTATCGGCAAGTTTGAAAGAAGCATGCACAGAAAGAAAACAAATTAAAGGTTTAATCGATAGTTAATTTACTGTTCACACCTCCAGTGATGTTAACAGTGACATTCTATCAATTATACACATATATGGACGGCTGAAATTTTACAGGTGTTGCTAATATTGCATTCTTCTGTTTACCTGAGCTGCAGGAGAAAATAGAGTCGATGTAATTCCCTGAGCTCACCGAGCTGCTGGTAGGGCCAGCGGGATCAAAGAACACCTCTCAAAGAAAATCTGCACTAAAACTGAATTCACATGGAGTGTATTACTCCCGTGGTCCTGCTCAGTTTAATCAATATTTGTGAGAGTGGACAATTTTCTTCAAAGGCTGTAAAACAATAAAGCTCCATCATTACAAAAAGCTCTCTTTAAGTTGTTTCCCTGACAGCAGGGGTAAGGGTTTGATTTAGCGTCAACTTTGTCCTTCTTACTCCAAATCTCATTTTCACTGGAACTATATTAGGAGATTAAGAAAAATGTGCGTGTATATAAAAGATAAACCACATGTGCTGTACTTTCAGCTGCATTTCTTGTGTTTGAGCTTTTTGCACCAGCGTGAGGAGAAAACACCATTACTGCCAGGGAAACTTTCGTCAGAGGATCAAAGCTTTTGGAGAAGGGGAGGTGGGCCGGCAGGAGGGCCCAAGAATAAAGTGTAATGTCCAATTAGGGCTTCCAGTGTTCTAATTAAAGAAAAAAACTGTATCTGCACGCACACTAAGCTGTCAGATGTTAACATCAGCTAGGGGGAGGGAAAAGGACAGGGGGAGGTAAGGTGGTGCTGCTGCGCTCAGCAATAGCTGTGTGAAAAGTGTGTGAATGTGCGAGCTAACTAATGGATAATTATTCAGAGGTAATGATCTATTAACAGGTAGATCCTGTCTAATGTCCAGCATTGGTGCATCCTCCGAGGTAAAAGCACAGTTTGTGAATTTCAAGTTGTGCAAAATGCAAACAATGAGTGATGCAAATATGAACGCCGTGTATTTATGTGCGCTCCACTTAAGTGGATTTTACAGTGATGCATAATGCATGCATGTGCTCTGATCCCGCTACTGTCTTGACTGCCAGGGCTTCCTTATGCAGGCTTAGTCAGGATTATTATGTCTGACTCATTTTTATTCCACTTTATGCAGGTTTTTTTCCAGCTCACTCACATTTGTTAACTTGCGCTGCAGTCAGTCAGTCGTATTGATTTTCTGTCTCTCTAAAACCATGTATTTCCTTTCATAATGATGTGTATCGCATTTCAAGTGCCATGAAAAGGATTCCCACTGATGCGGTTGTGGTCTGATGTTTGGACTCAGTTGAGAGGACTCCCCTCTTCCCTTAATCTGGCTTTACTCCCATGGGGGGGGGGGGGGGGGGGGG
>SSNR01000030.1:3594251-3639419 GCA_006937965.1 Callopanchax toddi | reverse complement strand
GGGGGGGGGGGGGGGGGGGGGGGGGGGGCGTTACAGACCAGATGCCCTCAACTCTTGTTACCTGTCTGCTGCTGTGCTACGCTGCTGCTCAGATTCCTCAGCATCCCCACGGGGGCCACAAAGAGCCCTGACAAGAAGGCCTTTTTTCCCTTCAGACAGGCAGTTCTGATGACTTATTTGAGAAATCAACAAAATCTGAGCAGAACTAAATAACACATTTCTTTGTTTTTTCAGCGCAACGAACAGACAAAGCACCTCGTATTGTCAATATCTTTAAGACTACCCATATTTAAGATCCTTTACCCATAGTGCTGCCTCTGAACAAAAACATATGGCAACACTCTTAGTTACGGCTCACACACTAAGCAGCGAATCCCCTCTCCCTCCCTCAGTCTTAGAGCCCAAGAGGCTGAGGAGCAGAATGAGGAGAGATGAAGTGAGCGTTGTGCTATTATTGAACAGAAGATTTAAGTGTCTGGCACCACTGGAGGTGTCAGATTCAGCACACAGCATCATTGTAAAAGACAAATGTTAGAAGGAGCTTAATGTGGCTGTGAGCTGCAGCGGTAACGCTCACAAAACAGTGATTGTTTTTACAGGTAAAAGCGTAGTATGATGGAGCTTCACCTGTTATTTCCATGTATGCGAACATGGTTTTGGTGAATGATGCATTCTGCATAATGTGTGGCTTCAGCACATAAAGGATTTTCCTCAGTGAATAACTTAACAAGCTCTGCTGTTCTCTCCATTGCGAAAAACTGCATACTACTACAACTCTGTGCGTTTAACTAGTGAAGAATATGAGGTGTAGCATCTAACTATCAGCACTCCTCCAACTTCTGCTTTGTAAGCAAACTGAGATAGTAAAAAATAACCTCTGAGTTTATTTATATTAAGTCACTTCTTCACTTTTCTGGAAGATCTTAATATTTTAAAGTGCATGCCTCGATATCGCCCGGCATTAATGCCATCTGCTTTTGGTATTTATATCACTCACTTGCTCTCAGATCTGAAACAGCGTCCTAAAAGTCATCCTTTAATGACAAATGAAACCAGCCATATGGTGTAATGTCACTTTGAAAGGCCAGAACAAGTTTTTTTTTTTTCAGAGTAAGTTTGTTTTGTGTCATGATGCTTGGCAAGACATATCCTGACTTTAAGTACTGTAGGCAAAGTGTGGGCGATGGGCAGTCGGGTTCCAGTGAGGGGGCGGAGGTTCAGGGTGATTTTGTCATTTGTCATGTGTGCTAAGTGAGTCAGTGAAACGGCTGGAGAGGATGGGAGGTGGCTGCAGGCTCTGGTGGTAATTGTGAGTCATTCAGGCTCAGTGAGCACAGGCCTCAGGCCTCTCTCCCAGCAGGATGTACAGGGAGGGGAGTGATCCTTATGAGCCCGTCTGCTCCACAGGCGATAATCTGCCTGTTGCAGTGACAGGTACGCTGTTTTAACTCCTCTCCCCTTGGTGACACATGCAAAGAGATGCCATGATATAGAGCAGAGATCAGGAGGTGAAATAACTCAAATCTGTGAAGCAGCGGACCGCTGACAGGCCAGTGTGTTGAACTCCTCACACTGAGGCTGCAACTTATGCCATAACATGTACTAACTTAAATATTACAGCACATTCTGTAAAGTATCTGAATGCATAATACAGGAACGCATTTGTCTGATAAGATTAGGAGTTCCATCAACCCAGGAGGAGCTCAGGTCCTTTAAAGTAGTGGTCCTCAAGGGCCAGTTTCTGGCATGTTTTAGAAGTGTCTCTGCTCCAGCACACCTGATTTCAGTCAGTGGGGAATTTAGGCCTCCTGCAGAGCTTGATGACATGCAGAACAGGTGATTTAATCATCGAATCACTGCTTTAAGGAGTCAGCTGAGGTGGTTCAGACACCTGATGGGATCCCTCCTGTTCACATTCCTCTGGAGGTGTCCCAGGCATGTCTCACTGGGAGGAGACCCCAGGACAGACATGAAGGGATCGGATGTCCTGTCTTTCCTGGGGACACCAGGTTCCTCCAGGAGGAGCTGGAGTGTTGCTAGGTAGAGGGACATCTCCCGCCTGGACCAATATGTGACCTGACCTAAGTGGGAAATGGATCGATGGTTTTGTTACCCCCAAATTTCTCAAAATTGCTGCTTTCTGTTAACTTCCTTACAGTTCTTGGTTATTTTATACAATTTTGACTTTCCTAGTCCTTAAAGGCTCTCACAGGGCTGCAACTTCTGGGAACAAACTGTGAACAGAATTCACAAGGAAGCCTCCAAAATGCCCTCAAACTTCCACAGTTGTTCTCAATTTTCTTGCACGAGCATCACTAGATTTTTGAAAATGTTTATAAAAATTTTAGCAACAATTTTTTCCTCAAAATAGTGACAGAGCTGCAGCGAGCTTCTGAAACCCATCTCAGGTGTGTTTCCATGGGTCAGAAAGTGCAAAGAAATTAAACGCAACTCTGGGAAGCAAAGTTAGGACAGTTTGGTACTGATGCAAACAAATAGCTTAACTTTAACAATCTGTTTGCAAATACATGACCTGACCATATATGAAACTTCTTATTAAAATGTGGTACAAATTGATTTAATCTAATTCCAACTACAAATGTTCATCCTTTCTCACAATCATGTGTCTCTAACTACTCACTAACAGCTGCAGCCCATTAAGATTCTGTTTTTATTGGCTGTTCAAACTACAGGCTTTCAGCAGTCAGTTTTTTATACTCAATAAAATTAAAGATGTTGTTGCAGCCTCATAGGAAGATTTAGTTGAAATGTGACAATTCTTTAACTCATCGTTTAGTTTTTCTCTCATAGTAAAGTAATATTTGAACTAAAGTTAACTGATTTATCAATACACAGCGTCTTCCCATCGAGCCGGACAAAATTGTCCTAATTGTGCGCTTGTCCTGGGGAGCTGACAACTTCAATAATCACCTCACTTTCCTCTGACTGCAAAATTGAAATCTTCGTCTCTAAAATGACATCAATTTTTAATTAAAGACCCAAGCAGCTCAGATTTCTTGAGTGTCCATCAACGCCTCACCCTCTCCCTCCCCCTTTGTCTTTTCTGGCCTCTTCTCCAAATGTAATATGCTCACTGCAGGAGATTTCTCCATTACATGATTAAAGTCTGAAAATGCCTGTGCCCTAATTATTCCTGTGGCCAGTGTAGATCTAAGAAGAGGTGAGGGAGAGAAAGGTAATTTCACAAGAAACAAGCTGTTTGACTCTCAATGAATAATTTACTCCAGCTCCTCGGGGAGGGGGAGGAGTGGGGGTGGGGTCACGGGAGCTTAAGGTCTGCAGTAGGTGACAAACTCACTGCACTAAATTTTTTTATTTTAAACTCTTCCCCCAATCTGTCCTGTCTTTCTGCATCCTCAGTCCTTTTACCTGCCTCATTTTGAACAGGTTGGGTTGTGTGGGAGTCCCTGGGGAGCTGAGCTCATTTTGTATGTTCAGAGCGAAGCTGGGCCCTGAATTGGCTATCAAATTTTTACATTATATTTTATCGACAGGTTGGCAGTGAATGGAGGATAGAGAGTGGCAGCAGGGGACGCTTTGGCCCCAGCTCTTTACCAGGGAGAGGAGAGCAAAGTGGAGGCTGATGGAACGCAGCTGATTAAAGCAATCACTACAATACCAACATCGGTCCGGTGGAGGATGGAAGAGCTTAACAAGTTTGGGCGTAAAAACCTTCAGCTAAATGCTGTCTTATTAAGCTCTTTTATCCAACATCTGATTCCGGAGGTAAATTTTTACCCAAATACTCAACAAGGTGTCGGGTGGAAAACCACAGAAAAAAAGTCCACTAGAGTCGGGATCATTCTAATGTTTCTACATTGGGACGGTGAACAGAAATGCACTGTTAATTGCTCTGAAGTCTGCTGAAAACTGTTCAAACTGTATTTCGGCAGCTTTGTACTGATTTTTGACTTTTTGTCAGCCAACAAATGTGATCAAGGGAGTGTAGTTTGATCACAAATGCTTAGTTGTGAGACATTTTACACTCATCGTGACAACGAGTGAGTACTGCAGTCCATTTAAATGGATCAGAATGTCAGCAAGTAGAGGAAATAGTTCTGAAAACAACTTTGATGTTAATCAACCTAATTTATATAATGAATGAACTCTTTGACAGTGGAATAACTAAATCCTCCTAAACAGTTGCTGCACTGTTTTTTTTTTTTTTTTTTTTTTTTTTGCTTTTGTGCTGCACAATTTTGATAAAATAAAAACAACAAAACCTATTTAAATCGTAAAACCTGCAGGAACACTGAGGCTTTCTTCTTGCAATCAATTTTAAGGTAATTGCTGCCCGATACTCTACAGCAGGTCATTCTCACTTCAATTCGGAAATCAATGCACCCTGCAAAAAAATTTTCTACTCAGCCAAAATTCCCTGATGCATATGGCTGTGCACTGCTTTAAACCCAGTAAAACCCCTCAGCGGGCCTTCTCTGGACATGTGCACCACTCTGACCCTGAAAATCAGTGTACCGTCACTGGCCAGCATGCTGGTGAACCGCACACTAGATGGTCATTCATGCAGAACTGACTGTTTACAGATTGTCAGAGAATTGAGACTCTAAATGGGCTCGTGCTCACTGGTTGTATTCTGGTGTGAGATCAAGCAGTTCTAGTCACACCGTGATGAGGTCAGCATGAGCCTCGGAGCCTGCGGCATCAAGAAAGCGTTGCCCCCACCCCCACCCCACCTTCTACTGACAGCCTGGTGTTCCCCCTTCAATAAACCTACATCCCCTGCTCCCAAATCGCCTTTTCTAATAATACCGAGATGCCAACTGATCTTGAAACAATGAAAAGTCCGTTCAATATTGACTTATTTCCCTAACAGCCTGAGTTTTTACAGCACATTTAAACAACTTTTTTTTTTTGCTATTGTGAGTTTCAGCAGAAGCTCTTTGAAATTAAAATGAGGATTTTCCTACTCTTACTTATTCATCTCTGAGTGAAAGTCAAGCGCATCTTTATCTGGATCCCCTGGGAGTTACACCCACTCATTCTACCCGAGCCTGCAAGTCGTTCCACTTTAAGCTGCAACCCAACATATGGATATCCCTCCAGAGCTCTGCAGGAGTCTCCCTGAGCAATACCGCAATAAACTGCTGGTTTGAGTCGTTTTCTGTCTCAGGACAGCTCCTGTTTCTCTATGAGAGGCTGTCAGTGTTTAAAGGAGGGTGCTTTCTGTCTGTCGGGCAGCTTTAGGTCTGAGGGGCGTCTAGCTGGAAGGTCAGGGGGGGTAAGATCCACCTCTGAGGTCATTCATGCTGTGCTGGCGCATAATTCAAGCTGTTTCACCCACAGGCAGGTGGCTCAGCCCCACTCATTCACTGCTTTCTCATGTTTATATTGTTTCTGTGAATGCTTATGTTGGAACAAAAATGGAAAATAACATGTGAGCCAAACTAGAATAAGTGAAGAGGAAGGAATCCTGCAGCTACACTAAATCTGTGGAAGCATTTCACTGATATTATAAATAAACAGAATTACAGACAATAAACAACAGTTATAAATGTATTCCTGGTGTAAGTGATAAAAAAGCTGTAAAAAGTCAAAGTTAATGAAAAAATTATAAGTTGTAAGTTCATAAAAAAGAGGTAAAATAATCATCAATACATCTAGTTTTTTTTTAAAATAAACATGTAACCCTTTATAACATTAGATAGATCTTTATGGTTATTTAAAGACCCAGTCTATGATTTAATTATATCTAAACGCAAATTTTCAACTTACAAACAACAAATGTTTTTCTCTCAAACTAAAGTGGTCCAGAGATTTTTAAAGAGCCGCAAAAGAGACAGTTTGTCCTTTCTAGGCCACCGTAGACACACAAAGTTAAATAAAAGTATAAAGTTAATGTTTCGTTCCTCTAAAAGATCATGACTGATTGAGTGTAATGTAGATTTATCCCTTGATATCCCTTTTATTTCAGGCATATTTCCTTCATGTTCCTCGACCTATCCTAATTTTTCATGAAATATTCTATTTTTATGTATGATTTTTTTTTGTTTTTTCTGTTTTGTGCTGAAAAAATAAATCTTCCAAAAGAAGATCACAAATGACCATCTTATGATTTTTGGCCCTGAGAAGTTGGATGTATTCAGTAAAGCGAATGTTCCCACTGAGGAAAATAATCCAGAACCTCCTGCAGAAACGAGACACTAATGAATGACTCTTGTCTTTTGAGCATATGTGAGGGACAGAAGGTGCAGAGTGGAAGTTCATGAGCTTTGAAAAGAGTGATGGTGGCTGTAACTTTATGCAATATTAGAAACATCACAGTAAGTTAGTTTTTCTTTGAATTAGGAGAATATTTCTGCATTTTGTCTGGGATGGATCTGGATGGACAAGGTGGGTGACCCTGTGAGGAGGACAGGTATCTCAGAAACATGACTCTGAGGCTTTGTGACAGCTCAAACAGAGAGCTGAGTCTGAAGCGGTTAGAATCAGCAGCAGGCAGCTTCTGATTTTTAACCTGACACACACATCTTCTCATTTGCACAGTGTGTGTTTGTGTTTTGTTGCACCAAGCTGTCTCATGATGTTCCAGGCAAACCGGAAGCAGCCTAATGCTTTTTGTTGTCTCAGTTTTTGTGATGTTATGACTCAAACAGTCCTCTTTGTTATGACTCTGTAAAGCTTTAAATGTTGGATCATGATTTGTTCTAATTGAAGCGACACATTAAACAAGTCTGTCCTTGCTGACGGCAAAGTCAAACGAAAGGTGAAGTGTAGTAAAGGAAAACGTCACGGCAAAAGCTTGAATTGCCCTGTGTGGATTCTTTAAGATGTTGTGTTTTGTTTGCATATCAAATTATTCCCATGCACAGAGGAATGTGGCATTTAGACCTCTGATTATGTATGAACGTCTTCACAGAAATTCAATCTGCACACAGTGACAGTCAGCGCTCAGCTACAGGGCTGAGATTCAGTTGGCGAGCGTGATGGCCTGTGTGCATTTGTACAGAATGCAATCAGACTGAGAATAAAGCAGCTCTGTCTCTCATGGCCACAGAGAGGCTACCTGAAGCTCCCCTCCAGAGCATCGTGAGGAAGAGCATCAACGTGAACGTGCGTGAACATACAGCAATCTGTACCTGTGAAGGTTGCTTTATAATTACCTTATATTCATGTTTTTATTTCAAATTGCTGAATATGAGTAAAGTTGCATTTCAAGGAAAAGTGGAGTGTTCTTGAAATAATTGCGGGGAGAAGCGGGCTGCAGCCTACTGGAGTTCAATGCCCCTATTTGAGGACACTTCATGCTTCTGTTGGTAGTTACTCATATTGTTGAAAGAGAGAGGACAACGTCTAATTAACCTCACCTCTCCCAGATGTCACGAGCTGGTCTGCTAATGCAGATTGTCAGCATTGTGCTGAGTGTTGCAGTGGTTTATGAATAAACTGTCATTTCTGAATGTGCATGTAAATGTGGACGTTTTCCTGCACAAAGGACACGAATACAAGATAAAGTGTTTAATTCTATAAGATTTGTTGAGTACTTTACCACACTTCTTTTGAATCCCTCTCTTTTTTCTTCACCTTGCCTGTGATGATTCATTTGTTGCTTTTATTATTAAGCTGAATTATTAAGGATGTAAATTACCTGTCAACAAATGGGACGGGCTTTTTGATGTTTTAGGTAAAAACGTCAAATATCTGACAGCTTCTTCTTCTTTTATTGTTTCTCACTTTCACTAAATTGAAAATACACAAAATATATCAAACTAAACTCTTATAAATCAAACCACTTATTGAAGAAAATGAAAGAAGAGACTTTCAGATCAATAAGGAACCACTTTCCGATCGTTGTGCAGAAAGATCCCAACATTTCTACAGATTATGCTTTCTTTTTACAGTTCAGTGAAGCAGATCTAGTTATCTCACTGAGCTGTTGTGATGAAAAATAACACAAAATGCTGCCAGAAATAAACCATTTCTCAAGCAGTCAATTATACAACTGAGATGGTTTCGATTATTTATAACCCTTCATTCAAATACAGAGAATTAGCATTTGAAACACATTATTAATCACATAAACAACAACCAGTGACACCTTGTATTAATAGTCATCATTTGCAAAAGATCCCCGAAGACCAAACTCTGTCTGAGAATTTCAAGGCTGCTAATAGAAAAGACTCCAAATCTGATTTATAATGCAGAGTGGGTTTATAATTATCAATTGCTGCTCTGTTACATAATAAAAAGTTAGTTAATGTATTAATTGCACCCTAATTTATCAATGTCACACGGTTAATGAATTACCCATGATCTCCTGCTGAGGCTTGTCATGTTCTCATATAGATACATGGTGTGGTGAGAGGGGAAAAAACACACAATTAATTTCACTATCATTAGCCACAGACCTTATACTGTAGCCCTGAAGCTAAAAAAAAAAAAAGGAAAGAAAGGTCCCAGAACCAAAACAAGAAGTGAGTTAAGCCTATTATCCCCTCTCTGGTATCTGCTTGTGCATTCCACATATTTTAAAGCAACGTGTGGTCCCTGCTTTCAAAGGGAAATGAAAGAGCTCTGTCTATGCCAATTATATCTGCAAGTAATCATTTTACAACTCAAATCAACAAAAGGGCAATTACTTCACTCGGAGTCTCAGAATAGCACTTTAATGAGAGAATCACAAGGTCATCTGTGGAGAGGAGCTAAAAGGTGCATCAAGCAGCTTTTCTAACTCACTAGAATCTCTGTCTCTTGTGTTTTGTCGGATGCTGCTCATTCCCTGGGCTCTGAGCCACACTCAGCCCAGGGGTTTCCGAACAGAAGGATGTTTTCAAGTTTTCTCATGTGAATCTGACTTCTCATTAAAGGCTGCTTTTTAAACACGTCCCACATGAAAGAAGAGGGGCGATCTAAATTTGATTGTAGGTTATGTAACTCTGGAAGTATTTAAGTTCAAACCTTGTTTTACCTTCCTGCAAGTAGTAGTTTTCCCCACTACAATGCAAAAGGCAAAAGTTTTTTCAAATATTTCATGTATTTCTGTAAAAAGGACACATTTTTATATAAAAGTTTGTTTTAAAAGAACAAACTTATATTTAATGAAAGTTGTCAATGTAAATTATTGACATCTTTAACACTTTTTACTATAATAACTTCATTGAGTTCATGTTTTCTGCAGCCATTAAGGTCATAATCATGTTTTTTAATATGTTGTCAGAGTCTTAAAGCTTTTTAAACAAAGTAGACTGAAGATGACATTGAGATACTGAAGAGGTAATACAATAATTCAATCAAAACGTGCCTTTAACCCTGACAGACTGATGGACACCGGCGCGCTCGGCACGCGTCTCCTGGGAAGAGCGACTTCACCAAACCAGAGCCAGACGAGCTGCAACTCTGTGCGTTTGTGATCATAATTAGGCAAACAAACAAATATGCGCATCTAAGAGAACAGAATAAACAGGAATCGCGTCTTTGCAGGATGCACGCACGCACACACCTGCACGTCTCAGGTAAAAGTCTTTTGTTCTGTTTGTTCTGAGTTGGAAGTTTCTTGTGAAACAGAAACATCGAGGTGTTAATTAGTGGAATTAAACAGAATTCGTTTCCAGACGCGTGACTTTTTTTTTTTTTTTTCTTACCAAACAAGCGGTTCCGTTCAGGAGGAGCAGGATGAAGCCGCGGTTGGGACGCATCATTCCGGCGCTGAAAACTCACAGCTCCACCTCCCCAGTGGAGAAAAAAGATAAGAAATTTTAAATCTATGTAAAGAAAAGGGAGGAAACTCCCTAAGGCGGGCTTTTCCTTCTTCAGGAAGATGCTCCACCGACGGCACCGGATCCCTCTCGGCTGACGCAGGGTCCCATATCCGAGGCGAGCAGAAGCGCGGCTTCCACTAAAGACAAAACAACCCAAAACCTCTGGAAAGCACCCGGAGCGCCCCTGTTCTGTCTGCTCTGTCCTCCCCAATCCCGTCTGACTCAATTCAGTGGGACTAATCCATTTACATGCGGTAGTCTGTTGTCATCCATTAAAAAGAAGAAGACAAAAGAAGTTATCCCAGTTTGGATAGAGACGACTTGACTGGGAGGTGCGCTGATCCTGTCTGGAGATCCAGGAGGGATGGAGCTGCAGCCGGATGCTGAGAGTGGAGGGAGCGAACAGACGCTTTAACAGTTTCTTTTCTCCCTCTCTCCTTGTGTGTGAGTGTTTTGTGTGTATCCCCCTCTTTATCGAATCCCTTTCCTCCCTCACTCTCTCTCTTGTTTCAATCACTCCCCATCCATCCCTCCTTTTCTCCCTCATCCACCTAATTAATCCAGCAAACAAGAGAAATAGAATAAAGCTTTTTTTTGTCTCTCTTTAGCATTTTTTTGCACTCACCAGCCCTCCAATCCAACTCTCACCAGCAACCTGTTCTTATCAAGATCTGGAACTTCAAAGTCCCACTCCTAGGTCTGGTTGTCCCCCATTGAACATGCTGTTTGTCCTCCTTCCAGAGCAGCCATTGATTTGGAGCTCTGCTGAGAGGTATTGATGAACACGGCGAGCTCAGATGAACCGCTGACCGTCACCTCGCTGAGGTGTGATTAATAAAGACTTTCTTCAATAACTCACAGTTCATTAGGAATAGGTTAATGAACTGAATTGCTGGATATCACTATGCAGGTCGCCTAGCTCCCAATGGCTCCATTTCTGCTTAATTAGACTCATAGATGAGTTTTTACTCACTCTGTCCTGATGCAGCTTCCTCCTATCAGGCAGGCTGCAGCCAAAAACAACCAGATCTCAACTCATTTAAACAATTTGTTTGTGCACTTGTTAATAATGCCAGCAGTGATCTCTATGTGGTGCAGTAAAGGGATTAATTGATCTCAGACCAGGGGTTAATTGGCTCCGTTGTCCTCCCACTGAGGGATGTGACCTATGAGGGTCAAAAGCTGCAGAAACACAAATGTGGAGGAGGGCCTGTCAATCCAGAGCGACAAGAGTCATCAAAAAGTTTAGGCAGAAGTTTTTTTAAGGTTTTTCTTATAGAAATACAAACGCCCTTCTCATCACGATGCGGGAGATGGTAAAAGCTCAGAATGATCTCTTCCTCTGTTGCGTTTTGCTATTTGGTGATTTTAAATGCTAAACGTGCCTCTGTATAATTCAAACTAGCCTCTTCAGTTAGCATGGGCATCAAGCAGCTTATTGGGAGAGGGGGTAAAAAAAAGAAAAACAACCCATAAAGGGAGATCCCCTCCCAGATCCACAATCTGAAGCAACAGCAACCATAATAAAACTCCTTTTAAACCAGAGCACGTTCATTTATACACACGCTTTCACTCCTGCACATAATTATAGGGCCATAACTCTGTCTGTGTTCTCTCTGGGGAGCATCCAGACAAGCGACTGCTACTTTTTTAACTCACTTTGGAATAAAAAAGCTTTGTTGATGTTAAGATACCCATCATTTGACACCTAGGACCGACTTATCTTAATGCTGTTTCACACATGACTCACATCAGCATGACAAATAGGAAATGTTTGTTTTTATGCTTCCTTTTTTTATTCTGCTATCATGCCAAACCGCAACAATTGTGCTCAATCATTGCATTGCTTGACACGTAATCCTATTTCACGGAGTAATTCAGTTTGAATGTAGAGCTGCAGGCGACAGGCAGCCTTATGGGTTGATGCAAACCAGCTGACAATTTGTGAGCGTTGGCTGCCATCTAGTGTTAAAAACCACTTCTCTACCTGAAGAATGGAGGGAAACTTGTAATTTAAAGGTCACGTCAGTTCACCAGCAGGATAAAATGGAGATATTTCTCAGTCTGGTGATACACTGATTTGTTTTGTACAGATTTTTAAAGATTTTTTTCATAAAATAATTGCATATTTCAAGCTTTTGATGTCATATATTGCCATATTTTAAAGGTTTATTCTTTTATTTTACTTATTAGTTCACAAGTTCCTAATTTGTAGGTATAAAAAGACACATTTCATATAGTAGTCCAACCAAAGGGTTTCAGTTCTTCATTTACAAATTGATGCATCTGCATAAATATCCAAAATGAAAACCAGTATGAAGGATTTGGAAGTTCTGGGAACAAGAAAGGAGTCTGGTATTTATAATAAACCACGGTCCATTGTGTTTGAGCTCACTCAGCTCATACAAGCTCTCATTTTGACATTATTTGTGGTGGTTTTATGTAAAGTTTTATCAACCATTTATGTGATTTTGTCAGTTTGATAGAATTCGACTAACTAATAATGAATTGTATTATTTGGTGTTATCATATAAAGAAGTTTTGCTTATAAATTGAGACGTTTAAAAGTTGTTTTACAACTGAAATATGTTTTTCTTTGCGTTTGTGGGTTTTATTTTACTTGTATGAGCAAGAAATTCCTATTTCAGCTTCACCTGCAGAGAAAGTTTATTTATGACTCTTGATATATTTATTACGTGTCCCTCAGGAAAAATTTCCTCTGAGAAATTCAGTTTCCAGCAGCAGTAGCATATCAACAGAAGACAGTTCTAACAGAAATATAAGTATAAAAACTATAGTAAAAAAGTATAGAAACGATATAACAATAGTAAAAAGGAATAAAATAAAATAATGACATATAACAGCTAATTTTACAACAATCTTAATAATGATAATATGTGAACCTTATTATGTATACAGATACACAAGTTACACATACATAAAACAGTAATTATCAATGCTATTTCAGAAACTCTGCATAGGTTATTGCACGTTATTGCAATAACTCCACTATATGACATGATTCCAACAAAGAGACAAGAATTTAAATCTGTAAATTTATCAATAAAACTTTTTTTTTCAGTTAAATTTTTATTTTAGATGATATTTTTCATTTAATTTTTCAAAATGTTGCTTGCAACCTCTACAACAGTCCAGATAACACCAGCAGCCTTAAGGGGGCGCTGTAGCCAAAGGTAACTCCTCATAGACTTCAACCAGCTCTTCCTCTGTAGAAACCTGAGTGGATGAAAACCAATAACCATCCATCAGATTTCTATTCTTGTCATGTTTTTGTTCTCTGTGACAGTTTGTTTGATTGTGCTGAGAGAAAAAAAAGAATCCATGTGTTTCTGCTCCATGTTTTGGATTTTGGAGTATTTTTAAAATTCACATCTGGCAAACACTTGAGTATTTTGTCTGAGTCGTTTGGACCTGCATGCTGAAAGTACAGTACCTATTGGACAGCTGAGTGAGGAAATGTAAAACACTGTAAAGAAATGGTACATCAACACCAAAAGTTATTCTCCTTTTATCTCCTCCCCGGCCCCGGCCTTGATCTTTAATCTTCAGAGATATAAATATATGGAGTAATTCAAGCTAACAATAGACTGATTGATCCCCACGAGCTGCTCTGTGACAGTACAGCCAGTCACTGTGTCCCCTGCTAATCAATGCTTTTCTGGAGAACGGGCCAGTAAGATCACAGTAAAGGTTGCTGGGAATTAGGAGTGATGGCAGAGGCAGTCAGTGGAAAAAAACAAATAGAATCCATGGATGAAGAGAAGGTTAAGTGTGGATTGGAGGATGAAAAGATGTCTGGAGAGACGGAGGAGAATTCAATCTCCAGTATTTGGGAGGTCTGCATATCCAGGATCCAATAATTCCACTTAGATCCTTCTTATCTTTTTGTTTCATTTCCTTCTTTATCCCAAAAAGGAAGAAAATCAGAGCTTTTTCATTTATTTGGGAACTCACCAACACACCAAACTTCTCTTTTCAGCTGTTGGATCTCTCAGTTTTAATATAATTTGAGACTTTAATGATTGCATATATTTTTATCCCCTGATTTCCACTTAAATGACACAAGATAAATGTTCTTCCAATTCCACCTTAAGAGGTAAACTTTAAATGCACCACAGAGAGCTAATTGAGTTGCAGAAGGAATGTGATATCCATTCGGGAATTGTCAGTTTATATTTCTCTTTCCCCCCCCCTCATTGAAGAATAGTGGATTACTTCCAGACATGACAAGAAGACTCCATCACCGAGGCCTGCTCCAACCAAATGTTCCTCTAAAGCGTTTTAGCTGCTCTCAAGCTTCAGCCGTGAGGAAGGATCACTGGCTGAGTGTCGCTCCAGGAACTCAGCCCAGAGTGGAATGAAGTGATAACTACCGGGAAAGTTGTTTTAAACTTTGGTACAACATGCAACCCACAGAGAATTTAAAATCCCCCTCTCTACTTTTAAAATCACTTCCACTTGTTCAGCACTGCAGTTTTCTGAATTTTCCCACAATCATATTTAGCAGTTTTACTTGAGCCTTATGGTAACCAAATTTATAAATTTCCTGCTAACAAATCATCATGTATAGGTGCTGTTGGCAATTTATTCAAAAGTTGATAGAAGATTTAGTAACTTTGCACTAATAACACTACTTGAACACTAGCTACAACTATAAGTACAGGTTGTTTCTGAGGCTATCAGGCAGTTGATGCATGAAGGCATTAAACTGAATTTAAAAAAATCATAATTAAAAGATCAAAGTTTAACATTGCCTGATTCAAAAACACTTTTACAAAAATGATCTTGCATGGACAGACATGTTCTAAATAGTTCCTAAACAAATCAGCTTGAGAACACCAGTGAGTCTAAAACATGCAGTAATCTGATTTCACCTGAATGAGTGGACCTGGGCTCCATTTCCCCTGCAGGTGAGATGACTCTGATATTTTTTATGACGCATTTGGACTCAGTGTCAGATTCTGTCACCCCTTTCTGATTGGTGCCTTCAGTTCTCCCTCTGTTCATTTTTCTGCTTGACCTCCCACATGCTATAATTCGTTGGATCGCAGTCTGGATTTTATGGTGGCCACATGAATGCAGAAACCATCTGCCCCTGTTACGTTCTGTGGCTTGTATGGGATGTTGCAATGACCTATGGAATATGAAGTCATTGTCAGAACATTAAAAAAAAAAGTCCATGAAAAAGGAAAATGAAATCAGGTATGATATATAACTTTAGTCTAGTAAATTTGATCCCACATAAAGATGGATTAATAAAGAAAACTGAAGTTTTTACACAATTTTTAGAACATCTGCTGAAGCAAGAACATTTTCATGAAATTTCATCAAAGGGTTTTTGAATTATCTGATAAAACTCTGGCTCATTTATTTTTTTGCCCATTGGTTACAAACTGAAATACAAAAGCTCCAATAGTTCATATCTTCATAATTACTTTGACTTCTATTTATATCCAAACAGTATAAAATAATTCTTTATCTGTTTTGTCAACTTTGTCTTACAGGTTCATATTACAAGACTCTTGGGAAACAATCAAAACAGCCTTTTTTTTTTGCAGTTTTTAGCAAACGCAGCCATAATTTTTGTGGTATTTCTTTAAAAATCTAAATGTTAGTGAGATATTTTAAGGCGACAGTACATTAGAGTTATGCTTACTCTGTATGACACCCGATCTTTGTAATAATCCATGAACTATTTTCACAGTTTCGGGTCAGATCAGTAATAATCAGCTCATGTGCTTCTGATCAGTTGTGAGTTGGTGCCTGCTGACCCGTGCACAACCTTTGTTTTAGGTGGAGGCACGTCCAAAAGAGTTAGTGACTGAAGAGCTGCATTCCTGTTTGTTTGGGTTAGACAACGCGGGGGGTGAGAGAATGAATTTTAACACCTCCAGATTTTAGCTGCCACACTTTCACTCTGTAGATTTAACTTCCCTCTAATGCTGAAAATAAACATCTCCAGGAGTCCACCCACCCAACGCCTTCTAGTCTTTGTCGTGTAACGTTGTTTAAACCAAACTGACTTTTTATGTAACCTCTGACCTCAGACAAGCCATTTGGTCCATTAAAAACATTTTCTTGGCTTTTACAGCAGGGTGCCTGAGGGGCTGAGCCTGAATGCATTTGCACTCAGAAGTCCTTCCAGCGTAGATCTGTTAAATGAGTGATGACCATCAGAATCAGACAAGAATCAGCAAATAAATTGATTCTGTGTCAGAAGGTCAGACTGTTCCTTAATGAAGGTGCGTTTTGCTGGTTCGAGTTAATGTATCCATCACTTTAAAGGTGTGAGATTAAAGGAGAACGTAAACGGTGTTTGGTGTTATGGTCAATTACCTCGTAAGTCTGGTTTACATCTCAGCGTGCAGAAAATGGATCAAATGTGAGGTCATGATTCTCTCAAAAATGAGCAGCTTTACTATCTTCTTCTGAATTAGAAAAATAGTCCCAAAGAAAATCATTAGATGCACTTAAAACACAAATAATCTATAGGTCATCTTTAAAAGGCATCATATAATGGAAGCCATTCATTTCACCTTTTAAAGGATCGTCACTCACCAGAAGCTGTAGCATGCATAATTCTGATCCAGAGAACAGGAGAGGCTTTGTTGTGGTCTTTGTAGCTTCGTTCACACTGATAACAGCGAGGCCTGCAATATGTCTCAACTTATAAACAATCTGAGAGCTGCGTTTTAAAGGTAGGGCCCACAGCAGGTTGTTCCATATGGCCTATATGGCTAATCCAGAGGAAGTTTTGTGGTTTGTGTGTGGTTGTCTCAAGTTACACTGTTTTAGAGTACATCAAAGTGAAGCCACCATCAGCTGAGATGCTCTGATGGACACACAGGAGAGGTCATCAGGATGGTCTGCTGGGAAGGTGTCCGACTTCAAGGGCTTTCAGTTGGACTTGCGTCACAAGCCGCTGTGAGGAGGACTCATTGGCAGGAGCGCCACAGGGGGACAACAGCAGGGTGCCCTCAGGGACGTAAATGACAGGGACTCTTTGAAGTGGGTAGGGTTTCAGCTCTGTGGCTGTGTCCCTCCCAGAGCCCCACCCTGTGACTGCACTTCACATATGGACATCTCTGAAAACTACCCCAGGAGCACCGCGGCTCCCAGGCCATGGAAGCGTAACCTGAGAGCGGCTGTAGCAGCCTGTCAGTCCACTGACGGAGTCTTCCCATTGGTCCAAACAGGAAGCCAGCGTGACCCCAGAAGCCCCAGGGTCAAATACGTCTCTCAGAACAGTGACAATTGGATTAGTGTCTCATGCAGGCCAGACGGCTTTGGGACACCATAAACACACACATACATGCAGGTAGAAATGGCCAGGGAGCACTTAAACTTGCACCTCGACATGCAAATACATCTTAGTCTGGCAGCTTGGCTCTTGTGCGGTCAGACTTACTGCAGGTTTCCTTGTTAACGCTCAGAGAGCAGCTGTGAGGGATGAAGTCAGCATCTTTGCTACTTTTATATGATGGAGAATCGATAATTTAAAGTGTACTTATCTGTTGGTAGTGGATGAGCTATCCAGTCCGCCTGGCTGCCCTCTCTATATTTAGCCCCTGCTACTTTTTTTTCCCCAGTTTCTGATGAGAACAATCTAGCAGCAGACACACACCTCCACTTTGGGGAGAAGCATAGAAACAGAATTTTATAGCTTCTCTGCCCTTTATCTTCATCTGTCTGCATTATTTTCCCACCGCTTATGCTCTTTTTATACCGTTCCCTGTCTTTTGCATAAATGACAGCACAAAGGCCATCCCTTCAGACCCAGGTAAAGATAATTAGAAAGATGTAATCCGACTTGGAGCCAGCTCGGTTGTCTGGTTGAAGCACTTGTGATTACATTACTGTGTACTGTACATGCATGTGGCTGGCGGTGTAGTGAGAGGCAGGAGCCAGCCCTGCTTTAATGGCTGCCATAATTAAAAAAGCTTTTAAAGGAGGGCGCGCCACCAAGAAGGACAAGGTGGGGGGTGGTGTTATATCTGTGCTGGCTAGGCATTTTACAGAAGAACCAGAAAGTGTCATGTTTTCTGACTATATGCATAACTTTTAAACTGCAAAGACTTTTCCTGCTGAATGGATGTTTTTAATGCAAATAAATAAAGTGTATTATTTACAGGTACCAAAAGCAGGATTTAGATCAAATCTTAAACATAATGAACCTTTGAGCTCAGACGACAAACCTCTTTTTTAATAAATGACTTTTGTTTCTCAAATTTTGCTGAATTATTTTGTATTCATTGGATGAGTGTTGGTGCAACTTATTCACTTTTATCTTCTCACTGACACACTCTCTCCTCTTCTCTCTCTCTACCGTCCCTCGAGAAGAGTATGTTTTCAGCTGATAAATGTTAATCTGAACTTTTTTATTAAAACATTTTCTGCAGCCAAAAATAAAGATAGCAGCCAACAGAGTGAGCCTAACAACTATTTCAGGTTGAGCAGCTAAGGAATACAATCCAACTCGTTATTACATTTTGTAAAGAATTCCCAAAGAAAGTTGTGAAGCTGCATATTTGAGTAGCAATTACAAAAAAAATAATTATTTAGTGGTTTTGAGAAATGCGTGTTGTTTGCCACACTTGATGCCAAAAAATGATTTGATTCTGAGGCTGAATAGTTTGGGTTTTTTGTGCAATTACTAACAAACAAACTAAAAAACAATTACATATTTTTAATCAAGCAAAAGCAATATCTTGGAGACATGAGTCATTAAATGTTTATGGTTGACATGTTGGAACTTTTTCTCTTTTGTTCTTTTTCAAAGTTTATTGAGAAGCACTTATGATTATAACAGCTCATTTACTAGTGATTTAATCAAAGTATATCACTCAGAAATGATGGGTAATAAATACTGTATGTGTGTTTATAATCTAGTAATGAAGAAGTAAAAATGAGCAGCAGAAGAAGAAAAGTCTGTTTTAGTTTAATATTGATTTCTGCAGAGTGAGATGCTTGAGGACAGCCAGAAAACTCATGCTAATATAAAAAAGAACCTGGAAGTGCTTCAGGCTGTTTGAAATGGACTAATTTAATCACATAAAACATGTTACCTGTAGTTGTGGCCTCCACTGGATTCTTCTGTGTAACTGAGAGTCAAGATTTCCCAACAGTTTAGACAACAACGTGCTAATTGTCCAAATTGTCCGTCTGCTCCTTGCATTTGTCTTGTAATTAAACCGAAGTAACCTTAATGCCGGTAGCTGTGGTGTTTATATGTCTAAAAAAACATTTGGTTTTGTTGGTGTTGGTAAAACTGTGCAACACCACAACCATGGATGGAAACAATTACACGAGTCGGACAAGCCCCCGGTGATAACAGAGCGAGTCTCTTCTTAACATAAATATTTCTAAGGGCCAGGGGAAAGGTTGGATTAGAGGCCGGAATAAAAGGGATTCAAGTATTTTGTAGAGTCTGAGTAATGATGGAGGCAAATCCAGGGAAGATAGAGCATAGGTTTGTATTGTGTTACCAACAGCAAAGACATTAAAGTAAGCTGATTTGGACTTCTTCTTTTTTTTTTTATTATCAAAAGCAGGTTTGTGAGTGAGGTAATCTTTGTGTTTTTGGTTGCACTGTCCAGTCTGTGAAGAAAACTCTAGGTGCACATGAGGTTTCGGGCGTGTGGTTGTGATTAGCAATGTCTCCAGCCTCCCCTCCCCTCCGCCTTCATTCCCTAAAGTTGCGAAAACATTCAAAAACACTTTTCATTTCCTTGGCTTGAAACGAGGAGCATCCTGGTTCTCAGTGTCTCACGGTCCTCACCACAGAAGCAAAGTCCGTTCTCACCGAAGTCCAGCAGAGCAGACCGGCGTTACTGTGGCCTCTGGGGTGGAATAGAAGAGGTCAGGGAGTATAACAGCTCTGAGCCTAGAACACAACTTCTGTGCCCCACAGTTGATCTCACTGGGCCTATTGAACAAGGAGGAGGGAGTATTCTGAGTTAACTGCTGCACCCAGAGGTAAGAGCAGCGATGTGGGGGAGAACGTGTGAGTTTGGGGTTCAGGCACAGGTCAGAGTTAAAGAAAGGTTAAAGGTGTGAACTTGACTTCATACAACACCAATCTCATTTTTTTTATTTACCTATTAAAACTCTCTACAAGCTTAATTGCTTTTTGTTGTATTATTTTAATATAACCTGCTGATTAAATTCTCCTGCTCTTACATGCTGACCTCACTGCCAACATGAGCCTGTCAATTAGCACATCGTATTTTTCATTGTTGCCGTCTCATTTACTCAGTGTTTGACATCAAAATTACTGCCAGAAAAAGTTTAACCTCACTTATTAGCTACCCTGCCATCGTGCACGGTTGGTTGTTTTTCTGTGACTTGTTATCTGCTGCCGCAATCACCCATAGTCCCAGAACAGGTCATTAAAAATTCATTTGATCCAATGTTGCATAGTGTTGGCATGAAGTCGATGGGGCGTATGGGAGAGCCGGACCCTCGCGTCCTGTTCCATGAATGGGTGGCTGGATGGGCAGAGGTGTTAAATTGTTGAGGGCATTCGGAGTCTCCTGTACGCAGAACCAGGTGGGAGCAGTGGGGGGTTTCAACACAAGTTCTCATGTTCAGGAAAGGAAAAGGCAGGGGTGCAGGATCTGAGCAATTACACTATTTGGGTTACAGGGGAGCTATTTATTTGCCTGGTTTGACATGTTTCTGTCGACCTGGGGAGCTGTGCAGCATGGAAAAGCGATAGGGCTGAAGCATATTTATTTGTTCTGCAGACGTAGCAGCCAAACAGAAAACGGTTGGGGGAAAGAGACGTTTTCTACGTTTTTCAAAGGGTCGTGCCTTTGAGTTTTGCCCCAGCGTGCAGCATATGAGTCCTGTTGAGTCTCAGGTGGTAGAAAGGACACGTCCTCCATCTGCCTGTGAAACATTTCAGACCACAACTTGATGCTGGACACTGATGAGATGAATGACAGTTCAGAGCCCTTTAAAAGATTTTACTTTTAGAACTTACGTTCAGAGTTTACTGTCAACATTTTGTTATTTATTCCTGGGAATTATTTCAACTAAAACCTTCAACCAAAAAAAAAAAAAGAAAGAAAAAAATCTCTGCTAATTAAAACTGTAATTAAAAGTAGTAAATATGATCATTTTAAAAAATGGAAAAAGTTTATCTAGTGCACACATGTGCATGTTCCCCAGCTTGTTAACGTTGACCATGTGCATGTCTGGCAGCTATTTTAAACTCTAACGCTTTGCCCTTGAACTGTACTCAGACCAGTTCTGGGTAAATACCACTAATCCACCACTCATGCTGCTAAAGAGAATCATTACAGCAACATGCAGGTGCTGCTCTCCAGTTTTATGAGCTGTTTAGATTCATATTTTACACATTTCACAAATATTGCAGTGGTCAGAGGAATAAGTTGTCTAGTGGAAATCGCAGCCTGCTCTACCTCCCACAGCATGCCAGGCATGAAAGTGGCTTTAAGGATAAAGTCAAGCATCATGACTGCATCCAGGTCCTGCAGAGATGTCCTCCTGATGGCTTCCAGAACTGGATTACAGGTGGATTACCTGCTGAGCAGCTTGACAGGATATGAAATGCTCCATTTTTATGTCACAATGTCAGTCCAATGATACCGTTGCTTTATATCATTAGCAGTTAGGAGCTGAGCCTCTTTCTGAAAGATAAAAAAAAGTTTTATTGAGTGCACGCAGTGGTGTTGCTGATTAAACCATGTCTGTGTGATGACTAATGAAAAAGTTGTACGTGAGTAGTTGTCTAATGGTAGTTGAAGTTGTTATCAAGCACTTTGTCACCCTGAGACTCATTACGCTCTTATGATGCTGATGGTGACTCACAGGGCTGAGGATTGATTCGTTCTCATGGCAAAAATCAACTGCAGTCTGGCAGCGCTGAAGAATATCAGGAGGTTTTAGAGTCATTTGATTGCATTTAGGAGATGAGAGTGGTTTACTACTGCAGGACGGCCTTATTATCGTAATTCTTCAGCTACGGCAGGAAATGCGTCACGCCCCGGTTCCCACTTCCTGACATGACTTTAATCTTTTTTATTACAAATATTCTGCCCTCTATTTGTATTTCAAGCGTGTTTTTCTATAGTCGTTAGCACGTCATATTCTAAATCAGGTTTTTATTAATTAAACATGAATTTTAATTTCTGGCCTCGTTTGATTGTAATCACTACTTTGTCCTGATTCCTGTGAACGAATAAGGCCGGCAACTGATCATTTAAATAAGTGGCCTCTTGCTAATCTTGTGTAAAGGCGTAACAATAAAACATATTTATAAAATCTGTTACAATAATCGTAGTTTTGGGGTGTTTTTGTGTGGACTTCCTGCCAGTGTCAGTAAGCCTATATTGGTTATTTTTTGTTTTCCCGCATAAGTTTCCTCTTTTTTTATTTCCACTAATGAGTTCACCAGACCTTCAGAAGAAGAAGGCTTTTATTCTAACCAAGCTTTTCAAAGGCAGCTAAATTCAGTGCTTCCTAGTGGTTTTTAGGACGTGTGAAACCTTTTGTACTGTAAATGAAAAACAAGCATGAATACTAGATACAATTTCATGGTCTAAGGCTCTATTGAAATTCTGTTTACTTTCGTTTTCTGCTTTTCATAAGTTTGTATTGATGATTCTTCGCTCTCTCTATGTTGGGTTTTGCTCTAACCGTTGATCTGATTGGTAGATCACATTAGTCCTTATGTCTTATTAAAACGTGCACTGAACCTCACAGAAAAACAACTACTAAATTTTTAAAATCTAAAATTAATAACCTACAATATTATCTTTACATAATTATTACCGTATGGAGAACATTTTCTATTGTTCTTTTCATGGTGTTGAAATTTAGTCAGTAAATTTCACAGTTTCGTTTTTCATCCTCGTTTACAGTTATCTGTTTATCTGTCATCTGCCTCACCCTGTTTTTTGTCTGAATTTACTTTTTGATTTTTTGTTTTTTGTATGATTGATTTATCTGTTGATCTATGTTCTAATAATCACCTATGAGCTTCAGGGGCGGGGTTAGGTGCTGGCTACTGGGCTCAAGCCCCGGATGTTTTATGATAAGCCCCGAATCTGATTTTTTACTGAGAAAAACCTCTCTGCAGTAACCTGCAGTACCGACGTCAAACAGAGGGGGCAGCAGCTTCGTAAAGTGGCCTGCATACAACCTTCTTGACTCTCCAGAAGAAGAATCACCTCTGCAGCCTGATAAACACGGGCAGACTGATGTAACGTGAATAAGTTAAAAAGAGTAAAGTAATGTTATAATAGTTAGTAAAAAAAAAACTTTGTTACACACTTATGTATATATGTATAAATAAATAATTATGGCCATCCTCAGATTTATTCACACCCTCTTAATAAAGAGATTAAAAACAGCTGTCAATGAAATAATAAACCAAAAGTTAATAAAAATCATGACATTGCTTTCAAATGATGGAAATATATACATATATATATATATATATATATATATATATATATATATATATATATATATATATATATATATATATATATATGTATATATATGTATATATATTAAAAACAAGCAAACAAGCTTGATGAGACCCATGAACTAATATTGTGTTTAACAGTCCTGAGAGTCAACAACAATCAGGAGATTTCTGTAACTCTATCAGAGTTCAGGTCTTTGACCCTCTGCTCCTCAGCAAACTGTTCTGATTTGTCCAGGAGATTTGATTTGTCTGGAGTTCTACTCTCCCCAAAGCGATGTTGGTGATCACAGCACCACCTTTCTTCCTTTTCTTAAAAAAAACCCTGCCCAGATGTGAGAATCCTCATTTTGTCTTTGTTTTGTATTTTGGCCATAGACGTTTCACTGAGTCAATGTGGTGGGTATTTTAGACACAGAGGACAAGTATTTGTCATTTTTTCTGAACAATAAACAAAAAGATATAACACATTTAAATTAACGTGAATCTACGGCAACTCTACAAGGACAAATGTTGCCGTGTGCAGCAGTTACTGTGGGCTAGGCAGGGGCAGCGCCATACGGCTTTGGGCAGGGGTTGCACTGGTGAATCAAAACTCACAATTAAACTGGTCATTTCACAGCATAAACAAGCAAAACTAGACGCTAGCTCTCACAATGACTAGAAAAACAACTGCTGGGTTTTTCAAAATAAAATACTTTCTGTTACTGTGCTTCAAATAAAGGTTAAGAGGCATTAATTTGATTCCTGTCATTTTCTGGCCAAACTTCAATGAACATTTGCATTTCAAACAAAGCTAACAATTATTTTAAACATTTTAATCTAAGTTATTCATAACAATGTTGTGGATTCATTTCAACTGTTTGAAATAAAACAAAACAAGGAGCGTTGCTAGGCAACATAAACAAAATTTAAAGCTGTTGTTGGGAAATTCCCTAATTTGCATATTCTGTGATGTCATCAAAGGACGCCTTTGATCTCTAAAACTTTAGGCTACCAAACCTTCAGAGCTAGCCAGGTATTCTCATCGAGATACTTGTGAGCGTTGATCATCGTTGTTTTACAACTTTTCAAACCTCGATTTTATCAAAAATCGTCATGAAGAACAAGATTTCTAGTAACATCAGAACTTGTTCTGCACCAGCTCTCATAAAACATCAAGGTAAGTTTAAAATAAATTTGGTAGAAACTTGACTTCCACCATGCTAAACCACCATGCTAACTATAAAAATCACTCCTCAAGTTGAGATATCGATAATTCAATTTGTACCTCTTGAAATACTTTTGGGGATTGATGGAGATTTCTGAATGATTATATTATAAATACATATTTTATTAGAATTAGCATCACAGAAGGAGGTCTTTACTAAGTTTAGATCTGAGATTAGCCAAAGTCATCAAAACTTTAAAAAACCCACTGTTAATCATGTAGTGATTTTCTAAAATGCCTCAAAACTGACATGTTTAATGATTTTTGTTTTTTATGTTTGCAGAGAGCTGGAGCGCCACGGCACCACGTAGTGCGTCTGTGGCTGTTGGCAGAACCAAGCCAACAAAACGGGCTGCAAGTCAGGACCTCGACCCCCCCCAGGAAGAGGATCAGGTCGTCTGAATATCCTGACCAGACTGGACCGACCCTCAGGAGGCCCATCTCTGAAGATGGAGAGGGGGCGTCCACTCTGGACAAGAAGTTCAGACACCTGCATGACTGCAAGGAACCGTCATCAGTGGACACCTGCAACGGTTTGTTTTAATTTTTTACAAGTTAGATGTAGTGAAATGTTTGTTATGTTTGTTCAAGTTAGCATGTAGATCTATAATAACAAAAGTTCACTAAAACTGACATGTTTTATGATTTTTTTTATTTTTGCAGAGTGCGGGAGCACCATGGCACCACGGACTGTGCCAGTGACTACCAGCAAGTCACAGTCTACTAAAAGGCCTGCAAGTCAGGACCTCGACCCCCCCAGGAAGAGGATCAGGTCATCTGAATATCCTGACCAGACTGGACCGACCCTCAGGAGGCCCATCTCTGAAGATGGAGAGGGGGCGTCCACTCTGGACAAGAAGTTCAGACACCTGCATGACTGCAAGGAACCTTCATCAGTGGACACCTGCAACGGTTTGTTTTAATTTTTTACAAGTTAGATGTAGTGAAATGTTTGTTATGTTTGTTCAAGTTAGCATGTAGATCTATAATAACAAAAGTTCACTAAAACTGACATGTTTTATGATTTTTTTATTTTTGCAGAGTGCGGGAGCACCATGGCACCACGGACTGTGCCAGTGACTACCAGCAAGTCACAGTCCACTAAAAGGCCTGCAAGTCAGGACCTCGACCCCCCCAGGAAGAGGATCAGGTCGTCTGAATATCCTGACCAGACTGGACCGACCCTCAGGAGGCCCATCTCTGAAGATGGAGAGGGGGCGTCCACTCTGGACAAGAAGTTCAGACACCTGCATGACTGCAAGGAACCGTCATCAGTGGACACCTGCAACGGTTTGTTTTAATTTTTTACAAGTTAGATGTAGTGAAATGTTTGTTATGTTTGTTCAAGTTAGCATGTAGATCTATAATAACAAAAGTTCACTAAAACTGACATGTTTTATGATTTTTTTATTTTTGCAGAGTGCGGGAGCACCATGGCACCACGGACTGTGCCAGTGACTACCAGCAAGTCACAGTCCACTAAAAGGCCTGCAAGTCAGGACCTCGACCCCCCCAGGAACAGGATCAGGTCGTCTGAATATCCTGACCAGACTGGACCGACCCTCAGGAGGCCCATCTCTGAAGATGGAGAGGGGGCGTCCACTCTGGACAAGAAGTTCAGACACCTGCATGACTGCAAGGAACCGTCATCAGTGGACACCTGCAACGGTTTGTTTTAATTTTTTACAAGTTAGATGTAGTGAAATGTTTGTTATGTTTGTTCAAGTTAGCATGTAGATCTATAATAACAAAAGTTCACTAAAACTGACATGTTTTATGATTTTTTTATTTTTGCAGAGTGCGGGAGCACCATGGCACCACGGACTGTGCCAGTGACTACCAGCAAGTCACAGTCCACTAAAAGGCCTGCAAGTCAGGACCTCGACCCCCCCAGGAAGAGGATCAGGTCGTCTGAATATCCTGACCAGACTGGACCGACCCTCAGGAGGCCCATCTCTGAAGATGGAGAGGGGGCGTCCACTCTGGACAAGAAGTTCAGACACCTGCATGACTGCAAGGAACCGTCATCAGTGGACACCTGCAACGGTTTGTTTTAATTTTTTACAAGTTAGATGTAGTGAAATGTTTGTTATGTTTGTTCAAGTTAGCATGTAGATCTATAATAACAAAAGTTCACTAAAACTGACATGTTTTATGATTTTTTTATTTTTGCAGAGTGCGGGAGCACCATGGCACCACGGACTGTGCCAGTGACTACCAGCAAGTCACAGTCCACTAAAAGGCCTGCAAGTCAGGACCTCGACCCCCCCAGGAAGAGGATCAGGTCGTCTGAATATCCTGACCAGACTGGACCGACCCTCAGGAGGCCCATCTCTGAAGATGGAGAGGGGGCGTCCACTCTGGACAAGAAGTTCAGACACCTGCATGACTGCAAGGAACCGTCATCAGTGGACACCTGCAACGGTTTGTTTTAATTTTTTACAAGTTAGATGTAGTGAAATGTTTGTTATGTTTGCTCAAGTTAGCATGTAGATCTATAATAACAAAAGTTCACTAAAACTGACATGTTTTATGATTTTTTTATTTTTGCAGAGTGCGGGAGCACCATGGCACCACGGACTGTGCCAGTGACTACCAGCAAGTCACAGTCCACTAAAAGGCCTGCAAGTCAGGACCTCGACCCCCCCAGGAACAGGATCAGGTCGTCTGAATATCCTGACCAGACTGGACCGACCCTCAGGAGGCCCATCTCTGAAGATGGAGAGGGGGCGTCCACTCTGGACAAGAAGTTCAGACACCTGCATGACTGCAAGGAACCGTCATCAGTGGACACCTGCAACGGTTTGTTTTAATTTTTTACAAGTTAGATGTAGTGAAATGTTTGTTATGTTTGTTCAAGTTCGCATGTAGATCTATAATAACAAAAGTTCACTAAAACTGACATGTTTTATGATTTTTTATTTTTGCAGAGTGCGGGAGCACCATGGCACCACGGACTGTGCCAGTGACTACCAGCAAGTCACAGTCCACTAAAAGGCCTGCAAGTCAGGACCTCGACCCCCCCAGGAAGAGGATCAGGTCGTCTGAATATCCTGACCAGACTGGACCGACCCTCAGGAGGCCCATCTCTGAAGATGGAGAGGGGGCGTCCACTCTGGACAAGAAGTTCAGACACCTGCATGACTGCAAGGAACCGTCATCAGTGGAGACCTGCAACGGTTTGTTTTAATTTTTTACAAGTTAGATGTAGTGAAATGTTTGTTATGTTTGTTCAAGTTAGCATGTAGATCTATAATAACAAAAGTTCACTAAAACTGACATGTTTTATGATTTTTTTATTTTTGCAGAGTGCGGGAGCACCATGGCACCACGGACTGTGCCAGTGACTACCAGCAAGTCACAGTCCACTAAAAGGCCTGCAAGTCAGGACCTCGACCCCCCCAGGAACAGGATCAGGTCGTCTGAATATCCTGACCAGACTGGACCGACCCTCAGGAGGCCCATCTCTGAAGATGGAGAGGGGGCGTCCACTCTGGACAAGAAGTTCAGACACCTGCATGACTGCAAGGAACCGTCATCAGTGGACACCTGCAACGGTTTGTTTTAATTTTTTACAAGTTAGATGTAGTGAAATGTTTGTTATGTTTGCTCAAGTTAGCATGTAGATCTATAATAACAAAAGTTCACTAAAACTGACATGTTTTATGATTTTTTTATTTTTGCAGAGTGCGGGAGCACCATGGCACCACGGACTGTGCCAGTGACTACCAGCAAGTCACAGTCCACTAAAAGGCCTGCAAGTCAGGACCTCGACCCCCCCAGGAAGAGGATCAGGTCATCTGAATATCCTGACCAGACTGGACCGACCCTCAGGAGGCCCATCTCTGAAGATGGAGAGGGGGCGTCCACTCTGGACAAGAAGTTCAGACACCTGCATGACTGCAAGGAACCGTCATCAGTGGACACCTGCAACGGTTTGTTTTAATTTTTTACAAGTTAGATGTAGTGAAATGTTTGTTATGTTTGTTCAAGTTAGCATGTAGATCTATAATAACAAAAGTTCACTAAAACTGACATGTTTTATGATTTTTTTATTTTTGCAGAGTGCGGGAGCACCATGGCACCACGGACTGTGCCAGTGACTACCAGCAAGTCACAGTCCACTAAAAGGCCTGCAAGTCAGGACCTCGACCCCCCCAGGAACAGGATCAGGTCGTCTGAATATCCTGACCAGACTGGACCGACCCTCAGGAGGCCCATCTCTGAAGATGGAGAGGGGGCGTCCACTCTGGACAAGAAGTTCAGACACCTGCATGACTGCAAGGAACCGTCATCAGTGGACACCTGCAACGGTTTGTTTTAATTTTTTACAAGTTAGATGTAGTGAAATGTTTGTTATGTTTGCTCAAGTTAGCATGTAGATCTATAATAACAAAAGTTCACTAAAACTGACATGTTTTATGATTTTTTTATTTTTGCAGAGTGCGGGAGCACCATGGCACCACGGACTGTGCCAGTGACTACCAGCAAGTCACAGTCCACTAAAAGGCCTGCAAGTCAGGACCTCGACCCCCCCAGGAACAGGATCAGGTCGTCTGAATATCCTGACCAGACTGGACCGACCCTCAGGAGGCCCATCTCTGAAGATGGAGAGGGGGCGTCCACTCTGGACAAGAAGTTCAGACACCTGCATGACTGCAAGGAACCGTCATCAGTGGACACCTGCAACGGTTTGTTTTAATTTTTTACAAGTTAGATGTAGTGAAATGTTTGTTATGTTTGCTCAAGTTAGCATGTAGATCTATAATAACAAAAGTTCACTAAAACTGACATGTTTTATGATTTTTTTATTTTTGCAGAGTGCGGGAGCACCATGGCACCACGGACTGTGCCAGTGACTACCAGCAAGTCACAGTCCACTAAAAGGCCTGCAAGTCAGGACCTCGACCCCCCCAGGAAGAGGATCAGGTCGTCTGAATATCCTGACCAGACTGGACCGACCCTCAGGAGGCCCATCTCTGAAGATGGAGAGGGGACGTCCATTCTGGACCAGATGTTTATACCCCTGGACTCTGACGACTCGGATGATGACTCAGTGGACACCTGCAATGGTTTGT
Source organism: Callopanchax toddi (assembly GCA_006937965.1). Taxonomy (NCBI): domain Eukaryota; kingdom Metazoa; phylum Chordata; class Actinopteri; order Cyprinodontiformes; family Nothobranchiidae; genus Callopanchax; species Callopanchax toddi. The sequence continues at coordinate 3,609,917 of SSNR01000030.1, read as the reverse complement.
TTTTATTTTATTAGTTACAAGTTTGGTGTAGTGAAATGCAACAACAGATTTATTAGAATTAACTAAGTGTTTTTGTATCTTTTTACCAGGTTTTGTGGCCAAATACCAGCAGCAGGGTCCACTGGGTGAAGGCGGCTATGGGTTTGTGTACGCTGGCTACAGAAGGGCCAACCATCTACTTGTAAGTATTTCACAAACACACAGTCATATTCCAGACAGCCACACACACACAATAAGGTCAGAGTGTTAACCAGTCTTGTTTCTTGCAGGTGGCCATCAAGCACATTCCCAAAGAGAACGCAGTAGGTCCCACACATACGGTAAGTGTATTTTTAGTGAACACAGTCACTTCTTTGTGGATAACAGATGAATTTTGAGTTTATGATTTCTCTTGTCTTTTGTGATTTTTCAGGATGAGAACAACCAGGAGCTTCCAATGGAGGTGGCTGTCCTGATGGAACTGGTTCTGTAGGGAAGTCAGCAGTCATTTCCCTGCTGGACTGGTTCGATCTGGACGAGGAACTGGTCTTGGTGCTGGAAAGACCAGTTCCTTGTGTGGACCTATTTACCTACCTAAACGATCATGAAGAGGGTCTACAGGAACATCAGGTGAAGGTAAGATGACTGGTCTGAAAATATATCTCTTCACCTCACAGGCCTCTTCCATTTCTGATTTTTACTCTTTTTTTTCTTTCAGTCGATCATTAAACAACTTGTGGATGGTGCTAAATATCTCGAGGATCATCACATCTTCCATCGAGATATTAAACTTGAGAACATCCTGATCGAGACTGGGTCCAACTTTCCATCAGTCCGTCTCATTGATTTTGGACTCAGTTGCTTCACCAGACATGATGCCCTCTTCACGATCTTCTGTGGTAAGTTTGTGCCCTCCTGTTATTTGTCAGTGCCACTTAAAACAAAGCTTCTCCACCTCGAGCTCTTTTTAAATGTCTTTTTTTTTTCATTTGTCTTCCAGGTACCGCCGCATACGCCCCTCCTGAGTGGGAAACCTCTCGAAGGTACAGCCCCGAACCATCAACGGTCTGGCAGATTGGCGTTGTTATGTGGGAGATCCTCCATAACGACCTTTTCTCGCTGAATGACTTCTTGAGACACCGAGTGAGGACAAGCGACACGCTTTCTCCTAGTAAGACCAAAATTTGTTCACACGTCTCACAGAAAACATTCTGTTGATCTGTTCTAACCATTGTTGTTCTTTTGTCTTGTTTTCCAGACTGTCAGGACTTCCTAAAGTCCTGTCTAAATTGGAGACCATGGCGGCGTCCATCTTTGGCAAGCCTTCAGCAGCATCCTTGGCTGTTATAGAGGTAACATATACAAACACACACACAAAAGGTTTTATTACATTTTATACCTGTTAGAATCAGGAGAGGAATGAAGAGAATGTTATCCTGACAGACACAGATAAGACAGGAGACCTTAGTCCTCATTAAGTCCTCTCTCGTGGGTTGGGCTAGTGTTTGAGATAGTCTGCTAACAACCCAGTGTCATGTCTCATGCCCCTGTGTGTCCTGTCTTTGTGTATTTGGTGTTTTTCTCCTGTTTCCCCTGGTTTCTTCCCATTTTAGCCTTGGTTTCAGTAGGGCCGAGCTCCGGTTGTAGCCACAGCCACTAGGGCGCGCCCACAGCCATTAGGGCGCGCCCGTAGCCACAAATGGCTGTGACTGCTCTCCCGTAGCCATCAGACCAGCCAATGGCTGTGGCTATGAATTGCTGTGACAACAGCGGCCGCTGCCCGGACGGATTCCTTTACGTTAAAGGTTTTGCGACAGGTCAATGCTGAACTGATAAGCATTGTTTTGGCAGTTTTAAAGCACAGTAGTTAAAAACTTTGTTCATATTTTAAACTTTGTTCATATTTGATGTTTAGTGAATGCCTTTGGTTTACTTTGAACTTGTGCTTGGTCATATTATTCTAACGTGGCTGTGCGGTGCTAACCAGATGTCCCGTTTTGTTCGGGACTGTCCTGCATTTACCATAATTTTCTAATGTCCCACAAATGGACACTGTCCAGAATTTGTTATCTCAATCCTTTAACACCAAGCACGTCCTCGTTGACATTTCTGCACTCCTCAGTGGTTTGTGATATTTAAAAAAAATTCAAACGGGTTTAGAAAGAAGAAAAATTAATCTTTCAGTTCAGCATAGTGTTATTATGGTCATTTACGCTCCGCGGTGACATTAGACCCGCAAACCACCTGCTCGCTTGTTGTGAGTAAATGTGTATGACAGAGCAAAATCTAACTTTATGCGTACATGGACCGGTGGTGTAATGGTCAGCCCATCTGCTCCGAATTCAGTAGCTTATGGATCGAATCCCGTCTTGGGCAATATAAAATCAACCATTTCGTTCTTTATTTAATTAAACAAATAATTTAATTATTAATTATATTATTACAGTGAATTTGGGTATTTGAAAGTACAGCTACATTTTAATAGGTAGGGGAAGAGGTGTTTGAGACAGAGGAAGACCTGGTACTAGTCAAGTGAAGGCTTCTGGTGTAATGGGTAGAGCATCTGCAACTAATTTTGGCGTTCTAGGATCAAATCCCTGTCTAGACATTGTGAAAAAAAATTTTTTTTCTAAGAAAACAACTAATGAATATTACATTGAATTTGCATATTTTAAAGTACAGTGGTATTTTAAAGTATTTACAGTGGCTACGTTCACAGCCACCATTGCCATGTTCATAGCACAATGGCTGTGAACGTAGCCACTGTGGCTACGTTCACAGCCATCATAGCCATGTTCATAGCACAGTGGCTATGAGCGTAGCCACTGTGGCTACGTTCACAGCCATCATAGCCATGTTCATAGCACAGTGGCTATGAACGTAGCCACTGTGGCTACGTTCACAGCCATCATAGCCATGTTCATAGCACAGTGGCTGTGAACGTAGCCACTGTGGCTACGTTCACAGCCACATAGCTATGAACATGGCTATGATGGCTGTGAACGTAGCCACAGTGGCTACGTTCACAGCCATCATAGCCATGTTCATAGCACAGTGGCTATGAACGTAGCCACTGTGGCTACGTTCACAGCCATCATAGCCATGTTCATAGCACAGTGGCTGTGAACGTAGCCACTGTGGCTACGTTCACAGCCATCATAGCCATGTTCATAGCACAGTGGCTATGAACGTAGCCACAGTGGCTACGTTCACAGCCATCATAGCCATGTTGGCTGTGAACGTAGCCACAGTGGCTACGTTCATAGCCACTGTGCTAGGAACATGGCTATGATGGCTGTGAACGTAGCCACAGTGGCTACGTTCATAGCCACTGTGCTATGAACATGGCTATGATGGCTGTGAACGTAGCCACAGTGGCTACGTTCATAGCCACTGTGCTATGAACATGGCTATGATGGCTGTGAACGTAGCCACTGTGGCTACGTTCATAGCCACTGTGCTATGAACATGGCTATGATGGCTGTGAACGTAGCCACAGTGGCTACGTTCATAGCCATCATAGCACAATGGCTGTGAACGTAGCCACAGTGGCTACGTTCATAGCCACTGTGCTATGAACATGGCTATGATGGCTGTGAACGTAGCCACAGTGGCTACGTTCATAGCCATTGTGCTGTGAACATGGCTATGGTGGCTGTGAACGTAGCCACTGTAAATACTTTAAAATACCACTGTACTTTAAAATATGCAAATTCAATGTAATATTCATTAGTTGTTTTCTTAGAAAAATTTTTTTTTTCACAATGTCTAGACAGGGATTTGATCCTAGAACGCCAAAATTAGTTGCAGATGCTCTACCCATTACACCAGAAGCCTTCACTTGACTAGTACCAGGTCTTCCTCTGTCTCAAACACCTCTTCCCCTACCTATTAAAACGTAGCTGTACTTTCAAATACCCAAATTCACTGTAATAATATAATTAATAATTAAATTATTTGTTTAATTAAAAAAAGAATGAAATGGTTGATTTTATATTGCCCAAGACAGGATTCGATCCTTAAGCTACTGAATTCGGAGCAGATGGGCTGACCATTACACCACCGGTCCATGTACGCATAAAGTTAGATTTTGCTCTGTCATACACATTTACTCACAACAAGCGAGCAGGTGGTTTGCGGGTCTAATGTCACCGCGGAGCGTAAATGACCATAATAACACTATGCTGAACTGAAAGATTAATTTTTCTTCTTTCTAAACCCGTTTGAATTTTTTTTTTTAATATCACAAACCACTGAGGAGTGCAGAAATGTCAACGAGGACGTGCTTGGTGTTAAAGGATTGAGATAACAAATTCTGGACAGTGTCCATTTGTGGGACATTAGAAAATTATGGTAAATGCAGGACAGTCCCGAACAAAACGGGACATCTGGTTAGCACCGCACAGCCACGTTAGAATAATATGACCAAGCACAAGTTCAAAGTAAACCAAAGGCATTCACTAAACATCAAATATGAACAAAGTTTAAAATATGAACAAAGTTTTTAACTACTGTGCTTTAAAACTGCCAAAACAATGCTTATCAGTTCAGCATTGACCTGTCGCAAAACCTTTAACGTAAAGGAATCCGTCCGGGCAGCGGCCGCTGTTGTCACAGCAATTCATAGCCACAGCCATTGGCTGGTCTGATGGCTACGGGAGAGCAGTCACAGCCATTTGTGGCTACGGGCGCGCCCTAATGGCTGTGGGCGCGCCCTAGTGGCTGTGGCTACAACCGGAGCTCGGCCTCCCTCCTTGGTTTTTGATTTTTCCCCTGTTCTTCTCTTCCCACAGGTTCTCCTCTTCAGCCCCCTGCTGTGCTGCCTCATCCGGGCGGTTTTGATGAGGCCACCCAGGAATTCGAGTGGATGGTGAACCCTCGGAAGGCCCAGAACCCTCCAGCGCTGCACCAGGTCAAGAACTTTATGGTGCCGCTCCGGTTCCTGAGGTCTTCATTGTGGCTCCAGTTCCTGTGCCTCCCAGCATAGTTCCTCCTGAGGGTCCCACCAGACCATCTCGTCCCGTCGGACCACCTCCTCCTCGCCATCCTCCTGGGTCCTGCCTCTTTTTCCGGCCTCGCCACCCTCTTGAGCCCAACCTCATTGGGTGGCCTTGTCTCCATCCTCCAGAGACCTGTCTCTTCACCCGGCTGCCTGATGTCTGTCCTCCAGAGCCCCGTCTCTTTGCCAGGCTGCCTGATTGCTGTCCTCCAGAGCCCTGTCTCTTTGCCAGGCTGCCTGATGTCTGTCCCCCAGAGCCCCGTCTCTTTGCCAGGCTGCCTGATCTCTGTCCCCCAGAGACCCGTCTCTTTGCCAGGCTGCCTGATCTCTGTCCCCCAGAGACCCGGCTCTTTGTCAGGCTGCCTGATCTCTGTCCCCCAGAGACCCGGCTCGTTGTCAGGCTGCCTGATGTCTGTCCCCCAGAGACCCGGCTTGTTGCCAGGCTGCCTGATCTCTGTCCCCCAGAGACCCGGCTCTTTGTCAGGCTGCCTGATCTCTGTCCCCCAGAGATCCGGCTCTTTGTCAGGCTGCCTGATGTATGTCCCCCAGAGCCCTGTCTCTTTGCCAGGCTGCCTGATCTCTGTCCCCCAGAGACCCGGCTCTTTGTCAGGCTGCGTGATCTCTGTCCCCCAGAGCCCCGTCTCTTTGCCAGGCTGCCTGATGTCTGTCCCCCAGAGACCCGGCTCTTTGCCAGACTGCCTAATGTATGTCCCCCAGAGCCCTGTCTCTTTGCCAGGCTGTCTGATCTCTGTCCCCCAGAGCCCCGTCTCTTTGCCAGGCTGCCTGATGTCTGTCCCCCAGAGACCCGGCTCTTTTTCAGGCTGCCTGATGTCTGTCCCCCAGAGACCCGGCTCGTTGTCAGGCTGCCTGATGTCTGTCCCCCAGAGCCCTGTCTCTTTGCCAGGCTGCCTAATCTCTGTCCCCCAGAGCCCCGTCTCTTTGCCAGGCTGCCTGATGTCTGTCCCCCAGAGACCCGGCTCTTTGTCAGGCTGCCTGACAGCCTGCCTCAAAGCCCTGCCCCTTTACCTGAGGTCTTCTTTGTGGTTCCATTTGCTGTGCCTCCCAGCATGGTTCCTCCTGAGGGGTCCCACCAGACCATATTGTCCCGTCGGACCACCTCCTCCTCGCCATCCTCCTGGGTCCTAGCTTCACCGCTGCCCTCCGAGATCCTGCCTCGTCTGGCCTCGCTGCCATCCTCAAGGGTCTCACCCAGTCCGATAACCTTGGCACCACTCTCCAGAAGTCTCATCTGGCTTCATCCTGGTCAGCCTCCAAGCTTCTCCTCGTCTGGCCGCTGTCCGGCCGACCTCCTGTGCTCCTCCTCGTCAGGCTGACTGCTGAACTCTGGACTTTGTTTTTGTTTCTGTGTCTGGAAACAGAAGATTTTGTGAATAAACAAACATGTCACATGGTTAAATTAACTTTTACAAAATCAAAGTGCTAACAAAAAGTGCTTTCTTGCATTTAAAAGGAAAACATCTGTACACACCTTTGTATTACTATATTACTGTTTGTTGCTGCTGTATCTTTTCTCCCTGTTTTGTTTGTTTGTGCTTTATTTGCAGGTCTAGAAGTGGATTGTTCACATCTCTTGTTCTCTTCTTTTTCTGTTTACTTTCTCCCCCATCCCTCTTTCTGTACCCTTCCCTTCACTTTCAGGCTATGTGTCCAATCAACCATAAAAATGTTCTAATAAAGATTTTGGGGGTTGTATTTAAATGAAAATCAGGAGGAGTTTTATAGCAGTGGCTGTAACCTCTCACCTGAAACAGCAACACTGTCGGGCTTGTTTTTGGCACTCAGACATTATTCTGTTTGCTCCACAGCCGGACAGGACACAGGGTTAAAAAAATGTATATATAAGAATTAATCTTGATTTCTACCTGTTTTGTTAGGCAGATGTCTTTCAGTTAAATATTGTTAAATGAATTTGTTATTTTATTGATGTATTTATAGGGGATTGGGGCAGATTATATATAAGATTTTCTTCTATCTGCTCCTTTTCATTTAAGTATTTCTAAGTTGTATTTGTTTGTTTAGTTGTTTTTAAGAATGAAATAAAAACATTTTAAAAAGTTATATGTTTGTTGATTGCTTGGTTTAGTAATAAGCTGATTTTTATATAAAGTCAGTTGTTAATCTTTCATTTTATTAACGAAGGGAGTTGAACACCACTGAACACCAAAGTCTTCAGGTCCAAATCCGTTAAGCCAAACAGAATTAATATTTATAACTTATGAATATTATGATTTAGTTTTTAACACTTTATATCTGATTCAACACATTTATAAGTGTATGAGTATTGTCTCTCTCTAGTTTCATTGAAAATGCTCACCTGTTGAGGACTGCCACTCCTTAAAGGGACATGAGGGAGCTTTGAAAAACAAACCTCATGAGCGCCGCGCCTGGAGCTGCGAATAACTGCAGCTTTTAGCGGGAGCGTGCACAAATTTCTCACTAGTTCATAAGGGTTCAACCAAAGGCAGCCGGAGGCATGATTCCATAAATAAAAATACATTTTATTAATACAAAAGGAAATATAGTAAAACAATGCCCCGCGACGCACACACACACGATCAGACTGAGGGAGTCGATCTAACAGAGCTAATCTCGCTAGCCGCTATGTTCCAGCTTCCACTGCTGCCTGTATTGCTAAAAGCTTTAATCAGTCGGTGTTCTCGGACACCCGGAGGAGAATTTGAGAAATCTAGCGTGATAGAATCATGCCCCGCCACATATATTACCCTAGATTTCTCAAATTCACATCACGGAGTGGAGCTCCGTAGCACCCGGAGGTCCGTGCGCAGCAGAGCCGCCTTAGATGCACTGTAAGTGGACTGAGGTCTAGGAAACAGTCCGGGATTTGCGGCCTACAGTGCCGAGACCATAAACATGGACAGATTGCTATGCGGTCGCCTATAACAGCACCTTTAGCTCTGTGAAACCCTTATAATCCATCAGAGAGGTTTTCAGCTCCATAAACGCTGCCAAATAACACCAGTTTTATGAGGAAAAACCACTGGTTTAGATAAGGAAATCCGCCATTGACTAGCAACACTACACAAAGGTGCAATACTGCCACCTACTGGATATACATTTATTATTACTTTTTTAGCCCGAGAACCCGCAGAAGCATCAGTTGACGTCACATCCGTAGGACAGCGCGGGAAATTCGGACCCCGAATTGCAGAACATTTTACAGCTCACAGCCTGTTCAAGATAATGGAATGATACATGGGTGGCCTCATTCTTTTTGATTTAAAATGCTTCATCACTTATTAACCTAAATAAACTGAACATGCAATTATTACTTTTCTTCAAAAGCTCCCTCATGTCCCTTTAATGACGTCATCGCTGCTGACCTCATAAACAACCCTCCATTGTTGGGGCCACATCCCTCCATCTCCCGTGAGCCCATCCTGGATAGTATCCATGTGTGTGTCTGTCACTGTCTCCTCACCTCTCTATCACACACCACACTGCATCCTACATCTAGTTCTCATTACAGTCACTCTTGGTCCTATTAAAAGAACGCAATAACCAACTCACCTTGCCATCGCAGGGGCGGGGTTAGGTGCTGGCTACTGGGCTCAAGCCCCGGATGTTTTATGATAAGCCCCGAATCTGATTTTTATTGAGAAAAACCTCTCTGCAGTAACCTGCAGTACCGACGTCAAACAGAGGGGGCAGCAGCTTCGTAAAGTGGCCTGCATACAACCTTCTTGACTCTCCAGCAGAAGAATCACCTCTGCAGCCTGATAAACACGGGCAGACTGATGTAACATGATGATATCAGGACGTTTTTAGTGACTAAAAGTAACGTGACAGAATGTCAACAACACCAGCTGATGAAACGGTGATGATTCAGGTTTGTGAATCTTTTTAAAAGTGTTCAATGTTACTCTGCGTGTCACTGCCCGATCGGTAACGGAAACCCAATCGGTTCTGCGCATGTGCGAAGTGAGTCTACATCCGCTGAAGCTTTTTACGGTAATTACGAGTCAGAGTATCTGTTAAGATGTTAACAGTAATAAGTATTTATTGTAAAGTTTACAATAATGACAACGTTTCATACAATGTTGAATAAAATAAAAAATAAAAAGGGAGTTATAGAGCAGGACGGCCCGATCCTTACTGCGCATGCGCAGAGTCGGACGGTACAGATCAGGTCTACCCGATCGGTTCTGCGCATGTGCAGAACGCGTGTACTCGCAGTGTACGGTAGTTACGGTTCAGAGTATCTTTTAAGGTGTTAACAAGTATATAATACATCTTTATACATACATAATGTATTAAAATGTTTATACACGTAGGTATCCATTGTTTAAATGGTCCGAGCAGTCGAGAAAGAGGCTAAGTTTTTGGTAAAAGCTAAGGGCTAACTGAGAGCTAACAGTCTCATTCAAAAGACTTGAATGTCGCTAAGTTGGAGAAGGGTCTGGCTGCGGCCGCTGTGGAGCTCCACAGTAACCGGATACACGTCACCTCCACACTAACCGAAAACACGTGACCTCCACAGTAGCCATAAGAGAGGCACCTGGGTCAACAACCCTCTCCCTAACCCTAACCCTAACCAATTCCGGTACGGTATACGGAGGTTGTGTAAAAGTCGATTTAATTGAAGTTTCGTGTTTCCGGTTAGTGTGGAGGTCACGTGTTTCCGGTTACTGTGGAGCTCCACAGCGGCCACAGCCAGATTCTATTGCTAAGTTGGCGAAAAGAGGAAGTGACGTAGGCTTCGCGCATGCGCAAAACCGATCGTGCTACCGGGTACGGATCGGGCAGTGACACTGCTGGTTTGCTAAATGTTAGCTTACTACTCCAGTAAAGTTGTGATAAAGAGAGTGAATGATAAGATAATACAGTATAATGTTTGTGGTGAGATGGGAAGAATCAATGAGCTTGGATAAGAAATTTTAAAAATGAATAACGGAGAGGCTGATGCTCTGGATACTAACAAGTTAAAAAGAGTAAAGTAATGTTATAATAGTTAGTAATAAAAAAAACTTTGTTTCACACTTATGTATATATGTATAAATAATTATGGTCATCCTCAGATTTATTCACACCCTCTTATTAAATATATATATATATATATATATATATATATATATATATATATATATATATATATATATATATATATATATATTAAAAACAAGCTTGATGAGACCCATGAACTAATATTGTGTTTAACAGTCCTGAGAGTCAACAACAATCAGGAGATTTCTGTAACTCTATCAGAGTTCAGGTCTTTGACCCTCTGCTCCTCAGCAAACTGTTCTGATTTGTCCAGGAGATTTGATTTGTTTTTTAAATTAAAAATATATAGTTTTTACTGTTCTTTTCAACCACAAATCAAAAGCAATGTTTTATATCACTAAATTATAATTTATCAAATGTTTATTATTACTTTAGTCAGTTTCTAGTTATTTGAGTTTCTTTAATAGAAGGGTGTGAGGACATTTGAGGACATCTTAATGTCTCAGAGATTATTTCTTTTTACAGTACTGTATATAAGCTGACAATATATTAAACTCAACAGGATAAAACTGTAAAGATTATGTCTTGATTAAACATAACATGATGCCTCAGATCATCACTGATGTAGTCCAGGACTAACTGAACCCTCCTGCTGTCTTCAGGGGACAATTTGACCCCAAAAGACTAGAAAACTTCATGGGCCTCAAAATAAGGGCAGTGTGAGGGTTAAATGTTGGTGACTGATGTGGTGTGTTTTAATCCAGGTCAGGTGCCACTCACTACAGCTGCATCACCCTGTCCTCTATATGGAAGCTACAGGTTTGTGAGTCCACAGCTGTAATATTCTATATGAGGTTGATTTGACTGTGAGGTCTGAGGACTTTGTTTTTGTCACACAGATGAGCCTGTACAGAGGAGCAGCAGGAGACAGCAGAGCCACAATGACAGCAGGTGGATTGTCAAGTATTGATTTAGGGACAAAAGACAGTGTCCATCAGCAGGAGTGCCTCCCCAGTCCCCCTTCAGTCTGGATGTGAGGTCTATTCTCTGAACTTGGTCTGAGATTACTTCAACCAGCAGCTGACTGACTGATGTTGTTGTTGTCTCCACATGGAGAGGAGTCAGTAGAGGTGGTTTAGGCATCTTGAGAGGATGCCTCCTGAACTCAGGAGGTGTTTTTGGCATGCCCTGCTGCAACCCAGGACAGGTTGGGGGAAGTACACCTCCAGGCTGGCCTGGGGTCCTGCTGGAGGAGGTGGAGGTGGCTGTGAGAGGTTGGTTTGGGATTCCCTCTGCCACCAAATACAGATAAAGCAGAAGAAGGCAAGGCAAGGCTATGTAGGCAAGTTAATACATAAAATACATGTGATATGTGAAAGTATGGAAGGACGTACAAGCACATATTGAAGATCAAAAATCTGAGAAATGACGTTTCACTGTGTATCTTCTTCTGTAAATGAATATAAACATTTCCATCACTGTGATTCATCATATTCATGATTCCTCATACTTTCTCATCAGCTGTTATTTTGGTTGAAGCCTTCGTCCTGAAAGCAGCCCTGATGGATAAAACAGAAGTTCTGTGATCCACAGAAACACAACCTCTCAGACAGAAACCTCCTGCTCCTCCGACACCACATATCTGCAGACTCTGCTACGTGACATTGGCTCTGATGGCTCATATGTGGAGGAACGCAAACTCTTGTTACACACATATGTTTTATTGCAGGTGTAAGAAGAGAATGGCCTCGAGCTTCCAATTTGTCAGTGTCACATCTGTGGGCTCTTGGAATTTCTAAAACATTATCTAAACAAATAGGGTCTGAAAGTCCAATTATAGAGCTACAAATCAAACACGGCTCGTCGGCGTTCGCTTGTATTACAGACGTGTTGTTAGTGTTTATTTTCACATCCTCACTTATGTGCTCACCTGTTTGCTTTTCCATCAATTGAAACAGGTTAACATGACCTTGACTTGACCACACCGAGCTAGGCTTATAGGAGGTGGCCTCAAAGCGGGCTAGCATTAAAATGAACAACTTGGAGAGATTTGTTTATGAACGTGAGTAACATGGTTTCTTGGCTTTGTGAAGGCACAGACCCTAATTTGTCTGGTTAATGCAGCTAATCCTGCTTCTGGAGATCGTCCGTGGCCTGTCTGCTGTAATGCCTTCCAGGCTTCTGTCAGCAGCAGGAGAAAATTATTTTTATTAATCTGTTTTTAAAGGCTCACAAGGTTCTGCTGTAGAAGGCTGTCAGAGTAAAGGATGATGATTCTGAGACAATAGGTTTAAGATGTGCATCAGAGTCCCTAATGGTCCCTCTCCATCTCACAGACACAAACACACACAACTTCATGCTCGAGATGCCATCGCCCGAAATAATACACACAAAACTCACATGAAAGCACAGACGCGCAGGCACGATTTCTCACAGGGAACTGTGAGAGATTTTCTGTCAGCATTAAATTGCAGATGATAAAAAAAAGCGGAGTCAAAAAAGGACATTAGACTATTTTCATTTCATGTCTTTGTTTAGGTGAGAGCAGCCAGATTTTATTACAGGCTTCTGTTTCTGTTTTAACCGAGCCAGGCAGCCATCCAAGACTCAGCAGAATGAGAGGGGGAAAAAAAACAAAACAAAACCTTCGGCTGGCAGCGCCATCTATTCTGTTTGTCTTTGTGAAAAATCATCTGAGCACGGCTCCCTCTCCCTACAATAAAGTTGCTTTGGGTTTAAGTACCTGATGCAGCACAGTCATAAGTTCTGCTTGGGATGCCTGTAATTGTCTGAGGGCTTGTTTACTGGGAGTGTGGAGTCCAGCTTGTAGTTGCTCCAAGATTTGGTTTTATGACTTTTTTTCTTTTTTCTTTCTGTTTAATTTCTTGTTCCTTTCACTGATTGAAATAGACTTTTCTCCCAGCTGTGGATGGATTAATCCTGTCATGACTCGGGCAGCTGTTTGATGGACATCCTTACAAAACGGATTAAAGCAAAACATTCTGATTAACGCTGATTATCTCTGTGTAATCTAATGTATATCCACTCAGATCATATACATTATCATCAGGTTTCTGCATGTTTAGGTTGCTGTTTCATAGCTTTACAGCCAAACTCTGAGACTTTTTTTTTTAAAGGACAAAATTCTAAAAGATGTTTTTGATTTTCTCAGCACTCCTCCCACCTGTCTCCCCTCTCCTCCCATCCCTTCATGCTTTCACTTTTTCCTCATAATGTAAAAAGTGATTTACTGTCAAACACATTCCAACCACCCCCATCCACACACACACACATATTGCTTTATTCCAACACATGCATTTTATTTCTTCATTTTTGTGCTTCGGTTCTTCTGCTGCCAAAAGTTGAAGCTTTAAACTCCGGTTTTTCTGTCCCATCACTTCATCAGGGCGTCGGTAATCATGAGCAGGTTTATCTCCTTCGGCCTCTGAGCGTCTTCATAAAACGATTTATTATTTCTTTTGTGTATCGTCATGCATTGCCTGATTGTTTATTACTCTCTTTTGTTGCCGTCATGCATGCATGGTTTGGTTTTGCTCAGTAAATCAAATAAAAATCGCACTATAAATATTGCATCACACCACAAAGACAATTACATTTCTACACTAAAACTCTCTTTCCACATTTCTCCTGAAATAACTCTTCTGTCGTCACGTGCCCTTTTCCCTCCTTTCCCCCCAGCATGCTTCCTATTTCTCACTCATCTTCCCTCTTTTCTCTGCATCCAAGTCTGAAACATCCTGTTCATGGCTCCATGTTGACAAAGACACAGCTGCTTTGGGCCTGCATGTGGGCTGGCTGCTCCAGCTTTATTCACGTCTTTTTCCCAGTTTTGCCGTTGAGCTCTGGACCAGATGGCTGCAGTGTTCACTTGGACTCTGTCATTGTACCCCTTATAATTGGTACTTGGAAGCAAGTGGCTCGTTAATTATGCAGGGGAGACTGTTTTTATGCATAGTGAGCTGGTCTTACCAAAGTGTAATACTAATCAAGTGAGTGCTTTGCTGCATGATGCACGGGAAATTTTGATTTATTTTAATACCGGGATGGTAAGCAAATGGATTTGGGTCTGAATTTTTGTTTAAATGTTGGTAAACAAAACAGAAATGAGTCACGTTCCTTATCGGTGTCCTTGAAGGTCCTTGAGAAAAGGATGTTCTCCACAGGAAGCCCAATGATGCATTCCAGAAAATATAAAAAGTAATATTCAGTAAAAAACAGACCAGAGTTGGGGTTCACGCCTGCACAAATCTTTTAAAACAATCTGTAAATAATCCTTTAATCCATAATGTGAAAGATTATTGTGTTGCCTTCAAGGACATTCTTAAGAGAGCCAAGAACTAACTTGGTGTCATGCCAATAGAATTAAATCCAGTCTTGACAAAATGAATGTCTGTCATAAAACAAGCTGCAGCAAGGTGTTCTGGGATTTCTCTCGTCCTTTTAAGTAGGAATTACTAACAAATGCATAAATTATGAAGCATTCAACAAAAACAGGCTATGATTTAGATCGTTTTTGTTTGTGCATGAAATCAATTAAGAAATACTTCGTAAGTAAATTACAATGATCTCAAACTCAGATGTGAAAACGCCTCCTCATCCTTGATCTGCTGAGCTGCAGTTGGCCTCTCCGAGTGAGAGTTTCTCTTTGTGAACGAGTCAAGCTGTTGTGGGAGAGCAGCTGAAATGAGAAGTTGACCTTTCGCCGCATGAGGTGATGTAAAAAAATAAATAAATCACACCAGCCTTGCACAGGCAGCAGATGAAGTCTAATCAATTAAATTCATTAATCTCCAGCTCATTTTAGCTCCTATCTTGAGTTTTTGCATCAACGCCTGCAGTCATTTTCTTGCACAGTGGATTTACTGCTTGTCACAGCGCTCGGCCATCCAATTTAAACACGTGCGTTTGATTTCACAGCAGATTGGACAGCGCTGTAAGTGGCTGTCAATCTGTGGGTTTGGAGGTTATGACCACGCTTCAAACCACTGCTGTTTTGGACAGAAACAGCCCACCACAGCCTGCAGATTTTCTCAACTTGATTTTCTCAACTTGCAACCATTAGTTGGCAGAAGAAGGTGGTGGTCTCCTGTGGTTCAGCTGGTATTTTAACCTGTGGTAACTGGAAAGATTCATCTGGGTTACAGTAAAGCCAGCGCACATGCATGAGATGCTCAGCTCGACATCACTGAAGCTCAAAACTTCATCATTAAAACTTTTTTTTTCCTGTTTTCTCTGCACATGCAGACATCAAGATATAAGCTTGTTTAATTTTGTGTGTTTTATTTGACGTTAAAGTCTAATAATGTTTTATTTCAGCTGTGTTAGAATCTTTAGTAGGAGATATTTAAATGCCACAAACATTTTGCAGAAGTTTTTTGGGGGTTTGTGTTGAAAAATATAGACATAGGTGGGGATAATTTTCTATATTCCCTTGTATGTGTGTGTGTAAGAGGTGTGTTTACTGAAGTGTGACTTTGTGAAGGTGTGTGCCAGTGTTAACTTTATGTGTTTATTACAACATACTGTATGAGGCCTAATTAGCACCATGAAGGCGCCAATGTGTGAGACACTGTTTAGCACCCTGAGCTAACTTTAATGACTGTGCTCACTTTCATCAGTTCTCCTAAGCTGTTTAGAGGGTTTGTCTCAAACCGTTAAAAGTCTAACTTGGGGGGGGGGGGGGG
>SSNR01000030.1:3577166-3594241 GCA_006937965.1 Callopanchax toddi | reverse complement strand
GGGGGGGGGGGGGGGGGGTTGTCTGCTTAAAAAAAAACACACCTAAAAAGTTTTGTTTACTGTAATGGTAATACTCAGTTAACCTCTTTTCCTGCATTAAACACAAAATGTGTGTACTCTATTAACAAAATTTGACTCAAAGTGAAGTTTTGGAATCCATCCATCCATTGTCTGTAACCGCTTATTCCTCCACAGAGGGTCGCGGGGCAGCCGGTGCCTATCTCCAGCGGTCAAGGGGCGAGAGGCGGGGGACACCCTGGACGGGTCGCCAGTCCATCGCAGGGCCAGAAGTTTTGGAATATTAAAAGTTATTATTTTACAGAATAACAGTAATATGAGATAAACAGATGCAGCTCAATCACAAATTAAAACTAAATGTTGGACTTTTCCTTTAAATTTCAAACAAAAACTTGTTGCCAAACCTCACACCAACACCAGGCCTCTCTATGTACATTACCGCATTTGCTTTAAATGTCCTCTCTGCAATGGAGTAACTAAGTTCCCATGGCAACAGGATAATTCAACATAACTTATTAGTGTAATTTCCAACCCCAGCTGCAGTCACAGCGATGATGCAACATGAGTGAGTCCAGCTTTACAATGTGTAATAATTTAAAGGATGTCAACAGCCTGCACATCCTTTCTGTGGGTCTCTGTGAAATGATCTCTTCTAGGATGCATGATGTTGTCGAAAATAGGTTCTTAACTGATTTTCAAATGCAAACCAGTCACATGGCCTGATGTGCTCGGCCTTCGTCAAACAGGATTTACTTTCACATCTCACTTAATGAAGGAAAGTTGTTTTTTGTCACACCTTTATACATTGTTAAATGTTATTTCTTGTTTCCTACACAGCTTGTCTGATTCGGTGCACTGCGATTTGCATAATAATACAAAGGAGGAAACCCCAGCGTCTCTCTGCAGCTCTCTCTTCAGTTACACTTTCCTTGTGTCTGAGATTGCAGCCAGTGACTCATCCCTGCATCTGCCATGATATCTACTCACCAAACTCAAACAGGGATGATTATAGCTGGGAATCAGGTATTATCATATCTCCATTGTGTGTTCTCCGTGCTCTCTGACAAAGAAGAAAATGGGGTGTTACTTGTGATCATTTTCTTATAAAAAATTCTTTCTTCTTTGCTCTCTTTTTTTCCTCTCTGAGGAAAGTGACAGAGATGTCCATTTCACCTGGTCCCAGTCCATATAATAACAAGGTTTTGTCATCCAGAGTGAGCTGAAACACAAAATCTCTAATGATGATTACTGTAATTGCTGCTCAATTTGTCTGCCTCCACCTCCAGGTCACCCCCCCCCCCAATCCCAGCAATCTGCCATCAGCAAACTTTTCCTAAGTTTTCTCATGCAATTATACAGAGGAGCGTGTTATTGGTTTCCATGGTGATTTTCTAAGATAAACATCAAAGCATTTGACGGGAGAGTGGCTTATTGATTCAAGAGATTTAAAGGTTGCTCTCATAATGTGCCCACATTCGACCTTTGACTTATCTTTATGTTCTCTGACAACACAGACAATTACGATTGAGCTGAAGGGACGCCCCCACCAACCTCCACCCCCACCCCCACTCCGCTCGTCCTGTCATCCTTCCACCCCCTCAATTCACTCGGGTCTCACTCTACCTCAAACCACACAGACGTGAAACCAGCCTCTGTATGTTTACAGTCATGACACATGGGGTTCTGTCCCCTCGAAGTGGAGTCTGTGGGATATGTTAAAAAATATTGTACGTTAAACATATGAAATTACATGTTCACAGCACAATGTCTGCTTTATGTGGATGATTCATAATATACAGCTAAATCAAATACAGGTCTGTTCTCATAATAAACATTTTTCAGAATAGTTTACCAAGTTTCTTAGCTATTTTTAAAAAAAATGTATCATTTATCTAAATCTGGGTTGTCTCAATTCGACCATAAATATCAGATAGGGTTCTGATTAAGGCATTTTTCATTGATTGGTATTGGATCTGTGCAGCAACACTCAGCTCCTTTTTTTTGTTGTTGTTGACCAACTGTCCATTTTTCCATCAGCTGTGCCAAACGTTTTACTGGGTTGAATATAGAAGCACTTTCTTTAGCAGCAAGAGGCGGGCTCAAGTAGACCAACAACAAGAAGATTAGTGAGGCGTCCTGACCCATTACATGACTGCTGAATTTAAAAACACACTCAAACTGTGAGAAGATGAGAGACAATAATGTTATTTGGATTTTTTACTATTTTGTCTTACATTTATCAGAGTAAAAGTTAAACTAACTCAGAGATTTTAAATATGGCGCACACAACGAAGCTGCCCTCATGGTTACTATTTTAACAGCTAATGTTATCATTCATGAAAAGCATCCAAACCACAGAAAAAAAATGAACAAACTTATGAACTGTTTCAGACGAGATGTGAAAATGCTCTAAGCTGACTCAACTCATATAAAACAAAACATATGACAAAAGAAACCCTTAAATTGTTCAGCATAGAGAGAAAAATCAATTAAAAACTGTGTTTAAAGTGATGCAACATGGTTGTAAATCGTTCCTGTTCTAGTTTTTCTAACATTTCCTCACGTTCCAAATGAGCATGACATCCATATCCAATTTCTCTGTTTATTGAATTTTTTAATGATAGGGATTTACTTTGGGGCTGCATGGTGGCGCAGCTGGTTAGCACTGTTGCCTCGCAGCAAGGAGGTCGTGGGTTCGCGTCCCGGCTCTGCGGCCTCTCTGCGTGGAGTTTGCATGTTCTCCCCGTGCGTGCGTGGGTTTCCTCCGGGTACTCCGGTTTCCTCCCACAGTCCAAAGACATGACTGTCAGGCTAATTGGGCTGGTAAATTGTCCTTAGGTGTGAGTGGGTGTGTGGTTGTTTGTCTCGTTCGTCTCTGTGTGGCCCTGCGATGGACTGGCGACCCGTCCAGGGTGTCCCCCGCCTCTCGCCCCTTGACCGCTGGAGATAGGCACCAGCTGCCCCGCGACCCTCTGTGGAGGAATAAGCGGCTACAGAAAATGGATGGATGGATGGATTTACTTTGTAAAAACAGGGTTCATGCTTTGCCAAAACAAAGTAAAACAAACCAAATGAATGAACTTTAAGTACTTAAGAAAAAGGCAGAATGATACTAATATAAAATATGACATTTACAAAACTTTACTGTTGTATTAAATATCTGTTTTCCATACAGGAGTGCATGTATTGGTCTACAGAGAACCAGGTCCCTCACAGACCCCCCTGCACTTGTTTAACTTAACAAAACTTTCCTTCTGTTTTTCACACACTGAAGCCACAGTCTAGATTTGTCTTCGTGCTGCATCTCTTCATTTTTCTCATAGTATCAAAATGCCTTTTCATCACTTTGTGTTTGGTGGGGCTCCCCACCAGTCTGTGGTGGGCTGATGTGGTTTCAGCCCCCTGAGAGTCTTGGGAGTAAGGACCGTGTCCTGTTGTGTGATTTCCCAGCCTGTCTGGAGGCAGCGTGGGTGTTGGCAAAAGAGGTTAATTCATGCAACCTGTGAGGCGGCTGTGGTTTCAAAGTTGTGAGGAAATGTTGCTAATTTGGCTGCTTCAACCAACTTTTCTCTCAGTTTTCTGAAAAACACCACCAACTCGTGCCTGACCTCCACTCCCATCCGTGTGCCTGCTTGCGCTACCTTTAGCTCTGATGGTGGGGAAGCTTAGCGTAATTACCCAGCCTGCATCCCCCCTCATTAGACTCCTGCGGTGGAGTATACAAACAGCTGCAGTATGTCGCCTCCAGTAAACCACAAAGTCACCAGTCGCCCTGGACCTACATAACCTGGATGCACATCCCTTTAATCCTAACTCATTACCATTCACATGATCTTAGCCTTAAAAATAATGGTTTTCATATAAAACTGATTAAATAGAATAAAATATTTAATTCCCACAAAAGCAAGACATTGAAAACTTTTCATATTTAAGAGACCCTGAAATGAGAGAAATCTGCAAACACGGAGTGAAAATCTGTACTTATAAATATGCATCATAATGTGATCAAACAGCAAAACATAAATACAGAGGAAATGCACCTCCCAGCTCTTGGGTGAGTTTCTGTAGTGACGCTGATGTATGGTTTGTTTACTCCTGACCTCAGAGCATCTCCTGCAGGTGCCCACTCGATGAATCCCATGTTTGTTCGAATCCCTGCAGGTTCTTTATTCCTCATTTCCATAATCACCAGACTTTTTGATTGGGAAGAGTCAATATCTTTGATCATAGATGCAAAAGACTGGATGCATTAATAAAAAGTCAATGAGCATGGTCAATAAGGCAATTTAGACAAATACGTAGATCAACAGCAGCGTAATGAAGCTCTTGCCGGTAAGCGGCTTCTTGGGGGTTTTGCTGCACTTTGAAAAGTCTAATGCAATTATTATTAGAATAATGCCTGATATTGACTGGTGTGAGGGGCCATGAGGTGCAGGGGTGGGGCTGCTCTGGGGATGACCCCTTCCCACTTCAAGATTGATTGGGTGCGTTGGAGCAATCCCAGCCCAAATGATTCCGTGTGGGCTTGTGTGTCGAGTTGCATCCAGGCTGGACTCACGTTATTAACTTATCCAGGAAGAGGGCACTGCAGTGGAGCCTTATTGGGGGACACAGCAGAAATAAAGGAGGGAAAGTCAGCCCTGCTAAACTCAATTTGTAATTTAATCCGGGGTGCTGCCATCGATTGAGATCTGCTCCTGTAATAGCCGCCAAACGGCAGCTGAGCAGAAGATTAAAGCATACACAAACCTATCATCCTCAATACAACGCTGCCCTAAAAAAAAAACTGTGGCATCCTTAGCCAGCTTTGTTATCCATTTTCTTCTCTTTAGAAGCACACGCATACACACACACACACACAGTGTGATATTTCTGCCAGGCATCTAATTGTAAAAGTCCCTCCCTGACAAAATCCAACAGACTGATGCTTCAGAACTTAATGCCTGTTACAAAGCGCAGTGGTTTAAAAAAGTAATCATAACAATAATAGTTAAAATAATTGAATCCCTTGTGAAAAGTGACAGATTTTCCAACATTTTCTCCATCGTATCTGCCACATCATTCAGACATTATCTGTTCACTCCCTCTGCATTTGACCTGAGATCAGTTTCTGAGAGATGATGCTGGCGTTAACTACCAGCTGTCAGCTCTCTCACTGGTAGCTCCCTCCTCACCAGGGAGGAGGTTTACATCAGTCATGGACACAATTTTATGGCTCCTCTCCCATCCACACCTTCTGCTTCTTCACATATGAACGTGATTGTAGAAAAGCCGAGGGCATTGTCACGGATTAGTGTGGGTGGCGGATTTGATGGATTCCTCTGTCTTGTCAGCTGGGTGGTACCAGCGTCTTCCTGTAGAATAAACTTTATGTATTTTCTTTCCTTAACACCATCAAGGCAGTCTCGTTTGACAAAAGCAAGGAGTGTTTAAACAGGAACTACACAAGTAATTAGACTCTGAAACACTTTGGTTGAACTGTTAGCCATATGGTGCCATGAAAGGATTTTATATTTATATGTTCTGTCACGGTTGGATGGCTCCGAGGCGAAAGTGAAAGAGAATGGCAGAATTTCTGTGAGCTGTACGGAATTCCCTTACAGATTTTTATAGGTTGGGCATTTTATTTGCTAAATCCTGTATAATGCTTGAGTTACTTTGTGCGTTTAGTTTTTATCATGGCACCAGTTACATATTTATGTTATTCTCTGAAGGTAGTTCCTCCTAAAGGTTCCATTTCAAGCTTAATTAGGTGACTCTGTGGAGAAGGTAATACATTATTGTTTGACCTTCTAGAAGCTCCTGCTGCCACTGACCTCACACAAACTCCTTAATTTTATTTCCCATGGGAGAAAAGGGAGAATACTCTAATTAACATCTTTCACTTCCCATGTGATCTCTTTTCTTTTCTTTTCTTTTTTTTCATCAAGTCTCCATGCATGTAGTTCATGTTTTCTGTGCAGCAGAGCCATTTGGCTCTCAGCGTTTTATTGGTTCCATATGTTTTATGCTTGGTTTGGAGCTGGGAGGGAATGAATTGATCCCTAAAGAAACAGCCCGCTTCAATTCTCCACTCTGCCTCAGCCAATCAGGTCCCCCGCTGCTCCCGCTCACTCGAATGGTAGTCCTAAACCTTTTTAGCAATATCTCCAGGAATGTTTGCAAACAAACACTCCCATCTTTCTTCATGTTTTTTGTACAAACTTTACCTTGTGAATGAAAATGAAACAAACTGTGGAAGATTAGTGTCAATCAGAATCAGACAAGCTGTGTGATTCACCTTTTTTTTTTTTTTACTTTGCAGTCATGACGCAAAACTAAAATGAAACCCTTGTATAGAGTCAAAGTTCTCAAATCTGAGCATCACACAGGACACAACACTGAAGGTCTTTCACTGAGGACGGTATTTATGGGTAAGGCCAAGCAGCCCATGAATTCCTGCATGACTAAACTGATGTAATCTTGACCTTTGCCCTGAATTTCTATGTCATTTTTATGATTATGGTGAGCATTAGGAATTAGCAGCAGTATAAAGTGTTGGGGGAGGTGGTCATTTATAAGATTGGTTTCAGTCAAACAGAAATTTATAACGAGTCTGTGATTTCTTATAGAACTTACGCACTCGTTTTGTCAGAGATTTGAGTTTAACCATTAAATCACACACACACACTGCTTTTCAACTGCGCATTTTTCTGCGCCACCACTTTATGTCCAGAAAACGTTCTTTGTTTTGCCTTATGATTTATGCACGAGCTGATCCATCACAATCACAAGCTGGGAAAGATGTTTTCAGCACCATCGCACGCTGTGAGGACCAGGTCATGTGATTTAGGGCGTGTAGACCTGCTGCTGCTGTGAAGGGAGGAAGAGTTTCGAATGTGGACCTGGTTCGCTTCGACATGGGTCAGCGGAGAATGCGAAGGCCCTGGAGGAAGTAGAAAGATTTTCACATTTTTCAAGGTTTATTTTTTTTTGTGTGCTGCGGGGGGGAAGGTGGGGTGCTGGTTACCAGGTTTCAGTTAAACATGATGGATCAAACAGTTTGGAAAAATAAACACACACTCACTGCAGCTCACACTTTGTCATTCTCTTTATTGGTCATGGAGTAATTCACTCCATCAGTTGTGCACATGTGAGTAGGAACACACACACACACTCATTGCTCGCCGTACAGCAGCACTCCGGCTCCCCTGACACTGACTATACTCCAAACAAACAGCCAGATGAAAGCTCAGGTCCATGACAGTCAGCTCTCCTCTAATGAGCCGACCAACTGTAATGGATTGCTCATTACTGCAACTTTAGCGAGTTGCCTGGATTCCTTTACCAGGAGAGTGTTATCCGCGTCTGGCTGTCAACTTCAGTGAGACCTTCCACCTCTCCTGGACAACTGAGCTATGAGCTGTAAGAGAAGAAATGAGCGGTTGTTAGGTCTACTGGAATATTATAAATGAACGTTTTATTTAAAGAAAAGGTTCTGACTGAATTAATAATAAAGGATGGCCATTATGTGGTTTGACTTACACAGTGCCCCATGATGAATGACGTGATGATACATGTGAGGGAATAATATGAGCAGTACACTATACCCCTGTGCATTCCCACTGAATCAATTCAGTTTTATTTGAATGTAGGGAGCCTGACCGCACCTCAAACTAACTATTTTGTTCCATGCAGCTGTTGCTATTGTTGACTCCTTCCTTATGTTCCCTTTTCTTCCATTATTTGGTCTCTTGTTTCTTGGAAAACTGTAATTAATCTTCTGTCCCAGCTTCAAACCTCACCAAAACAATTTAATTGATAAAAACAATCCTAAATTTTAAAACTGTTTTGTCACCTTCCACTTTGAAAGTTATTGAATTAATCACACTCCCTTCCAAAGGCTAAACTCATGGTAATTTTGTGGAATTTTTAAAAAGTCAGTACAAGTTGGAACGACAGAACAACGATGAAACACACCGAGGCTTGTCAAAAATACACTTTTTTCCCCCACATGCTCCATGTGGGGTCAGCATTACTTTCCCATGCTCTTCTGTTTCCAAACAAATTCCCACCCCTTCTAAAGGCTTAACTCATGTGCATCTTGCATCTATAATAAAATTATCTATTGCTATTATCTTCAGTTTCTATATTACTGGAAGGAAAAAGACCCCCCCCAAAAAAATTCAAAAACTGCATGACTTGAGACATGACAACAAGCAGACCAGTAAAAGTGGAATTATGCTGCAATAAAACATCTTGAGACTTCCTCGTGTAAAAGTAATAAGTGGGAAAAATGTCAGTAAAGTTTTCCTTGCACTGTATTAAATTCCATTAGATAGAACAGCTGCACCCAATAAACCAATGAATTATTGTGTTTATTACATTTAAAGAGCATCTAAAGATGGACATGCAGCCTAAACCCAGCCCTCCTCATTACAGTGTTTGCAGTTGCGGTTTAGCTTTTTGAACATCTTTTGTCTTCTTGTCGTTTTATTTATAAACTTCCATTTTCATGTAATGGTTCTGATGATTGCTGGATGTGAATATAATCACCAGTAGATTCCACCGCTGCCACTGATAGACATGGATTGTAATAACGATGGATATTATTAGAATCAGATGAGCTACCCTGTTCTTCTCAGCAGATCCTCGGTGTATCAGTGAGAGGATAACGCTGTCATTCAGCCAACACCAGCAAAATGAGAAATCCTTCAACCCACAATGCAACACCTGTTCAACAATAAAGACGGGGTCATGAAATAAACCACATCCTGTGTTTGATGTGTGAGCAGAGTGGACATGTGCTGTATGTGAATTAATAAGAACTTTGAAGCTGATGATGTGGGTTGATTAGCTGTCAGCTGTTAGGTGTTACACCCACCAAGCCCTTCATGGTATC
This sequence comes from Callopanchax toddi, assembly GCA_006937965.1. Taxonomy (NCBI): domain Eukaryota; kingdom Metazoa; phylum Chordata; class Actinopteri; order Cyprinodontiformes; family Nothobranchiidae; genus Callopanchax; species Callopanchax toddi. The sequence continues at coordinate 3,585,342 of SSNR01000030.1, read as the reverse complement.
ACAGCAGACATGGTTTATACCATCTCCTAACACCCATTGGACTCATTTCCCAGGGTACAGGAGATAAATCTGTGTCCACTATAAGGCCATCACTGTTGACACCTTCCCAGGAAGTACTTTAAACAATTTGAACTCCTGGGAAAACTGAAAACTCTGCTTGCCAAAAAGAAAAAAAAAAGACCCCATAAGAGCATAGTTCCCTTTTTAGATTAAAAATCCTAAATTAAATTAAGTGTGCTATCAGTGTGTGCTGCAGGGGCTGAGGGCTGGAGTGGAGGGCTAATGGCAGGCTTCTAATTCCTTTATTTTATTAATTCCCTCTTCGTGCTCCGTGTTTCCATCTCATACTGTATCAGCCTCTCTGACTCATCTGCTGCAGGAGAGAAGGAACGAAAGCCTCCAAAAGAGGAGGAGTGGGGGTGGGCACAGTGCCCGCCTGAGGCAGAGTGAGTCACGACGCACCGCAGGATCCATTCATCACAGCGTGGCGCTGCCACTTTCCAGCACCTTGGCACTGTCCATCACAGCCAGTCTGGGAAGTTGTGGACAAAAAAGCTGTTTTATCTTTGGACTGTAATGTCCTGTGATCTAGGATAAAAGAACAGAAATAAAACTTCACCATCAGATATGGACCATGACTGTTTAATAGGAGGATAACTATCTGTACTTAGAAAGGACACATCCATATATAGTCAGTTGGACTGTCAGGATAAATTACTGGGTCTTCAGCGTAATAGGACTCAAAATCTTTCAGACTGTCCTTTTTCCAGAAACAACTCTGTGGGTCATTTGAGTACGCAGGAAATAAAATCCTCTAAGTCTAAAGAATATGCAGGTGCTAGTTGTCATGAGAACTGCATGTGAAGTGTCAGAACCGTACCTATTAAACTGAGGGTGGCCCAAACCATAATATTTTTCCAACTCTAACCAATTAGTTTTGATTTCCAAAACCTCTTCACACCCGTTCACCTGACTAACAATTTTGTTTTCCCAGATCCCGCGTCCCGCCGTATGACGTTACGGCTCTGTATCTGCTTTCTGTTGTCTTTGATCAAGCTGTCACTGCCAATTTTCCCAGCTCATGTCAAATATGAATAATGCATCGTTTTGCAATCATCATGACTGGTTTTATTCATTAATTCCAGTTCAAAGAGGATTGCATTTGTTTTGGAAAAAAAATTTGTAATCACCTTTTCATTATAAAATATCTATGTAACCCTGTTATGTCTGTTTGATGGCATTCTGAGTTTACTATCAATAACCACTTCGTACAATAAGTTCCATTTTAATATATACGTTTTTTACCAACCCAAATCGTCATGCATATTAAATCCCACATTCCTCTGAAAGCTCCAAAGCCTTCGGGTGGTTTCCTTTGTTTGACATTCTGGATGGACAGCACACATCTTTAGGAGGCTGCATGGTGCATCAGAGCCTGCATAAAGCGCCTTTTTTCAGCTGTTGAATTAGCCCTCTGTCTTTCTTGTTTTCTCGACCATTCCTCCTCTCTGTCACTGTGCCCACTCCCTCACCGAAGATGAAACAGCTCTCATACTGAAGGCCGTTTAAAAAAAAAAAAGGACACTCTGTTGCTTCAACCCCCTCTCCTCTTGCCCTGAACACCACATCCTCTTCTTCAGTCCTATCTTGCTTCTCCTCTGCACCTCACTCACTTTAATCTTATAAGGGTGGATTTCTGTTATATAGTGTGAGAGGGCTTTTAAGTGGATGGTATTGAGGTTGGTATAGAGGGTGTGTGATGGGTGAGAGGCAGGATCACGGTAATGCAATGGGTAGAAGGTAGGTGGTTCCTGTAATGGTTGTTGCTCTCCTCCTCCTCCACTCTTCCTCCCCATCATCTACTAATAAGCCCATATAGACACCCAGTGGAGGATTAAGATGTTGTGGTTAAAATGAGAGCTGGACTCACAGGAAAAAGGAGGAAAAGACCGCAGGTGCATTGTGGAGCACAGCATGGTCACTTAGGGATATGGATCCGCATTCCAATCCATCTCAATTTGCCTCATATGTAGTCACATCCAATTATGTTGTGAAAGCAGTAGATTTCAGTAGAGGCATCCAAAACCTACAATGAACTCAAGTACAGTATGCGGTGTTCAGGACACACACGCACACACACCTACAGGAAACTATACGTTAGCTGTTTAGTGTGTATGATCCACTTCTCTGTCCAAATGCCTGAAACCCCTGGGGTGAATGTGCTACTCTCTTTGTTATAACATCTCCATTTGTGGATAGGATTAATGTCTTCTCCTCTTCCTCCTCCCCCTCTTTTCTCCTCTATCCCCATTGTCTAAAAGCGGCTGTCTGGGTGGTAAAACTGTAGAGACGCTCACACCCAGGAGACTTTGTGAAAATGCTGGCAGGTACGTCTCTTTTCTGCATACGCTATGCATCGTGGACATCTGATGGATAGTAGTTTTGAAGATCTCCTGTTTTTGATTCTTTCCAAGGTTATAAAGAGGAGTCACTCTGTTGTAATGACAGCAGCTATTTCAACACAGACAGACGTTTTTCAAAGTGTTAGAAGCTCAATTGATTCTGTAGAAAGAAATGTTTATTTTCTTTAACCGTTGGGTATGAAATCACATGAATACAACCAAAACATGAAACTAACACCACCACTCTTGTAGGATGTTCATGTTTTTTTCTTTTTTTAAAGAAAAAGAAAATAATCACAAGGTCCTAATCACAGGACCTTGGTACATACTTCAAATAATTTATCTTAAATTATAGATTTTGAAATAAATCAGAGGGAAAAGGTTGAACTACAAAATAATTATACATTTGAATTTCTACAACAAACATGTGCAAATGCTTGAGAAAAGTAAAGTAAAAATGTTAAAAGTTCAACATACCTAGTTTTTTTAAGACTTTTCCCACTGAACTACCAATATGACGAAAAATAATGTAGAAGTCTGTGGACAGGTGGTAAAAAAATCCCATTATCATTACATTTTTTGGTATTAAGGTGTCTTTTACCTGCAGCGATGATGCTTTTTAAGGTAAATCTATGTCTGTTAAAGCCCCTCCTACTGGTACTAGAACAAAGTGCACAGGGTCAGTTGTTTTAGTGGCTGCAGCTGTGATAGGTGTTGATTTAAGGGCACACCTGAAGAAGCTTGCAGTGGTAACAACACTGATTGCATTTACACATGGTTATAATTATTCCTCTGTGTGTGTATCCTGTCAATTTGTTGCACATGTCCAGTAAACATCATTGTCTCCTCTCATAAACTGGTTTTATTTTGTTTTGGAGAAATGTGGAAACTCCACCGGAGGATTCTTTTATTCAATTTTTGGATTGTGAAGCTTTGATTGAAGGTCAGACCTACGTTAGTGGTTTCATTTTGCCAATTTATTTATTCCCCTGTAAAAACCCAGCTAAAAAACATAAGTTTATTTGATATTCTTCATCTTATTTCATGCAAACTAGCTAAACTTTAATAATGATAATAATGATTTTTCTTTTCTGCATAATTCTTCTGAAAGCCTTGAATTGGACTCAAAACTCCTTGTATTTTTTTAAACTTGCTAAAGAACCTTTTGCCTCCATTTTCAAAATCCTATGGGATGAATTATCTATTGTTCATTTTGATCATATGGGACTAATATGTGAGACAGTTTAGAGAACCTCGTCTCTCTGAACCCACTGACAGCCTGACCTCTGCCATGTGACAGTCTGTAAAAGCGCTGCGTTGTAAACTGTGTTTTCAGAGTGAGTTCACAGATGGAGAGGCCTCTCTGGGAACTCGCATTCAGGTATGAATTCAGACTGAGTGAGGAGGTCTCTAACAGGAAGTTGTGGAAGAGAATGGACACTTTTATAGCTGGTCCAACATCTAGTAAGAAAACCAGCTGTTCAGGTCACGTTAGGTAAGAATGTAATGCCTGCTAAATATTCAGCCATCTTGTTTTATGGGGCTCCTAAGCTTAATTCCTAATAAAACCACGTCTCAAATGATGTTTTCAACTGATTTATGTCATTAATCAACCAGCTTTCCTAAATGAGATGATGTCTGTAATCTTGCCGTTGGGTTGTTACCAACTTCTGGTGAGAATTTAATGTCAATAGAACCTGTAGAAATAAATTTACTTGGAAAATGTGTGATGTGTTCAGCGAGCTGCTGTTTATACATAAAGAGTGCTCAAATGTATCGAATCCTGCTTTTCTTGCAGTGCTTTTTATTGTAATGGCATTTCTCAGCTCTGCTATTTAATTTAAAAAATATTGTGGCAAACACCCATAAAGCAAAGGGAGTCTCGCGCTTATTATCAGTGGAAGTTTCACAGCTTTCCAGGCTGTGAATCGTGACAGTCTGGATCTCTGGGGAAGATTTGCTCACATTCTCTAACATTGATTTAACTCTCTCAAACCAACTGTGTTTCTTTCAGCTTTGTTTTTGTTCACATTTTTTTAAAGAGATGACACAAAAGCAACCGACACAGAGAACTAATGAGGAGCAGTTCTGGAGTTTATGTTTCTTTGTCTTCCTATTCCACGTCTCTGAACACAAAGAGACTGTCAGTTGACTCCATCAGTGAAATCATTGCTACTTCAGTCCAGATTTGATAAACACACATGCTCTGCAGCGGGATACCCTCAGCGTTGTTGAAATAAACATCCTCCAAACTAACCGTCGCCTCTAGATTAACAACAAACACACTCAGTGTGTTAAACAATGCTGTAATGATGATTCACCAACATCTACACAAGTTGGGTCCAGTTCAAGTGCTCCATCGAGGGTTTGTGCTCAAAGATGTCACTAAGGCGAAGTCTCCTAAACACTCACATAAAAACATGGACTTATGGGGATTTACCGTTTCAAAGGTAATCTATCTTTACTTCCAGCTTCATGCAGGGGCCGTCAATCTAGACGGTGTCCAGCTGGGCATCTTCCACTTCTGTCATTAGACTCTACTCCTGTGGGAAGTCTATTTTACAAGCCTCTTCTGGACTCTTAAGATTAAATCATCAAGCCAATAACAACTCACCATTATAACTCAAAAGCAGCCAGATTTCCCAGAAGTCACAGCAAATGGATTTGGAGCTCATTGTAATGTGTTCTCTGCCAGTGACATATTTATTTCCTTTCTTTTATTTAAATGCTGTCTTTGTCCAAAGATCAATCAGTTAGACTCAATACTCAATGTTTATTTAAACATTTAGGTTGCAGAGAGGGTTGTGCTCTCTGTGGGACTATTTATTCACTCGGGGTATTTGATCAGAACTTTATAGTAAAGTATAGTTAAACTGCATAAACCACACATGCAGGCTGTGAAGACAACAGAGTCGTGCATATCAGTGAGATGATGTAATACAGTTAATTGTTGCAGGTTGTGTTAGATGGCTTCAGGACCTGCAGGAAACACTGTAATAACCCTCTGCTCCCTGCAGGACTTTCTGAATAATAAGCACATGTGTAACACCGTATCACATGTAATGATTTTTGATGGCTGTGTGAACTCCAAAGTCAGGTAAAATGCCCGAGAGGTTATTAACAGTGAAGAGTGGCTCCTCCTACACACAAGGTCGGTTGGTGCAAGATTACATGTTAAATCTAATTGAATCCATTTCCACTAAGTTCTTGTGTCAGCAGTAAGGTGTTTGTTATGAATTGTAAGTGTCAGCTCATTCATGCCCTCTAAGTCCTCCTTTATTAAAAGGAAATGTTCTAATTCTGGTTCACTGGTGGGAAATTGATGAAAACATTGTTGACACAAATGTTTCTTCTGGTGTTAAACAGATCAGAGGAAACAAGTACGGTAATGTTGAATTTCTGCTCTGATAGTATCTGGATGCACAGTTAGTCCTCGTCACTCAGCATAGATTGGATAAGATGTTTTATTTGTGTAATCTGATGTGTTACTATGGTGATGTTCATACATCTACGCCCTTTGAATGCCAACGTTTCTAGGACCAGTGGGATGTCTTACATCTTTTCCTTCAGGATAAGATACATCTTTTTTGTTTTCATCATCCTTTCTTCTATGTATACATTAGTAGGCACCATGGGAATGATAGCAGTGATTGGTTTATTTTAAAATTTGTCTAAGGTACACGTCTCCGGGCTACACCATGATTAAAAACAAGCACCAACGACGCAGACATATGGGAAGCATCAACTCTCCGCAACTTGTCACTTCCTTCCTCTTCATTTTCTCTGCCATGATGAAGAACCGTTGCCTATGTCCATTCCTCATCGCCCTTGCCCATTACAAAGGTCACCTCAGGTCATTATAAGGGTTGCCTGTGGGCCAGAAGTAGACTTTGGACCAATCATATCGCAACAGGATATGGCTCGCTAATGTGAAAAAGACTAGTACCTGTATTTATTCCTATGAGGAAGGAAAGGCTCAGTGGTAATGGACTGTTTACTCTGTTTGCATAGAGGTGATCTTTTGATTCATGTAATTGGCCTCTGACTCAATCGGTCAAAGTATCAATAGGTGCACTCGGGTTTAAGTAAACATATTAATAGTTTTAGATTTCTGCTTTCCTGACAGAACCTCAGTGGTAAAGAATAGCAACTATGATTTGAGTATCTGGTAGTAGGTAGAGTTACCATCATAGAAAAACAATGATTAGCTAAATAAGCAGCAAAGACCTCATTAAAGTCACCAATGTGGGAAAGAAAAGGTTCTGCTTCATCTACCTTCCATCAATGAAGGAAACAAAAAGTTGCCTTAAAAATGGCTCCCAGAAGACTTTGGTAGGTATTAACTTCATTAGGACGTTTAGCCCGACTCTGTGTGATTTGTTGGATGTAAACAGACTCTGCTATCAAAACTCATGAGCACTCATTACCAGGTTTCTGAAATGCTCCAGTATGATTGTAACAGACCTCCGACCTCAGAAAATGCTGGTACATGTTCTAGGACACTACTCGCACATTTAGCCATAGTTCTCATTTCAAAAATGCACAGTCCTTACATGTTGTAGCTCATAATAAAGGTTACTAATCGCACTTTCCAACAAAATTAAATGTATTGCCAAGAAATATCGCTAAAGCATCGATGCAGTCTATAAATCCTCTCATAATGTTTTCTCTTTCTTCTCTGATAAATCAACAGATAATGGGAGGAATTGTTGTATCACCATTATAAGCTAATATAAGCTTCACATCTGAGTCAGCAACCTGATCACCTTTTTATTAAAGTCAGAACAATTTAAACTTTGTAAAATAAATGTATCTGTTTCAAAATGGCACAATGCTTGCAGTCCTATCTTTGGGTAGGTGTACACTGGTAGAAATGACATGTTAATCAGAGGAGTACTGCAGATAGTTATTGAATAAGAAATAATTATAATCAGGCTACTTCCCTCTACACAGAAGAACAATCATAAATCAGTCCCTATAAAATCTAAAGGCTGAAAGTCCTTTTATCCAGAGGACTTTTAACACATCTCTCTGTGTTTTAACATGGAAAAACACACAAGCTTGGTATGTTAACTTTTTTAAGAAATAAATGTTTTTTATAATTATGTTGTCTTTATGTCTAAATGAAGCCAAGTCTTACTCGGAGAAAGTTCTAAAAATGTCAGCATTTTAGATTTTCTTAGCTTGTGTCAAAATGATCTGATTGACTTTGGTTTATGTTTTTTAGTCTCGTTCCATTTCTTTAACTTGTCCACTTGTCTGTTTCTCTTAGACTTTTTTCTGCCCTCTCCTCACACCTGGTTCTGGTTTTGTAATTTTCACACCTGCTCCCCGTCAGTCATTAAACCCTCCTCAGTATTTAGGTTTTCATTCACTACGTGTCAGAGTTTGGTCCTTTATTTTGTTGTGAGCTCACAGCAAGTTGGACATCTACTCTAGGTTGCACAGAACAACTTAACAAGCTTAACCAAACATAAACCTGCTGGAGGAAAAACCATTTTTCTTGCTTGTATGTTGTTTTAGGTTAGAATTACTGTCCAGTATTTGCTTCTCTATCCACTGAAGATAAACTCGTATTGTTCTCAGCAACCCCAACGTTTTTTTTCTTTTCATGTGAATCACATTACAACTTCCTTCACTCAAATATTTATTGTTGCTGGAACTGAGCTTTCCTTTAACTCCATGGTAGATGTATGTTTGGGCTGCAGTCACCCTGGTGGTCTCTCCATCCTCTAATTGCACTCGATATCCCCCCCCCCCCCCCCCCCCCCCCC
>SSNR01000030.1:3468170-3577156 GCA_006937965.1 Callopanchax toddi | reverse complement strand
CCCCCCCCCCCCCCTCTGCATCACAAATTCACTAATTATTGCATTGAATAAAACATCATATAGTAGTTTTCCCAACAGAAGCACAAGCATTCTGACCTTACAGGCTTAGTTTAGTGTTGCATGTCATCTGGCTGTCTGCTCTGCTTGCTTGCAAATTGTAGTTCTTTATGAAGATTTGTTTTGCACTTATCCCAGCTCCACAGAGCTGAAAGGACACCTTATAAAGAAAGGCAGGAGATTAAGTAGCTTGTGCTTCGTTACAGTGCACAGTCAGGCCGCCCTGGTCATTAGATGGAGCCCTACCGTAACCACATAGGCTGCATCAGCTCACACACACCTCTTTAATGCCATTCCCAGAGTGGCCCCTGGTCGGCCTCTTATAATAAGAAGTTTGGATTTTAAAATAAAACAGACCTGCTGTATAGTGCTGTACAGTTCAGCAAAGCAAAGCAGGGATTTGTTGTATGTGTGGTGCAGGAACACCAAAGGTACTAAAGTGGGATACATCTCCAGATCCTCCTCATGAGATCATAGCCCTGGTGCCTGTCCAGACATCCACTTCTGTGTTTTTCCTCCCATGTGCAACCACTCCACTCCCCTCTCTTGGCTTCCCGTGTCCCCAGTGCTCGTCCCTGTGCTCAGCTGCAAGGTTAAGAGTTTATCTGATTCGTCTATTTTTTAAAAAAAAACACACTGGCAGTGAAGGGGACAGCAGATCTGTACCACAAAGGGATTAAACATTGTCATCACCTTCTACTCCCCCAGAGATCGACACACTCCATCACGCTGACAGCAGGTCCCAGCCTTTCCAAAACTGAAGCCAAACACATTCCAGAGTGCAGAGAGACGGACAGGTGACCCCCTCTCTGAAACGAAGCTCATGTTGTCTCATTTCAGAGCTCCTGCCTGCTTCTCTCTTTAGCAATAATTTATTGAACTCTACTTTGACGCATGGAAAGCATTAACCTCATAAATCAAAGCTTCCTTCTACATCACAAGCACTCTTAAGGACAATACCATTCCTTAAAAATGGAACCCAACAAAAGCAGTTGCAATAAAAATCTTAATGCATTGTTCTGCACCTCTATAACTTCCTTGGGTCTTTTTAAGGGATTCATTGGGTGCAGAGATCCATATCCCATCCTGAAATGTGAAGGAAAAGCAGCCATAGTGTTTCACTTTAATGCCTTACACGTTTTTCTTCATGTCAGATCTGTCTCTTAAACATTTCAAGACTTTAAGCGTACCGTGTGCAATTGAGATTTTACATGTGTGGATCATAAGAAGGTACCACACTGACTTCCAACTTCTAATGAATTAAATTAAAGTGAGGACTCTAATGCCTTAATGCTTCCCATAAAATCTACAAATCCAGGAAAATCTTCTTTTTGTTCTTCTAATTGACATTATAAAATGTCTCTACTTTCTACAGCGCTCTCGGGAGGACCCCTTCAAATTCTCACACACTGACTTAAACAACAGGGTCATAATTTTTGGTGCCAACAGCTGGAATTTAACCTCAAAAAATTCTCAGGATATTTGTTTTTAGTTGAAAACAGAAGCGTTTTTCATAAAGGTGGGAGGTCTTTTTTTATTTTAGTCTTTATTTTATGCATATATCTGTTTTTTCCCACACTTGATCTTTAACAAACTTCCTAAAAAGACATCACAAAGAGGTTCCTGCATTCAGAGTTAATCTCTTAGGGAACAGGGAAACAGAATAGCTTATTTTGGATAAAGAACCTGCTCTGTGAGTGACTTGTTTAATTGGGATTTCTGCCATCCAGTCAATACATACGGGATTGTAGTTCAATGTGTGAGTTTAAAAAAAAGAAAAGAAAATATTAATGTGATGAAAGGAGTGTGGAGAAAAATAAAAGCCTGTTTAAATCTCTCACCCCACTCTCTTAGTGTCTCACTCCACTACGCTCAAAAACATCAACCCGCTGGCTCCAGCAGCAGCTGTATAGCCAACTATAAAAGAGAAGTTGCTGTTTTTTCTTATTTTCTTATTAACATCAAAGAAGCACCTTGGATGATTACTGTTGAAAACCAGGAAAACGTTCTGTTGTGCCGGAAACCAACTGCTTCATCTATAGAATGTATTTTAATGTGCATTTTGTTCCACAAAGCTTTAACCTCAGCCTCCTCACCTCTGATTCCTACGACCACTGAGAGTCTTGAAGGACCATTAAAACGGCGCTGAGCTTTATGAGAAAATCCAATTCAGAAAGGAAGGGTCTCCTCTGAGGTCTGAATCTGACATTCAGCCTTCTGTGGGGTTCTTCTAACCACTGGCTGTGTGTTGGCCTGTCTGCAGCTTTTTATAAGGCAATTATATAAACTTAGCATTTAAAAGGCTAAAAAGTCTGGCTGCAACTTTGTTTCTGTTCTGCGCTGCACGTCTGGAAATTTCTGTGGTTCTCATAAAGTGGCCAAATGCTGAAATACTTTGCAGAAGAATTTAGAGACTTCTGATAATCCTTTCCGACATACATTTTTGATTATTTGTGCTGATACGCAACATTCTCTGACCAAATAAAAGCACCGACGTTTAATTTAAATGCCAAAAACTGAACTCCTGAAGAAACTTTTACTTTATATCTCTGAAATTTATTTTAAAACATTTGTTAATTGATTTGAAGAGCTTATAATGCAAGAAAGTTATAATCTTGGCCTGCAGACAACATTTATAGTAAATTCAGGAATGAAAAATCTGCAAATCATGCACAACCTCTTTACACCAGTTACATGTTTGAAGTACAAGATGAGTTATCTGCTGATGCTATACCGCTTCATGGTTCCAAGGCATTCACTGATCCTGGATCTGTATGCATGCTCTTGGATGTTGAGGCAGTGAACTCCCTCATTTACCTCAACATGCTTAATGGTTTTTGACTAAGGAGGGAAAATATGACAGAAAAGCTGCATGTTTAAATCGTTAAAAGAGAACCAGATCTGGTTTGCAGAGCTTTTAAAACAAAGAGTGTCTGCATCTATTTATTTACCTGAGTATCATTCTTCAGAAATTAAGACTTGATATAAATTTATATTTTACTTTTAATTGTTCCTATCAGTTTGTTTGTTTAGATATTTTTTATGAGGTACTAATCACAAATTGCTAGGTAAACTCTAAATAAAATTTTAAAAAATCACTCAAAAAGAGCTTTCAGTCTCAGTAGGCTAATAAATTAAAGATATTTTGAAAATTCAAAAACTGTATTGTTCAACTGAACACCGATGCTGATCAGGTTTTAAATCCGGTTAAATGTTTTACATTTGAAAACTAAACCACCATCATCTCTTTTCCAAAATAGCCAAATTCACAAAGCAAGTCAGCTGTTTTTATTTATTTAAACTAGGATGGATGGAAAACTGTACTTGCTACAACTTTAGTTTTGGTCTCTGAAAACATCTGGTTGAATTTTCTCTTTATTTTTTGACCAATCAAACCCGTCACAAGATAACAGCTAACAGTATTGACCTCTCGGTTGTCTTCTCCTCTGACTGCTGGCCTGCCATCAATGAAAGATAACTGATCCTGTTAGGCTGATATCGACTCTGTTGAGCCAGTCGACTCCTCCTGCTCCTCCCTGCTGAAAGCACTGCTCCTATTGATCTTATCCTTTAAGTGTTTCCATAAATTTCCTCCACATTAGTTTAAACTGGAGCTTCATTCTCCTTATGTTTAATAAAAACAGTCCTTTGCAGAAAAAGAAGCATCTTCAGCTTCTCATCCCTCCTTTGTTTCTGTGACTTACCTCAAAATGTTTTTTATGCTTTATGGAATCCAGCAGAACAAAAAGCCTCCACTTGAGAGACTGAATTCGGCCCTAATTAGTTTTTCATCCCATTTGTGTTTTATTTGCTTGTCGGATGTGTGGCCGCCGTCTCTACTGTTGATACCTGTTATGTACTCAGTGTACTTTTAAAACATTTGTTTAATTTTAGGAGGGAAGCAGTCAGTTTATAGCAATCAAGCTCTGACGGAAAAGCTTTCCATGAAACTTAAGTAGTCCTCCTGAACAGGCTGCTTAATGGACTACAGATGAGTTTCAATGGAGCACAGTGGAGCTGGGTGACATAGCATCAGCAAATACATGATGTGGCTGCTGTACGTTCGCAAAGACGCCGGCTTTGTGTGAATCCTAACCAAAAGTGGTCAATTTAGTTCCTTCATTTTGTTATTTTTGGCTGCTTTGTTGAAATGTACTTCTAATATCTGTTTAAATTCAAATCCTCTCATTAGAACTCATTTGTAATGAAAATTAAATTGACCCACTGAGAGAAAAGCAAAGTCACAACCACCAAACAACATCGCGAAAACCATCCTGTATCCCTTTCTTATTCTTCTCACGTTTCCCACATGCAGTTGCTGGGGTGTCATGTGATCACACAGTCCTGGGTTCAGTTCTTCAGGTCAGTGATTTAGATTAGTTCAATCATTTTGCTCAGGTTTTTGGAAGGAGAGGCACCAAGGACACAAATCATTCCTCGGAGAAGCCATATGGGAGGCTTCACATATAAGGACGGTAATAATAATGTTGGTCCAGAGCCAACTTCTGCAAGCTGTTGGATGGATTCTTTATGGTTCACACCTGACTGGGTTTCAGTACATTTAGAGTATTGAAAGAGTTCAATGCAGAAGACTGAGTGAGAAGGATGATCTTAGTCGAAGCTTTTTCACAAACATTCTCCTGTTTGTGTGGTTGTTTGTGCACTCAGACATTATGTGTGTCCTGGTAGGAAGAGCTAAATTAGCCTTAAGAGATCAAAGCAGTAATCTAATCTTAGTATTTCAAACACACTGCAATTTGCACAGGAAGTTTGGGTTAAATAGCTGGAGCATCAGTGTTGGGAGCCAAGCCTGCCTCCATGGTCCACACTTAGCTGATTAATATCCCACAAGGCCAATGACCAATAATACAGGAGCAAACAGCAAACAACAACAAAAAATCACTACACTTTCACATATAAATATGTAAGAGCACAAACAGAAGCATCTCCTTGAAGTTTTTCATTTAAAGAGAAACAACAAAGAGCTGAAGCACTTTAGCGCTTTAGCAGTTTTACTCCTCATTCAACTCTTTGTCATCAGATAAAAATTGTTTGTCTTTGAAGATATATTTTTTGCCATTTCATCTTTAATTTAATGTTTCTGCCTTAAAATTAAGGCAGAGTCATCATAAATCCATCCCTCCATCCCAGGTTGACCATTTTTACCCAGTTCTTATATTTTTCTCATTAAGTTTATGGCCTGGACTCTCATTAATATTTCACACTCCTTGAACCCTGTAAATCCTGATATTGTCATCTGACCTGTGGCTGTTCTGTCAACAACCTTCTCACATTATTTACTGAATGAGAAGCATCTCCCTGCATCAGTTAAATCACTTCTTGCCAAATAAAACTTGTTAATCACTTTAGCAGTTTTCTAATAGGAGCCTCTGGGGGCTTCGATTAAATAAAATCCAGGTGGTGATTTGTATAATAAACACTGCTGGAATAGCAAAAGAAGAGGCAACGTGCAACAAGCATCGTGTTGAATCACAAGAATCGAGAATGTCTTATCTTTTCCATATGATCCATTAATCTTGTACGTGAGTTGTGTGTCATCTGGGAATAACAATCCAAGTGCATTTTTCTGTGAGCTACATCCCCGATAGTGAGGTCGGGAACAGTTGACACAACAGCAAAGAATGGCAGCAGTAATAACATTTCTCTACATCGCTGTATGTAACTCTAACAACTGGGTCACAGCTCCAACTTGAAGAGGAATAAATCAGGATTGAGATTTTTTTTTCTGAATGTGACCAAAACTTTGGCTGAAGTTCCTGCAAAATTGGCAAAAATAAAAAAATTTGATTCTGTTTTACATTCGCCCCACTGAGATGAACACATTCACATCATGGTGCATTTAAATAATGATTCAATTCAAAGGCATAAACTTGATATGAACAAACCTTAATAGTCTGGTGATTACTAGGGTAAGTATAGTGTACTTACAGATGTATCTAGTAGTAGCACCAGGTACAAAACCCTCCCTATAAGTACCAAGTAACAAGTTATATCATAATACAGCTCGGCCCCTATAAAGTCCACAGTACAGTAAGTAAACTGTATGTAAAACAATAAAGACGTGATACTTATCCTGTACACATCCCAAAAGTACCCAGTACTAACCCTGTAAATATCCCCATAAAACCCTTCCTGTAAGTACTAGGTAACAAGTTACTTCATAATACAGCCCAGTCCTTGTATATACCATCATAATTATCCAGTACTTAACCTTTACTTATCACTTAAAAATAGTCTGGTCCTTGTTCCAACATTAGTTCCCTGTTTAGACCACGATAAATACTTTGTACTTACTCTTGTACCTCCAAAGCATCCAGTTCTTACCCATATGTACCCAATATGTACCCAGTACTTGTATACTTATATACACATCCTGTATATGGGACATACTTCGTAAGTACAGGGCTGAAATTTGCACTGCTACTAAAACTTTTATAATCTGATGGTTTAAATCTGCTTAATTTATTAGGAATGTTTGAGTTTGATGTTGATATTTTGCCTCTGGGGTGAGGCAGAACATAAATAAGTGATCATGGAATCAGATCATGTTTTCATGATTTGTTTTTGCTCAGTTCTTTTGAATGCAACTTAAAAATGTAATTAGAACCAGCTCCAAACACTCTAAATATTTTTTGTTTTTTGTCATTTCTAATTGGTTTTTACTGCTCTGTCTTTACACATATTTATGACGTCTCATGTTCAGATATTAACACAAACCATGTCTTACATAATAAACTAATTTACTCAGAAGAATCAGTTGAGTGGAATGCATCTTCAGCACTGAACAAACTCTAAATTAAAAAGGAAACGTTAATATTTATACGTGAAAACTGACTCAACATTTATCAGAATTGCTTTGGGATCATAAAATGGGAGGTATTGCAGATTTTAATAAGAAAGGATTACATCAAATCACTTAATGTCCCCGATGCTCTAAACACAGAGGCACTGTGCTACATATCCACCTCATTAGACCCATTAATCCAGTCTTGTGTCTCACAAGCTGCTTATATAAACCTTTTTTATTACCTGGTTGATTTACTGCTCTGGATTATTGTTCAAGAGCCACTTGAATGTCCTGAGGTGGACGTTTGACTCATAACTCAAGGTGTTTTCAGTTGACATCTGCAGCAGTCACGCTCATGACACATCAGTCATGGGTCACGAGTTTTCTAGAACAAGAACCAGAAATTTAAATGTCAGTGAATAGTTTATGTCATTTTGCTGGATAAGGTCTGGCAGAGCATAACAATGTTTTAGGCTTAAACTCGTGTTTTAGTTTGTTTTTCCTGACATTTTTCTTTAAAGACTGGGGTGTCCAAACTTTTCAAGAAGAAAGCCAAAATCTCCAATTTAAAAGTCCTCCTGAGCTCTAAATAATGCAAAATAAATAAATAATAAATAAATTTTATGATTCTGCTTTAAAATACATTGTAAATGCAACATTTTAATGAACAGAACAAAGTAATTGTTTTTTGTAGTAAAGAATCAGTAAATCTTTGAGGAAAAAGGGGGGTTTTGTACTTGCTGTTTTTGAGGTTCATGTTGGTAAAAATCTGAACATTAAAAGTTTTATAGAAGTCATCAACATCCTGTCATGTTCTACCCCCTTGTGTCCAGTTTGTGCCTGTGCTCCTCCTCCTGTGTCCTGCACTAATCCCCTCCAGGTGTATCTCCTTAATTAGCTCCCTCTCTATATATGCTGTTTAGTTCAGTCACTCCCTGTTGGTTCCTTGTGTTGTGTATCCCCAGCCTCATGTGTACTCTGTGTACTCTCAGTTTAGGGTTAGGCTTAGAATCACTCTGAGGGCCACAAATGGCCCCCAGGCCACACTTTGGACACATCTGGTTTAGGAGGTGTAAAAGAGATTTATAAAAGCAGTAAAATAAACGTTTTGTTCAGAATAATCAGCAAGCTGCCAGTCTAGTTCCATCAAACAAACAAACTACTATTTATGAGCTCAAACAAGAAAACTCAAGTAAATTTAAGTCTGCTGTAATATCACTATCAAATAAATACTCACTGGAAGCTTGGATTGTTCAAATTTAAGGTTTATCTTGAAAGATTTGCTCAATTACATTTATCATTCTGGTTTTTTGTGTGGAGTTTGTTTCATTGATAAAGACTCGGCTCACTTCAAAGCATAAAAGAGAGGTCAGACAGCTGTCTCAGTCGGCTGCACACACACTAACATCCACTGACCCCTTTCACCAGCATCTCCATTAACCAGAGCCGTGTGATTTCATTACATCAGGCCTAATTGTGTTCGCTGCTTTTCAACATGCTCTGGTAGAAACAGTGGCGTTAGGGCGGCTGAAGGAAACACAAGATAGGAACGGCTGTTGGGATACAGGGCAGAGGGGATGTCAAAGCTTTTATTCACAGGCTTTTAAAGGCTCTCTATACCAGACCAGAGCATTTCCCCTTCCGCAGCTGAGAGCTCGTCTATAAGCAGAAAATAACCTCCAGCCTTTGTGCCGCCTCGACAACAAACCACAATAGCAACATGTGGACAGGTTCCTATGATGCATTGCACTTCCCAGCGTATTTAAGCTGGAGATATAATGGTTGTAAATGTTCATAAACATGTGCTGCTGTGTACTTTTTTATTCTGGTGAAGTGAAATAAAAGTGAGCAAAGCTAAATGTGTTGAAAATACAAAACAAGTAGACAAAAGGTTTGACATTTTTTTCCTCTTTTCTTCAAATACAGTTCTCAAAAATTTGACATCTGGTTCTTATAACTGCTGCTAAATCAGTTTAGACAGCTTCAAAATATTGCAAAACCTGAGCGATATCACAGTTTCGTGGAGGAAGGATTAGCACTGCTGGGAATAAAAGTGGTGGTGTTTCCAGACGTCTGTGGTCGAAGCTTGATTTGGTTTGTTTCTGTCTTCTCCAACCAGAGTTAAAACACCTGCTGTGGAGTTTTATTCTCCTGCCAGTCGAACCCGCTGCAGGTTTCCACAGTCAAAACCCAGCAGAGACTCAAGATCTTGTCTCCTAATTTCTAGTCAAGTGATTTTTACAAGGATTTGACCTTTTTTCTGAGTAAACTCACATGCCAGTAAACTCACCGTGGCATTTGGTGGTTGTGTGAAAAGTCCCAGGCTCTGTTCCTTAAAAAAACGTTCACATTTTTTAAACTTCCTTCAGAGAGTGAGAAAGAATATTAGTCTACATCGATGGTAACGTGAATATTCTACCCTGTAAAAGGTCAAAAATAGGAGCAGATAAAAAGAGGTTTGTAAGGTAAAATAAAGAGAAAATCTACTTTTGAATATGCACAAAGCACTTTTTTGCTGTGTATATTTAGAAATAATGGATTAAAATCTACAGATCCTTCCACCAACTGTTGACCATCTTTTCTTCTGTTTAGATCTTTATAGTAAATTCTTCTTTTAGGAGCTGTTTGTGAGATCAAACATTGTCGGATTTGCAGTAAAACAAGGAATCTACCTCCAACCAGTTAAAAGGACTGTGGTTAGACAATTGCTTTCAGTGGACCTAATGCTAATCTAATGCAGCGAATGACTTCAGCCAGATTTTGTTTTGGATTTGGAAACTGTTTCTCTTCAAACTGCATCCGGGGAGGTTCAGAGTGTTCTACCTTTGAAAACAAGGCTTTTATTGTCCCTAATCTGGTGTTAATGGGGCAGAAATTAAACCAAATACTAATGGCAAACACTCTCATTTAACTGTCATTTAAATGCACTATTTTTTGCAAGAATGGTTTAATTAGAAAGCTTAATGAGCGTGTGTGAATCAAAGATCTTTATCTTTTAAGAACACTGGTTAGGTTTTTGCAGTTTTGACTGTTTAGGTAGTTTATGACACATCCTTTATAGGCTTGGCTCATTGTTTATTGTGCACATAAGATCTGCAAACCTCATGGCAATGACTTGAAATGTTTCTTCATGAAATAGGCTCTAGGAGGTGCAATGACCAACCCTATACGTTTGCTTATTAGTAGATTATTAAGATTTGGAAGAGTTTCCACATGTGGTCAAACTTTAAACAGTTAAAATTTATTACATCAAATCCTGACTGACCTTTGCAACACTAACAATAGACCAACAGCCCGGTGACGCCAAGCAGAGATGCAGTTTACTTAAGCAAGGCTTTAATCTTTGCTATCACTAAGCTCGTTATGGACAGAAATAAAGAGCTTTGTTCTTTCATCCAAACTCATTAAAGCCCTATTTGCATTTATGTCCAAGCAAACCACAGAAACAGTAGCTATTTAAAGGTGTAATGTGTTTGAGTAATATCTTGAGGGTGGCATTAATAATGAACATGTCAACTCTCGTGGACAGTCCTGCAGGCAGGAGCTGAGGTCTTTGTTTTTGATCTTTAGCCGCCTGCCTGATGCATTAACTCACTCCTTTCAGCAGACGCACTCATAAATGAATCACATCATTTTTTATGTTGAGGAGCAGTTCTCAGACTCATTGTAAAATCTGGCCTCAAAGCCCCTCGCCGAGCATCCTGACTTTTTAGTACATTAAACCACCCGGCTCCACACAGACTTATTTAAAACTAGACAGTGACATTTTACTGTTATTGTAATGTTGTGCATTAGTGAAGCATAATGTTGCTCTTAGTACATAATGCTATTGAAGTTTGAGTTGAATACAAATCCATTCTAAGGGCTTGGGAGAATGAGACCCTCCATGTGGAAAAGTTAGCTCAGAGCATTCACAGGTTTGAGAGAGACGTTATGGATTAGTTTGAATTCTTCTTGGAACAATCTTTGCTGATCCACCAACAATACTCTTTTAAGAAAATCATACATTTACCCAAAGCCTTTCTCAATAACCTTGTTTGAACTAAATATTTTTATGGTCTGTGAGGTCTAGAATAAAATGTCGTTGAACAGTTTGGACTGTGTGCCAATTCCACCAGTCATACAGCTAACAAGTGCCCTCCTGTTAGCTCTTAGTGCTATAATGCAGCTCTAATGGCTCTCTATTAAACAGAGCTTAACAGTATATTCTGTCAACAGGACCGATGAGTAACTGATCACATCCTCTGTTACAGAGGAAAGCTCCTATTTTGCTCCACCAAGCTTGAAATCAGACACAAACCAAGTCAATCTGATTCTCCGTGTCATCAGAAGCAAACAGGTGTTGAAAGTGAAAAACTAAAAAGAAACAAAAAGAGGAAAATTAACAATCGAGTCAAAAACAAGACTATTTAGTAGAAGAGTTTTCATCAAGATGTTAAGTGGATCCAAGTGTGCTGGATAATAACAAGCACAGCCACATTTCCACAGATTCCTAATCCTTTAGCTGAGGAGATGATTGGCTCTCAATTAGAGCTCCTCACATTTAAGTTAGCGTGATTTGCCTACTTAGCTTGCAAATCCTCTTGTTTTCCTTTTGGGTAGAAAAACATTGGTGTTATTTAGAGTCGTTTTCAGATGACATAAAGTGGGATTTCCACGGATATGTCAGTCAGACACAGGCTTGCATACGGTCTACTGATACCGCACAGCAGTCACACGTCTGTAGTGAAGCGGTGCAGTTACAAAATAGATTATGTGATGACCATTTGGAAGCCATTAAGTTTCCATCTGTTACAGAGTTTATGTTTAAGAGAGCCCACAAAGTGACAAAGTTTAACAGGATGGGGTGACTTGAACAGATGTTCATTGACTTTATTTATAGATCAACCTGTTCATGCAAAGTCACGGCAGAGTGAAATCTACTGCAGCATGTCTCTTTCTCATTAGTTCCCATACTGTAACAACATGGGTTTTGTCTGATCAGTGGTGTCCAGGGGGTCTCTGGAGGTTAATGTTAGGTTGTGGTTATTCAGGGGTCTTTAGTTACACACAGTTTTTTCTCCTGAAAGGAAACAGAGCTAGTGGGGCTCTTTGGGGATCCAGTGACTCTTTAGGAAAACATGGTGTAAGAATGAATGGGAACACTAACGTCTTCGGACAGATGTGTTGATAAGACCTCAAAAGGAAAGTCTGTAAGAGGCAGGAGGCAGAGGGGAGAAAATGAGCCACATGAAGCTGAAGAGAATAATGGAAAAAGATGGAGAATACAAATATTCTTTTTTCCATCTTCTTTACAGGATTACTTGCAGCTCAGTCGTTTTCTTTGTTAACCTACTCCTTCGTCCCACACTCTAAATTAGCAGCTGTCAGGCCGCCCTGCACTGCAGCACTGATTGATGACCTCATCTGGGAGCTAACATGACACACTTTCTGTCAGATTTTCAGACTTCCATGCTCACGATCTGTATTATCCTCTTTACCTTGGTTCATTCAGTACCTGTCAGTCGAGCACCACTTATTGTTACCTGATCTTTGTAAGTCTCAGCAGCGCAGCATGTGGTGAACAGAGACTTGGTCGTTGTAGTCGAGTTATAAATACTGTCAGCTGAGGAAGATGTTGGACTCAGTGAGGGAGAGGCCGGCGGTCGTACAGTCCCATCGCCTCCCAACACACCCACTTCCTGATGGCGTTGATGACCGCAGAGCTCTGATTGATGACTGCACCTTCACTCCAGAGCTCTGGGGTTCATGATCTACAGTATGTGGGTGTCCTCCGAGTGTAACCTTTCACTTCCTCTGAAGACACAAGGGTGCCTTTGGTGGAAGGAAAACATTTCCACTAAGTTGTGAAACTTGTATTTTTTATCTCATCTTTTGTCTCTCCCCCATAATGGACCTCGATGCCTCTCCCAGGTTTAATCACCACTTTATCTCTCATTAAGAACAGTCAGTAAAAAGGGCTCGGTCATCTGAGGATTTTAGTGGGAAAATAAAGCTTTTTTTTATTTTACTATGTACATGTAAGCCAAGTGTATTGTGAACTTCAGCAATGCTTCTGCGTGACTTTCTAGAACAATAAAAGCGCCTGTGGTCGGCGTGTGGTTTTATACATGAGAGGTAATTGTCCATTAGATGTGTCAGATCTATTAGACGTTCTCTAAATGGTCAGGGAAAATGCATGTGAGGCATTTTTTTATTTTTGTGACGTCTGCTTGCAACAATAGGTTTTGAGTGTTTGTTCGTTCACCTGACCACACTTTTAGATCGATTTACTGTAAGTACAGAACCCTGCTCTAAGTGGTGCTTTCTTTATAAATATACAGGCACTGTTAGAGGTGATGCATTACATTTCAACCTTTTTATAAAGAATACACCTTCAGTTGCTGAAATACATCATTTGTAGGGGAACAAAAAATACTTTTGCCAGCTTAAACTATGCTTCCATCTATTTAGGAACATTTAGGCTGAACTTTTGTGTTTCTTTCATAAAAAGCTTCTATTTATTTTTCTCACTCCTATAAAGTGTGTGGTTTATCCACGTAGGCCAGTTAGCAACCACTAACTTGTCTTTTTGTGCCTCTCCTTCATCCTTCTTAGTCTTTGAACACAAAGAATCCAACCTGATTAAATGTCCAGTGAATAAAACCACCGATCCAGGTGTTCCAGGTCAACCTGAAGCTCTTTATATGACTCGTGTATTTTTTCCACAATCACTTCACTTTATTACCACGTTCTAAAAGTGTTCTGACTGTTTTATGAAGGTGGAACCTTTTGATAACATGTTAAATAAGACCTTCAAGTCCTTGTCAGCTGCCTTGTATATGCTGTAACTGTTAGGTTTGCGTGATATCATCGTCTAAGAACTGGTCTCTTGCTCTGTTGTAAAACAGAAAATGGAAACCAGTAGCCCCTCTTCATGTTGTAAAACTATCAGTTACTTAATACAGACCATGTGATGGTTTAGATGTAGGTCTGTTTAGCTCATGAAGAACTCATTTAGGTTATTCTAACTATTTTTTTACACAATTTATTATAGTAATGCATTAATATATTTGACATTTACCAGATTTTTTCATCAATTGTTCATTCATCTTTATTTGACATGAAATATAGTGGGCTTTTTACTGGCACTGAGTTACTAAACATCCTTGTGTTAACATGCAATTTGATTGAATACCACGTTTTTAGGATTTGTCTGAGTATGTAAGACATACTGACTCAGAACAAGAGGAATCGAATAAACCAGAAAAATAATTGATAAGCCTATTACCGCTCTGATTTCAGGGCTTTGCCTTCTGGTAAGTAAACAACAGAACAGCGTTGACTCAAAAGTTCAAACTACTTCTTAGACAAACGTAAATGTGTGTAATAAATGTCATGATAATCCATTCTATAGTTGGAGACATTTTCTCTGTAGCAATAAATGTCAGCTTCATGAGCGTGCAACAAAAACCAACAAATCATCCTCGTCTGATGTCATGCTTTCATCTCGATCGCAAAAGTTTTAATTTACAAAAGTAAAATGTATAAATCAATCTGCTTTATATTACAAATTAATTTAATTTGCATGAAACTGACTTGAACCTGGACCAGAAATGAACTTTATTAGTTGTTATTTGGATGGTGGATCTGTTTAGTTGTGATTATATAAATGAACTGAACTTGAATTAAATTGGTTTTTGTTGGTTCTCATTGTTTAAAACGACCAAAATGTTAACATATCCGGTTCTGTAAGGTTATAAATATTCATCTTATCAGTGAATATGGCTCATCAGACTGTAAACAATAAAAAAAACCTCCCTAATATAGTAGTACACCTTATTAAATCCAAACAAACACTAACACCAACCACCACAATCAGAACTGTGTACACAGATATGTGGATCCACACAGCGAGGGACACAAATGTTCATTTTAATCTTCTCATCTTCTTTATTATTTTTACTTATCAGCCTTAAAGAATTTTTCAGATTTTTATTTTTATTACATAAAGAAAAATGTTTTCTTGTCAGATTTTAAACGATTATTGAGGATGCGAGACAAATTTGATTAATCTCCTATTTCTCTGTGTAAACATTGACTTTCAACAAAGAAATTGCTGAGAGAAATTGAAATAATTATTTGCGCCACAAGACAGCTGCGCCTTTATTGCATCAGTTTAATAGCCTCCGCCGTAACAAATGAAGGAGATGATGCTTTGTCACAAAACTGATTTTCAGATGCATTCGCTGCACGGAGGTGTGCTGTGGTGCAGAACCGGCTCTCTTCTCGCTGTCACACACACACGATGTGACCAGAGGAGGAAACTCTGTGCTCTGTCCTCTTGTCTCATCAAACATTTCTTGTTTTTATTCATCAAAAACTCTCCAGTCGCTGACTTGTCCACAAAGCATCCCCACTCACAAACCCTCAGGGGATTCCATCAATTCTCTTTTTTTTTGTCATGTATCCACTGGATGTTCTGTATTCATGTGGCATAAAGCTGAAAGCATCACTGCAGCAAACACAACAGCTCTCACAGTATTATTGCTGAAACTGAGTCCATTTCACGGTGGGAACGGCAGAGTGTTGAGCAAAGCCTGACTGTTACATTCGTTTATTGTGAAAAGCGCCTCCTCTCAGCGTGAGTTTGTTTCGTTCAGAGTATAGAAAGCAGGAGATAAACGGCTCTGTTACACGAGGTGGAGTTCAATGTGATGATGGAAAATCTCCACTATTAATAGTTGTTCCTAAATGTTCTTTAAAATGTCAGAAAGCTGCTGTGATGCGTATGATTAGTGGAAATAACCTGGAGGTGCTTTACTCATTAGACTTGATAGGAAATGGGTTTAATGCAGCCGTTTGCATGAAGATAAAAGATAAATTGTTCATGCAAATGTTAAAAAATGTATGATTATGAGCTGTTTATTTGTACTCTGTTGCCCATGGTTCTCCTCATAAAAGTGCAACATTCTGAATTGGGAGTTTGAGGAGCTGAAGTATCTTAATGTTTTGGTGAAGGACAGATGGAGCGAGAGCTAAACCTTCAGGTTGTGGTTTTGTCTTCAGTACTGAGTACTAACGCTGATCCAAAAGGCAAATATCTCAATTTACTGGTCTGTCAATGTTCCAGCCCTCACATGGTCATGAGATTTGGATCATGGCTGAAAGAACAAGCTGATAAAATGAGCTTCCTCTGGATAGCTGAGACAAGGCGAAGAGTTGTATCATCATGGGGGAGCTTGGAAAGTTAATCAGTTGAGGTGGATCAAACGCCTTTTTAAGCTGCCTCCTGGTTGCCTTGTTCTTGAAGTTTTCTGGATACACCAAACCGGGAGGAGACCCTGAGGCAGACCCAGAAAATTATGCAGGAATAATTTATCATCCCATATTTGGAAACACCATGGAATCCCCAGGAGGAGCTGGAGAGTTTTGCAGGGGAGAAGGATGTCTAGGCTTCTCTCCTGGACCTGTTACCTCCAGGACCTGACCATGGGTAAGCAATGGATGATCATACATCAGGGATGGATAGAGGGATGGAGAAATTATATCATAAAACAACTTCACAACCAAACAAAGAAAAGTAGTAAAGAAAAATCTGCCTCATTAGCAAATGGTAATTTTGTTTTTTCTGAAATTAAAGAGAAGATCAAATATTGTATTCGTCAGTGTTTTGCCACTTAGTGATTCCCCATAACAATTCAAATATAATATCTTTAGACAGATCACTTGATGGATTAAATTGTTTAAAAAAAAAAAAAAGATTTCTTAGAGGTCCTAAACTCAGCCTGCTTTCTGCCATCTTTTTCCTTCACAGGCCAGTAATGACGTTACTGTTTGTTGCCTTTCCTGGTGTATTATTGAATTGTAGTGTATCACCAGGGGCATTTCTTCTTTGAATCATTTATTGTTGTTTGTGTCACAGAAATGACCCAGTTTCTGTGCCAATTTCTGCCTTGTTTACCGCGTAACTAGATACTCCTCGGTATCCAACAAAATGAATTGTACCAGAAGGTGTCTGTGTTACGCTGCTGGTTACACTTTCAGGTTCTCTGATGCTGAAGTTAGGAAAGTAAAACCAATGTAATTTATCTTTTTCTTGATATGAAGTGACAAGCCTGTTATAGATGTGTGCAGACTGAATCCCATGAGTCACACGTTAACGTCCTGTTACTCAGCTTTGTTGTCCACATTTCTTTGCAGCTGTGGGGGGAAAAAAGAAAACCACATCCATGCATGAGCTGCTGCATCATGTGCTTTGCAGGAAGGGCATTTTTTAGAATAAAAAAATATAGAAATAAGTCCTGAGAAGTTTGGTTGATCAGCTGTTATTAAAGGTGAAAATGTCAGTGACTTCTTCTTTGTCTTTGGTTGCAAAGCTACAATTACATGCAGAGGTCTGACGTGCACTTAATTTGTGGGTTTGCACAGAACTTTAGATAAATGTGGTGCTGTTCACTTCCAAGAGAGTCCAATTTCCAGATGGATAAAACGCAGTATTTTTCTTCTTTTTCTTTTTGTGTCCAGATGAAACGCAGTACAAGTCCCAAAGTAGCAAGTGCAACATGATAAATCAGGATAAGTCTGACTGATGAGGGTTTGCTGTAGGGTGTGTTTGACTTGTCCACCCAGGTGAGGTGTTACACGATGAGGTTCCCACAGCTGGACACAATCACTCCCACAACTCTTTCTTCTCATTTCCCACCTCCAGCTCCATCCTTTTGATTTTTGTTATTCATTTCTTGGACTGATGGAACGGTGTAGTCCCGTCATATGGATACAGCGAGGTCTGGTTTATGTGCTTATGTGTTAAATGCTGCTGCGCTGAATGGTTTCCTCATGTGCCCTACACATGCTGGTACCTATGGCCTGCAGCCAGCTCACACACAGACTTCTCACCCCAAAGATTCTTGTAAGAAAACACTGATACAATCACGCAGACATTTGTAGAACGTTTCTTTTTTGTCTGTATGCATGCATGTACAACATGCATGTTGTATGTTTATGCCAGAATGTCTTGTTTGTTGATCTATCAGGTGTTTCAACGTGAGTGCAGAGTTCAACCATTCCCTCGCAGATCGACTTCATCCTTGACAGAATGGAGAAACAGCAGTCTAAAAATACCCTACATCACAATGTCAGCTCACATTGCTTACAGATGTTGATTGACTGCCTGAAGCCGCAGTCCAAAACATTTTGTACAGATGTGTTTTATTGTTTCAGCATTTTGATTTCACTCCAAACTTCTCTTTCTGCACAGAGGAACTGTTAGGTGACATGTTAATGTTTTAAAAGTGAACGCCACATTTCACATAAATCTTTTCATTTCAGATGTTACTATCAGAGGAGAGGAAATGACAGATTTCAGGGTGTCGTTTGAGGCAAATCTTCAGAAATTAAGTCAGTAAACGACAACTATGAAGTCAAATGATCAAATTTATCATTTAGTCATTCACTGTTAGGAATGATATAAAATAAAGCTTTATCATTTTAAATAAATAAGTACCGGTAATTAAAATAAATATCTTTGTTTTTGGCACTTCCACCAGAATGAGTTTTTATTTTTGTTTTTTTTTTTTGAGGGAGTGAAATAATCATTGTGTTTTTGGTGGCATTAGAATTTTGGGTTTTCATATTGAAATATTTTGACATTTTTGTTTAATTAAAAGTTATTTGAAGCACTTAACATATTGTCATTGAGTGTCATTTTTCTTGTTATTTTATTTCAGTTTGGTTCATTTGATCTCATTCCAACTTTGCTGCTGTTTTTCTCTTACTCTTTCTTTTGAATAACTGTTCTGTTTTGAGGAGATTTTAAACCTTGAGGCACTTTTATTGTTGTTATTAACTGAGTTCATTAAATGTTCCTTTTCTTTTCCACTTATCTCATGTGCCTCTGGGTTCTAACCTTTCCCCAGGTTTTAGAAACTGTTAATTTCTCTAAATGTTTCACTCTGGATCCTAACATTAACTTCTTGTTTTTCATCTCTTATTAATTTTTCAGCCTATCGATGGATGTGATGTATTGTTAAACACATTTATGTGAATTCACAAAGCTTTTTCACAATCTCAGTAAAGGTTTAAGGTTAGATTCTATTTCTGTGCTTTAAATAAAGTTGATTGAAATGACTAAGGAATGTTTCTCTAAATTTACTGACAAATGAGATATTCTTTGTTTGGTTGAAGGTGACCGTTTCCTTTCTTATCAGTAACATGGACATATTTGCATTGTGACACCCAAAGCATGATTCTAAAACTCCTGTTTCTTTTTATCCTCCCATGGCTTCCATCTGCCGTTTTACACTCTTAATTAGTCCTGACAGAAGGAAAACTCTTGATTTGTGTCTCTTCCTGCTGATCAGATTAAAATTCTACAGTCTGTCATCTGTAAACCCGTCTTGGCCTGGTTTGTTCAACTGCAGATCTAGAAATCACCCAAGGAGGGAAACAGTAACAGACCATTTTCCTTGGAACCAACAAAGATTGTACCAAGTTTTCTCCACAAACTGAAGTACTTCAGCTATTCGAAGAACTCTTGTTTTTGCATTTAAGTCTGTGGAGGATTTACGAACAAGAATGAATTTGACACAGAGAGAAAATCCCCTGGATCCCAGGATGTTTAAGTGGTGATAAGACCGTAGAACCACACTATTAGTCCTGTGGACAGACATGTGGTTCTGCTTTTGACTGTGGTTTGGCTGCCAGTTCATCTTCATTCTTTCTGGTTTCAGATTTGTATTTTTATTTGCTTGACGTTATTTTCCACAAAAGCTTTTGGATGTTTTTGGTAAAAAGGAGGAAGAAAGTAGAAAAAAGCAACAAGTCATTTGAACACTTGAGATTCTGAGGATTAAGTTTGATTTAGGGTCTGACTTTACCATTTGAATGTTTGTCTATCCCATTACAAGCTTAGTGAGGTTTCCCTAAGTAAACTTCTTGCCTTTTATCCAAATTGTGGATATTATTTGGATCCAAATGCCATTTAGAAGTGGTTTAAATGAACTCAAAGTACCGTGTGTCTGTGTGTCATTTTGCTTCAAATGTCAGCCAAGAAAACGAGACAGAAGTCATTGGCTACCCAGTTACAGCCATTCTAACACACCCCTCCTTCTGGTTAGAGGACCAGAACCTTGATTTGCTGCACAGTCCAGACAGAACCGGCTCTGGGTCTGGATCTGGACCGCGGTCCACCTGTTGGTGACCTCTGCACTAGATGAAGGTTAAAAAGCACAGGAATACAAGCATGAAACCAACCAAAGTCAAGGGGCTGGAATCAGGGTGGAGTTGGTGGTTGGAAGCACCAACCAGGAGAGTTAAATCTAAATCACAACTATTTTTGGCCAATTTCTGTCAACAAAAATACTGTAACCAACTACTTGGGCCATTTTCCTGGAGGTTGGTTTAGAATAAACAACTTTTTACTAACTGGCACAAGTCAAAAGGAGGTGGATCTCACATGAGAGAATCCCAGACTGTATCTAATAAACCCACTCTGCTGAGGAAAGAGAATGTCTATGTCTGAATTAGTTATGATCTCATGATATTAAAGAACCCAACAATTCTCACACTCTTTTCATCCCAAAGCTTCTGATCTAAGCAACTAACTTTTGACTCAAACGTTCTTCTTTTCACATTTCTCGTTGCATGTGAGCATAGATGGTGTAACTATAGCAACAAAAACAATCTGGACAAATGATGCAGTAACAGATTTTTTTTTATTATTTTGTTATTGATGTTCGTTTCACTTGCACACCTTTTTTTTTTTTACATTTTGTAGCAGGTTTTTCTATCTTGTATCAACTCTAAGAAATTCACATTGCTCTTTACATTAGTAGGTAAACTACAGATGACATTCAGCTTATTTGGGGGACCAGGTCCTGATGCATCTGTATCAAGTAATAAAATCACAGTGAGCCTCCCCATAGACATCACTATGATGCAGATTACATGTCCTGCTGCCTCTATAATGAAAGTACATGGTCAAAATACTGTACATGCAAAATATCTGTACAGTAGATCTGTTATCAGATAATCTGTGTGAGTTTTAGAATAAAAGTACCTGTGAGCTGTTTATGTTCTCATAGTGCTACATGGTTTTATAATTATAGTATGTTAACATACAATATGAGTTCACTGGCAACCTGTTTGTAATGTAAGTCTCTGTTTTGGTGCCAAGTTTATACAGTTTGCTTGAGTCTCCAAGGCTCATCCATAGTTGTGACTTCAGTTCACTAAAAGCCTTCATTAACTCTAAAAAAACAAATAAATCACAAGTGGAAAAGAAGCAAAAAAGACTGAAATAGAGTTAAGTTTCTAAAAGCGAAGACAATGAACACTGTACACAGGCACTTGAACTGTGGTACACTCTTTGAGTGCAATCATATTAAATCTACTAAGTGCTACAAAATAACATCACTTAGAAAAGATTCTCATCCCAAAGGTGTGGTACTATTCATCGTACAAGCAAACAGGAAATGCATGGACAAAAACAGTTTAAAACAACACAAGTTGGGCAAACATTAACCAATCTTCAAACATGTCTTGCATATTTTTCAGTGTATAGCCAGACTGTGCATTCTTACAACGAAAGCTCCACAAGCTGTAGGAGTAAAGAGAATACGTCATCTCAGGGAGGATGAATGCACTGCCGGAGGGCTGATTGGGCCTCAGGGGAAGATGGAATTGAGGTGTTTGTGGGGTATTTTTTTCATGCTTTTTTTCCCACTTTTACATCAACTGTCTGGTCGCTCATACTGTAGCCGAGTCTGCTTTAATGTCACAGCTAGGATCAGGATGAATCATACCGGCTCTCTCAACAGAATGAATCACACACTTGTCTGCGTCTATGTGTGTGTGTGTGGCCACATGTTCCCTTCACATCAACCACAGAGCTGCAAACTACAGCAGACTTGTATTTGTGTCCATTCATTACGCCACAGTGATTCATGAATCACAAGTGAGGAGAGCAGAAAGTTTAATTGTCTTGAGGTGTTTGTGACCATGTGATCGATCCACGCCGTACCACACAGGATGTGATGACTCATGTTCATTGTTTTCCTCTCTTTCTCTCTGTGACATTTCCTATCTTTCACTAAACCCTACAAGTGCAACTAACAAGCAAAATATTTCACTTTCTTTAAAAGTTATTGTTTGTCTCATGCTCACATTGCTGAGGCATGGATGAACATTTATTACAGTTGGATGATAAGTGTCATGTTTGGGAAGTTCTAGGAAACAAATGAGAATTAACGTCTTTAATATCATTTCAAAGATGTGTAAATCCATTTCTCATCCAGCTTTTTTTCAGCATTGTCAAACAAAATCCTAAATATAATGTATAAAAATGATAATGTCAGCAGAACTATAGTGGTCATAGGCATGCATTCTTTCCATACACATACTGTCAGGTATGAGACCAGATCAAGACCAATGTTTTCACTTTTTTTGCTGAGGAAGGTTCTCAGTCATCTATGGTGACTCTAGTAGTCCAGAAACAAGACAACTGGGTATTTTTGCTCCCTGTAGACATTCTGCTTCTCATCCAAGGTAATTTCTCACTTTGATCATTGACTGAGATGGAAGATCAGGGCTTTGATTTGCAACATTAACAAAGCTTCCATTAAAAAGCTTTTTACTTCCTCTTTTTCTGTTTGAAGGAGGACAATCCTCAAAGGAGGCAAAGAAGTCCAGTTGCCTTTTTTCTGAACCAACTAGGATTTCATTCACTGTTTCCTGACTTTTGGTTTCACTCATTAGGTCAAAAAGGCCCATGGTTTGAGCTGAAAAACAAGCTTTTGCACCAAAATTAGAATCTATAATATAAATATTTGATCATGTATAACAAGAATGTGCACTAATAACACCTAACAATTCAATTAAAATATATCTTCCTAAATCTATCTCAACTGCTCCTTCATTTTTCCACAACCTGTTCATTCAAATGTCCTGAAAATCAGCATAATCTCAGTCTTACTACAACAAAAAGGATCCTGAGAATCTACGTGATCCTGTAAGGAATGAATGCAGTCGAGCTCGGCCACAGAATGTTTCCTTTACAAGGTCCACTTCTACAGTTACTGCAAGCAGCAGGAGGGGGGGACACATGAAAGTGGTCTTCCATACGAAAAGTTACCACACAACTATAGAAGTGAGCCAGGACTAAGTGCTTTATGTCACCAGGGCTATGTAGTAAATGTCAGCAGCCTCAGACTTGGACGAGAGATCTATGATGTCACACTGAGGCTTCAGCAAAAGCTGCGTTGCTGTCCGCAGCATTAATCCTATGAGAGTGGAGCGGAGGTTAAACGAAGACGAAACGCTGAGGTAATTACTACCTGCCTGTCAGGACGTCTCCCAGATGAGCTTTGTGTTGACATGAACGCCAACGACAAAGCGCCTCTCCCTCAACGCCGTTTATCTCTCTGCAACACTGATGAGGCCGAATGCTCGATTGTAAAGATGGAGGTGCCTTCATCCTCCGAGGGGTGTCCCAATTTCCTGCTCAGAAAAGACTATAGAAGGAAATCCCCACTGCTGATTTTTTTTAAAGTCCCATTTGCAGATTAATAAGCAGCGTTATTCCCTGTTTTTTTACTCCACAGATGGCTTCCCCTTATCTCAGTGAGTCAGCAGAGCTCCACAGTCCAGAGATGTTCCTCTCATGTTGCACAGCCAGACTCCACAGAGGGACGCAGCCTGCTGAATCAGCCATGTAACTCAAGCCACGAAATGAAAGTGCCGCACCGCAAACATGAGACAAACATTTAGGGTGTGTCACGTTATGAGCAAGAAATCACTGAAGCACAATCCCTGGAGGCACTGCGAGGAGGGAAGCAGAGGAAGAGCCGCCTCACCGTACAAACTGAAAAGTAACGACTTTTCATTTGAGTCCCTTGGATCAGTGTCAAATAAAAACAAATATTTTATGAGATATTAGGACAAGAAGCACATCGGTGGTTAAATGACACGCGCAGAATGAATTTGAGGAAAAGATGAGAGTGACTCACGGCACTCCTGTTGCTTTCAGCATCGCTGATGACGATGGGTGTCTGATGGGGTGAATCCTGTGGAGAGGGACTGAGGATTATCGGAGAGTGGAACGCCGCAGCGAAAGATATGAGAGGAAGAATGCCCTGGTCTCTTCAACGCAGAAAAAAAAATTCTGCTTATTTACCCTTCAAGCACGAATGTATCACGGCAGGTGATTGACAAATTACAAGGAAAATTAGAACATTTCAACGAGAAAGAGATGTTAAACTGGCAGCTTCTAATAATTATGTAATATATTGTAATAGGTTGTTAAAATGAGACGAGATATTTCTGAGTAACACTGGTTCTTGTGTTTGATATTGCCATAGTTTGGTGTCCAGGCACACTTTATGACAGAGTCAGAAGGGATGAAGAGTCTTTTTGTGGCCCAGAGGCTCTGGAAGGTCCATGTCAATCTAGTGGTTTTTCTGTGGCCACTTCAGCCATGAATCACAGTCTGTTTTTCCGTTATCTGTGTGGCACCCCCTTCCTTTGGTCCATGGTTTAAGTCCCATTTCTCTTCTCCCTGTCCTCGGACCAGATGCCTCCTCCTCTTTTTCCTCAAACTTCAGGGGGAGGTGAGTCAGGCTGGGGGCCACTGTCCACACTCACCACTGCAAGGACAAAGACAAATGTGTCACTGAAGGAAGATTTTAAAAAATTTCTGCAAACACAGGTTTCCCACTAGACATGTTCCCCTAAAATGTCTGATAAAAAGTTCTGATAATCACTCTCTTCCCTGCAGGGGGCCCTGTGGTGTCACACATCCATCTGAGCCTGAAGCCATTAGCTAAATGAGGATGAGAGACAAATGCACTCCTTTCCCACAAACCTCTTAACCTATTTTCAATTCAGGAAAGCCATGGGAACACCTCGGGAATGCAGAGACGTTTTTGACAAGATCCCAAAGTGTAGACAGTGTTTTCTTGTCTTTTTCAATGCATCTTTGTGTCAGGGAACTGCATGACAGCAGAGTTTACCTTAAAGCTTTACAAGAGGAACGTTCTTGGGTTTACATCACACCACCATATCTCTATTTTTATAAGCAAAGATTTCTGCACCTGCACTAAGATTAATAAACTCTATCATTCTGCTTATTTTTTACATCCATAACAAACAATGGACAAAATCTTCCTTCCTGTTTTCCAGTCATTATCAGTCATGCAGAGCAGGAAAAAGCTCAACAATAGTAAAACAGAAAAAATAAAATAAGATTCTTTAATATTTTTATAATTTGTTTTAAGTAAATTAGGTCATAAAATAAAACCTGCATTTTCTGCTTTAATTTTTACAGTCAACTAAGACATGGGCGTTCAGCTCTTTACTTCATCTATTTGTCACATGTCTCATTATATTAATGCCTCACTACATCACACTGTAGACATTTGTTGTGCCCAAACATGAGACAGGAGGAAGCTGAAGATTTATAAAAATAAAAAAACCAGAAACGAGTCATAAGTCACCTTTTCACTGAAACCATGTTGGTAATTTGTTAAACGACACAACAACATCATAACTGTAATTTGCAAAAGTCTAATGTTACGTGTGACTGAGAAATGGATTGTTAAACTTTTGCATCAGGCATTTCTACAGAATGCTAAATGTTTAGTGAGGGACTTGGCTGTAACCCCTTGGTAGAGGTTGATTGTAGGACTGAAATAAACACTCTCCACCCACAGGGTTTTCAGCAAGCCTTCTTTTATCATCATTTCCTTGTGGCTTTTACCTCAAGACCAAGTTGATTTTTCTCCTGATCTTGATGAAAGCCGGTCTGCATTACTTATATTTTGGTCAGGATGTCTGATTTTCAGTCATTTTGAAAGTTTAAACATTTTATTTTAAATCGTGCATCGTAAATCTAGGTTTTGCAATGACCATATATGGTTATATTGGTAGTAGTGACTTCTACTCCATCTTGCGAAGGTCAAACACAGGACAGGAATGCACAGTTGGGCGATATGTGTGAGGGCTTAGAGTCTTGTTTAAATTTTAAACACCATCTATATGCATGATTGCAGGGAGAGGAAGCAGAAGAGGTTGCAGGGGGGCAGGGACAGGGGCTGCACAGATAGATGGGTCTTTGATGAGCTGACAGAAATGAGGCCAAGCACTCTTCATGAAGGATCTCTCACCCCTCACAAGTGACTCATACAGGGAATACCCCCTCGATCACAGCAAGACATTTTCTCTGCTCTACTTCTTCTCATAAAAGCTTATTTGACTGCTTATGAATGAAACTGTTAGCATTACTTTACCCACCACTAAAATATGGTTCACTAGAAACAGGAAACCCCCTGCGATTATAATGGATTAATAGTGAATGCACACCCCATCGCCCTCTTGTGCGTTTAATAGGTTGTAAAAGAACCAAGAATTTAGCTTCCACTCTAACAAAACAGTGCTAACGCCAATTATCACCTGCTAAACACTGATGCTACATCCGATTTGAAAAAACAAAGCCGACCAGGCCTGGATCCCATCTAGAAACACCTGCTAATGAGCCAACAAGTTAACAAGATCCTCTCAGTGAACCATTGCTCTGCTGCGCCTGCAAAATAAATTCCTTTTTTATGTTGTTTGCTTTGTTTTTGTTGGCTGGAAAAAACTGGAAGGATGTTCCCTAACCCTATAGACAAAACCCAATGAAACCTTAGAGTTGAACTGAAGAAATAACAAAGTGGATGTTTTAAAAGCAGGCCTTTGTTTGGCTTGTTGCAGTAATATTGTTGTATTCTAACTTCTTGAAACTTTTGCAGTAAGCATACCAAGGATAGATTTTGTTCAGGACACAAAAGACAACTTTTTAAACCCGACTAAAGCCAAATGAATTCATCAAACTCTGGATTAAACTCACAAGGTTGACAGTTTACACCCGTTGGTGACTGGCTATTATTTCGCTGCTCACCATCTTTGTTTTGAATTTTCCTCTACTTCCTGTCATCTTCTGGCCTTATTTCTTATGTCCCTCCTTCTATTTTCCATAATTTTGTTCCAACTAGCAGACAATTCTTAAGACTGGTGTAGATTTAGACTAGAATCATGGGGAAAATCTGGCAAAAAGACATGTGGCATGCAGCTTTCAGAAGATTGGGGTTCATTTTCTTTCAAACTTTTGCAATTTGCAGAAGTAAAATTTCATGATTGAATGTTTCTGCCTGATGCCACAAAATGACATCTGCATGATGCATACAAATTAAACACTTGTACAATCATGTTTGCTTTTTTAATTTGATGGTTAACAGAGTTCTTCACACATTTGTACCAAGGGGGGCATATTTTATAATCTGGTAATGCACTAATGTCAAATACCTAATAAACAAAAGCTCTTTAAACAATATCTGTATTTGTCTTTCTTAATGCGCTCCACCAGTGGAAGTAAATTAAGCGCATGGAAAATTGCTTTATAATAGATCAGTAAAGTGCATAATGTTGGTTCCAAGCCAGACTTCATTTAGTGAGTTCATCTTACAAACCCTTTTTCGATTTTGTCTGGCTTCATGGCGAAATATGCCTCGCAGAGTACACTCAAAATACTTTCTGAGCCCCAGGAGACAAATTTAAGTAGAGTACATATATATATATATATTTATACCAGATAAAAATCAAACACATGCAGTTATGTACCCTACAAATGCTTTTAAAAGGCTCATCCAGTTGTGATGACTGTGTCTAAAATGGAAAACATTCTAACTTAAATGTAAGAAGTGCAGAGTTCTTCACTTCAATAGTCTGAACATTCCTGATCTTGACTGCATCAGGCATTCCTCATGTTTCTGCGTTTTGGCAGGATAACGTCAGTCCTGCTTTTGGGTGAAAAATGGTTTTTGATGTCAGTCCACAAAAATGTGTCTTTCCTTAGAATAAAAATTGCGCATAAAGCAGAACATCTCAGTAGAGGATCTTGAATTTAGTTTGTCAGAATGCAGAATGTATTCACTCTGTAATAAATCTAATGAGCAAATACCACAACGTGAAGGTGCATCACAACGCCATTGCTTTTTGGGATAAGCTTTAAAAAAAACTTCTAGTTTTGATGTAAAGGCATAAAATAACTGGTGCTTTAAACTAATAAAAACAATTTCAGCAAACAAAGAATAAAACATTTGATCTTAGGCTACTATTATTTGTTTCTGGTTAAAGTTTTGGGAAAAACCTGTGTGTTGCAGAAAAGAAAGCTCACCTATGTGTTCCTGCGTGTGTGAGCGTGAAGGATGTGGCTGGACTTCAGCCTGGGCTTGTTGTTGCTGCTGCTGCTGCTCCTGAAGACTCTGAGTGTCCACTGAGATACCGCTGTCACTGTGCAGCTTCTCACCTTCTGGTGTCACCATCTGGTTGTTTGTAGCTGCACGATTATTAGCTGCCTGCTTGTTTTGCTTACAGCTATTCCACCTGTGGATACATAGAATGATATGAGTGATATGATACGATGTGGTACAATAGAGTACCATATAACGTGCTGCAACATGGTAGGAAACTAAATGATGTGGTACGATACAATGCGATGCAATATGATGCCATTTTTATTGACCCAATGAGGACATTTGTTTCAAACGGCAAATGGCCTGTACTTGGGACCTGTACAAGGACTCCCAAAGCACTTTACACTACATTCAGTCATTCACACACACACATTTTAGCCACAGCTGCCCATGGGGCAGACTGTAGTCACCAGGCCCTCCTGACCACCACCAGCAGACAAGGTGGGTGAAATGTTTTGCCCAAGAACACAATGACAAGGTAACCCAGCCAAGGCAATGAACCAGCAACCCTCTGGTTGCCAGATGGCCACTCTACCTACTAAGCTACATGCCACCCCAAGTTTTGGACTCAAAAATATATGAAGAACAGCAGCCACTGTGTCAATCATCACCATGCACACTACTCCCAAGATCTCACTAGCATGTGATGCTAAATGCACGTTCCTTAATAATAACATGAAAGTTTTAAGCTGTAGCCATGCCTGTTGTAAGAATTTTACATAACTTTTAGTTTTTAAATTAATGACAAAAAAAAAAATCCATGTGGAGTGTTGGCCAAATGAATGTGAGGAACTCTAACAGATTTCCCCTGGTCGGCACGTTTCAAACAATCAATGCTTCTAATGAGCTTGTTTACTTGGTTCAAACGTGTTTCAGGCTGTGTTTGTATCTGTCTGTTGGGCTGGTTGCTTGTGTAGCTTTGTGTCCTCTCTAATGTGTTTGTAATCTCTGTAATGCATTAAGTGTTGTTGTTTTCTTTCTTTCAGGAAAACCTCATTGTGGCTTTTTTTTTGGGAAGAAGTGGGTCAAAGCCGTTCCAACCACAACCAGACTGAATATTTTTTCATTTTACTGCCGTTTTTCTTTTCTTTTTTTTTCCTCTCTTTTTTGGCTAAATGTTTTCTGGGGTAACATCTGTGTTAAAGTGATGTTGCCTTGAGCAATGCTCCAGATCTCCATCACTTTTCACCCTTTCTGTGCTGGGTTATTTTATTGCTGAGGTGCCAAATTTAATTGTGTCAACGTCTTTACAAAGAAAATTGTGGTTCTTTCTTTCTTTTACAGATTTTTTGTACTCCAACTGACCTCTTGAAGACAATGTATGCCACCAGGCCCACCACCACGGCGGCCAGGATCGAGCAGTAGATGGGGATGAGGTTTTCATTGAGTCCGTGGCCAAGGAAGCGCGGAGAGCCAGCGCTGGAGGTGGTCGTCTCTCCACTTGGCAAAGGGTTGTCTGAGCCACCGGGGAGGAGGAAATCATCGAAGGAGTACGTGGGAGGGTCACTAGTGGTGGTGTCATACGTAGGGAGGTTGGGATCTGTAAGGGAGACGATGAAGAAAAGTTTGCAGGTCAAAAGTTGTGCTTCAAGTTATACATTCCCCTTAATGATATTGGTTACATGCTTTTCGGAGAAACATCTGAACCTGAATCCAATTTGAATTGAATTTCAATGCCATCCATCCAGTAGAAGCAGTCCATTTACATTAAACTCAAACTACAAATGTATACCTTCTGTTGGAGCTAGATTACAAAAACCCTCAAGTTATGTCAAGTTATATAAATAAAAGTTTTAGTGAATCCATTAGCTGCAAGTCGTAATAAGACTTAACCCCTACAATAAGGTCACTGGATCCCATAAATATCTGCCCTGATTTTAATTTTATTCAAAGGCTGTGGCAGGAAAGAAATCTTCTTATGATGACAATCTATTTGCAGTGAACTTGTTTACTGGGGTGTGATTAGTCCCCAACCAGATGTCTGATGCTCTGCACACATGCAGCAGCTGCTTTTCATAGACAGATGGGCTCTGGCTAAGTTGCTGAGTGCAGGAAGAAGGAATTTCTCCTCAACAAGGAGGGGGGGGGGGATTTATATCATTCACCAGACCTGGTTTGAGCCCTGCACACCAGGTTTCTTCTCATCACATGCTAATCTGTGTAATGTCTGCACGTTGCATGTCATTAAGGCCATGTGGATCTTAGAAAAATGAAGTTTGGGGATTTGGGAAGGTCATCTTTTTGATTGTGCAGCCTTTGCTGTGGCCAGAGAGGCTGGAAGATCGCTGTGCTACTGCAGAGGTCTGGTTTCTATCACAGCAGAGATTGTAAAGAAGCCATTTTCATACATTGTCCTGTTTCCCTTTTTTCTCTGTGAGCTCCTCTAATGACAGTGTAATTTCCCATCTTGGGGCAGCAACAGGCCCACTCTGATGGACATGATTCTAGAAAAACACAAATTATCTGTCAGTCCTTTTCTCAAAGAAAGTGCTGATTTTCTAAAACAATGCTGGTATCTCTGTGCTAATTCTTCCAGATGGTCAGAAGTTCAAAAAGTAGCCTGCAGATTATTTATTCCCTTGGGTTCTGGTCGAGGAGGCTGCGGATAGCACCCGTCCAGCCAAAACCAAAACTCCTTTGAGCGAAGCCGCCTGTTGGGGATGAAGAATGTGCAGCTTGGTTCAGATCTGAGCCTGCAACTCCCAGCAGAACCTCGGGCTGCTCTTCATTAGCTTTGTACTGGCCCTCACAGGATTAACCCTACGGAGACCCTCAAGGCTTCTTTCAAGGCCAAAGACTGGAGGGAATTTATTCCAAATACTGTTGGTTGATGGACTGAGTGCTTATGAAATGGTTTCATGCAATAATAAAGTCTTTTTGTCTTTTCTTGCTTCTTGTATCATCCACTATTATATATCAAGCTCAAACTGGAGAACATAGGAGCCATTTGAAGTATTTTATTTTATTTTTTAATTCTACCAAAAAAAATTCCAGCTGATCTAAATCAGTTTTTCTTCACTGGCTCAGAGTTTGGGAGCAGATTCCTAATATTTTAGTCATTAAAAGTTTGAGATGCCTTCCTACTGAAGTGATGCTCGATTGCATTTCAATAGAAAGTCGAATATTCTACCATCGCACGTTAGAATAAAAACATTTCACAAAGTTATTATCATTCTTTATAGTTTTCATTTTTGCCACAATGAATTAAAACCTTTTTTCAAACAGTTTCAATACTTTTCTGGGGATAATACTTCACCAAATACTTAACAAACATTTATATTATCATATTGAATCATAAATTGGGCCTTTACTAGTGTCTTATTATCTTAATGAATGAATTAATGCCTTTATAGTCAACGTGCACAATACAATTAAATAATAAGATCTCCTATAAGGTGTGACAACAAGTAAAACCACAGAGAACAAGTTAAACCTGTTCTGGTAGATCTTATCTGTGTGAGTGGAGCATCTTCCTATGTTGTCTGGGTAGACAAAAACATTTATATGAGATGAAATAAATCCAATAACAAACTGCAGTGATGTGGACCACGAGAATAAAGAATTTCAGTGGACTATCACAGCCAAAGGCCGCCTGCTCTTATTCGCTTTTTACTGACATGGCAGACAGTCAAGTTTCTCCACATTGATTTGATGCATAATTTACACACAGTTGCTACCTTAAATAGTCCAAAGGGATCTTAATGGGCAATTTATGTGGGTGTATTTGAGAAGTTTCTGTTTGTTATTAAGAGTCCATGCTGGTCTGTCTGTCAGTGCTGGGATGACGGAGCAGTTCTACCTTGCAGGAGGTTTACTGGATTTGTTGGGAACAGAAAAACTCTGCATGCATGCGAGCCATACTTAGAAACATGCAGAATGCTCAGACCTATTTAAAGCCGCTCTATTGATTTAGGTCTGTCTAAAAGGAGGGGGAGTTTAGTGAAGCTGAACACGGGCGTCTGTATTACATGCATTTCATGACCTTTCCTCAGATGTAGTCAGGTTTCCTCCACTCTGCCATACATCACCCAGCTAATGCTGCCCTGGCTAATGCTATTAGGAGTGCAACACGAGCTTGCAAATAAAATAATTTGTGAATGGAAGGTGTGAAAAAAGTAAAGATGTGCAGACAGCATAACCCTTGATCTGGTTAGTCTACACTTACAGTCTTCCTGCACTGTTATAAATGCACGAATGTTCCTCCTACACTGACATCTACTTACATGAGCCACACATCAGGACTTGTTGTAAATTGTCTTATTCTTAGCTAAGATTACACCCCTCCTGACAGTTTGTGCCACTTAATACTGCCTCGACTGGAAAGGTTAAAGCACAGGGTGTTACATCTATGTTGTAACTCCCTTCTTTTTTAAGTTTCTCTACTTTAAAGACAACACAGCTGGCTGTAGACCAAAGCACAAGCCCGAGGCAGCAGGGGCTGCATGTTGCACCACAGCTGGAGCAGAGAAGGGGCTTAAAGGTGGCGGTGGACCTTTAACAATTCCATTTTGGCCTCAGCGAGTTTTAAAACACTCATGAAACAAAATCAAACTAGTCCAGGATTTTATGAGTGAGGCTGCGTGGGCACAGAGATGTGTTTATTACTGGGGTGTGGACACAAGAGGGAGGGAGAAAATGATTTAATTTTTATGAGCCACTGAGGTCTTTATGGTGAATTTAACCCCAGGGTCTTTTGCAGAGGTTGATGTCTTGGCTTCTGCCAGTTCAGGAAGGAGATGAGCAACTATCAGGCGCAGCAAACGTACAAAGACTTCTTTATCTGCCACCAAACACTCTCCCTCTGTCTCAGCTGAGCGTCTATCACAACTGCCTGGTGAGAACACATCCATCTCACACACACACACACGCACACACACACGTACTACAAATTATTCAAGTGAGCGCTCTGTCTTCTACTGGGGAGCGTTAATAGGAAGAGTGGAGGGGACGGCAGACAGAAAGCCAGAGTGTTAGGAGAGAGTGAGGAGGGGGTGCAGATGAACAGAGGAGCTGCTGTAAAGTGCTCTGATTAGAGGGAGTAATTATACTGCAGTGATGAAGACACTGAATGCTCACTGGACAGCTTCCACCGCTCCGCTCGCCCGTCCACTCGAGAGCCGCTGTGGGAAGAGAAGGAAGGAGGAGGGAGGGGAGGTGATGGGGTCAGCCTGATGAGAGCCAGGCAATAAAGAAAAAACAAGTCCGCCGTTATCTGTGTTTTTAATCTTTCCCTCTCTTGCTCTTCAGGACAAACACGCGCTCCAGCGTTCCGAGCAAACATTCGTAGCCGGAGACTGAGCTGGACTGGACGGAGAGGCCAAAATGGACAGAGAGCATCAGGGATGCAGAAAGTGTTTTCAGTCTCGGATCAAAGGCCTTCACACGTGTGAGCCGTCCGGAGTTTAATGAGAAATGTGGAAGTTAAATTGCACTTGGCAGAAGGAAGAGCGTGCACGTGTTGCGTTGGGCTGCAATCAGCTGCATCGATTCTAGATGCTCATAAAAACCTGTGTTTTTGAAGCTTGCAAGAGTGTGTGTGTAGGTGTGTGTGTGGCTGCTCGTAGAGGTCACTCAGCGAAACCTGAGCGCGAGCAGAAGAAATCCCAGGACTCATATCGACCCTTCAGCATAGAATACCAGCACAGCACATATGCTGCAGCTCTGCATCTGTTTCCATCTCTCCTCCTTTCTCTTTCTCTGCCTCACCGCCGTCGCATCGCGTAATCGACACTTGCTGACAGTTGGATATGAACTAGGGATTTGGGGATTTGAAAATACCCCAATCACATCTTCACTAATGCAGACATACGATTCTGAAAGGTGGAATGTATGTAAAATGAAAGCACATACAAGATGGGAATCCCAAGGAGACAATTTGTAGTTTGCCACATAAAACATATCTAAATGCATCAAAGACCACCATAGAAGTCGGCTAACATCACCACAACACATGTGTCTGCAGTCATTACCCACAGGGCTACTGTCACTATTTAACAGGGCTTTCTTTCATGGGGTCACATATGATACCGTCTCCGATCCCCACTATCACTGCTGCCATCGTGTCATCAGTCAGGGCGAGGCAGGTCAAAGTTGAGCTGCTTGGGTGGGCGCTAAATGGGCAGCAAAAGGCTGTATTGTGACTCATGTACATTAGATATCTGGTGGGAGACGATTACTGTATGCATATGGTGTCCTTCTACACTTTCAGGAGTGAGACGGTTACATTTTGCAAGATCTTGATGGTGTTTTGCACCAGAGAAAGGAAAAGTAGTTTACTCAACATTGATGTTATTCAGACTTGTTCCACCTCATCACCAAGTCTAATCGTTTTCTCTCTATTTCCTTTCTGTCTCATTAAACTTGATTAGAAATGGAATTTAACCATCTATCTTGGCCTCGAATATCAATAACAAAGAGCCGAAAGATTGTCCAGATTTTACTTTCATCCGTTTCAGCTGCATGCTTTTTTTGAGTCATAAAAATCAATAAACCTCCAACAAGTCTGTGTCCAAATGGGTTATTTTAGCTGAAAACATAGAGAGAAAATAAACTATTCAACTTTCAATGTAATAATGTTTAATAAATACAAAAAAGACCATTTATTCCTGAAATCAGGGTCTTTTTTTGGGAAGATTCCTAAAAGTGAAAGTTTAGGAAAGTATATTTTGTTTTTGAAGACTTTTTTTCCACCAGGACTAAATGAACCTTTTAAAGACTTTTTTTTTAGAAAGGCTTTTATAGCTTTTCATGTGAGTGATGCCACCTAAAGCAAAGAGGAGGTCAGTTCCATGCCATGTTTAACTCAAGTGAATTTGCAGCTTCCTGAGCAACAAGCCACCTATAACTGCTGGACACTAAAACCTTAACTCTGCTGGGGGGGCGTGCAGGTTATTGATTGTCTCTGTGTTGACACTGCAGTAGTCTTTGACCTTTTAATGTTAAAACTTTCAACTTCCAGCTGACCAGAGCCGACCTTTAACCACCATTTGCCCACAGACA
Source organism: Callopanchax toddi (assembly GCA_006937965.1). NCBI lineage: Eukaryota > Metazoa > Chordata > Actinopteri > Cyprinodontiformes > Nothobranchiidae > Callopanchax > Callopanchax toddi. The sequence continues at coordinate 3,542,026 of SSNR01000030.1, read as the reverse complement.
CACGAGGAAGTCGCTCCCACGGGTTTATTCAAGTGGGATTGAGTCCTATATGATGCTTCCAGCACCAAATCATACGCAGTGCAGTTTGTGATCTGTAGCTTCTCCTGCTTTCATGCCAAATAAGTGGTGCTGTACAAATAAACTGGTGAATTAGCCTTCTCAGGGTGGGAGGTGCAGACCAAACACAAACATCCAACAGTCGGACAGAGAGCCTGTTGTACTTTAATGGATCTGAATCAGCTGAATGAATCTGCTGCGACCCATTTAGGTTATTTTCATATGTAAGAGATACTAACAAATGAATTCCCACAGTGTTTACTGATTTTCTATTTTTACACCTCAACTGGTCAGGAGTCTAGCACTGTTATACAAGACGCATTTTAATAATAATGCATATAAAAGTGTTAACTTGAGAACAATTCTTGCACCTGCAGGTGAGGAAGTGACTAATTAGTGAAGCCGACTTACTGTGGCAGACAGAGTCAGTGGTGGGCGTGCATACAGCCATCTGTATCTCAGTGTCTTCATCGCAGATGGCGCAGGGTAAGCAGGGTTCCAGGGAACTTTCCCGGTCAGAGAAGGTGTCGTCCACACACTCCTCGCACACTGTGTCATGATTATGGTCGCAGTGAGAGTACACGCCTTGTCCTACTGGACACACGGTGCACAGCTCACACTTTTCAGACATCTTATTGAAAAAGTAATTGTAGTTGCAGACACATCTTGCATCATTGGAGTCGGTGCACGGCGTCTCCATCCGCATCAAACCAGTGCACTGAGTGCAGGGTTTGCACTTCTCTGTGAGGCTGTAGTTCTCTGAGAAGGTCTCACCTGCAGATCAGAAGACAGGATGAAGGAGAGAGAGTTTAGCAAAATGCAGAAAGAGGAAAAGAGGAAAGAAGTTTAGAAGAAATAGAGGCAAGGAAACATGAGAAGATGGGGAAAAAATGAGATAAACTGTGAGTCTAATGATATTAATCATGTTTACTGTGCATTCATTAGACAGAAGGACACATTGATCCATTGGGTTCTTAGTCATTTGTGCTCCAGGACAAGAAAGGTGCTCTTGCTGGAGAGCGAGTCAAAAAGCCCGCTGTGCTCGTTATGATATCGATCTGAACGTGTTTGTGCTGCGCTGAGTAAACATTTACAGTCTCAGTCATATGCTGCGTGTGCATCCACATAAACACACTGTAAATATGAAAACTCATTCTCAGCTACTTGTTTCTTCTAACGTTCCTCTAACAAAAGATTCTGCTTTAATTTGAAAATTAAAAAACAAGTTCTGCTTGAAATAAGTTCATTTGTGAAGCAATTTTGTGTGTGTGCATGCATGTGTCTGTGTGTGTGTGTGTTTGAGGGTCAGTTAAATAATCTGGGTTTAGACCATTTAAAACTTTAAAAGCCAGAGAAGAGACGCCAACACTGAGTTTTCTCTGCGCCACTAAAAAACTGAGCAGCTGCATTTCAAACCAAACAAAAACTAATCACGACCAGCTTAGACATCAAGACGTGATAGCAGCATCACTTCTTCCAGGTTTTTGGCTTCAACTTTGGCGAATACTACTGAGAAAAAGCTTAATTTCATGATTGCACACTCAGCGTTTCCAACGTTAGGAAGTTTCCAAAAATCACACCCAGATTATTAACAACAGATAAAGACAATATTCCAAAACATTGACAGAATTTAAGAGATTATTAGACCTTCCAAAGAAAATTTGGGTTTTATTTTCATTGAATGTAAGAAAAATTAACTTCAGACTGGTTGAAACTTTGCTGTCTAGATAACTTCTGTAAACCTGGACATCATCAGCAAAGCAGGAGAAAAGAGTATTTCATTTTGTTCAAATAAACCACAAAGTTGCCTCAAACCACTTCTGGCCTTAAAGCAACCAGATAGAGTATCAGGATTAGTGCTTTCATCAAAAACCTGTCATATCCAGCCCTACACATGTCTGCTGCCCCCTGGTGGAGGATCTACAGGTGGAAAGGGCCAGTTTGACTTATTTTTTATTAACAAAATAAAAAGAGATGATCTTTTTATGTTCCCTATTCAACAGTTAAAACTATAAGTAAACTATTCCAGTTCAGCTGTAAATAAAACCTGATCAGAGTTTTTATCTATCAGTTTTATTCCTCTTATCTGAGGTCGGGTCATGGAGACATCACTCTCCTCAGCTCTCTGTGGGATCCCAAGGTGTTCCCAGGCCAGAGAAGATACATAATCCCCCCCAACGTGTTCTGGGTCTTCCCCAGGTCTCCTTATGTGGAACATAGAAAACCTCCAGAGGGAGGTGAACAGGGGATGTCCAAATCATATTCTCAAACAACCTCAACTCACTGTTGTCTATGAGGAGGACCAGCAGCTCCGCTCAGAGGATGATGGAGCTCCTCAGCTTATCTCTAAGGCTGAGCCCAGCCACCCTAGAGGAAGCTCATTTCAGCTGCTTGTGTCACAATCCCACATCTCACGATCAAAGATGAGAGCTGTAACATAGACGGACCAGTAAATCCAGAGCGTTGCCTTTTTGGCTCAGCTCCTCCATCAGCAACAGATCTCTTCACATCAGTCCTCCTCCTGCACCTCAACACTCAAGAACAAAACACCCAGATACGAGAACTGCACTTTCAGTCACTCAGCTGAAAAGAGAGTTTTGATTCAGCTCAGGTTTTGATGTACCAGAACACACAAACATATATGGCTTGTTTAAAAAGTGTAATTTATGTAGCGGCTTTAATAATCAGTACATGCCCTAAAGTTCTGATTCACAACTTCATCGCATTTCATTGAATTTTCTTTTCTTTTAGGCTGTGAGCTATAAATATTGCAGACCACAGCTGAGAAGTATTGCACAGAAAGAGGTAGGAGACGTCGTGACTAATTGCCCGCTGATTTTCAATTACTTCAAACACTTCAGATTTTGCTCTCCAGAAACGTTTTGCGTCTGCAGGATTTAGGAGACTTTATCACAGAGGAAGCGATGACCTCAAATTATTAGCTTATTCTTACACCAAGAGTTCCTCGGGGCGCAGCGTGTTCTATTAATATTGCATGTTCATATAGAATTATTTTCAGATATAATTGGACGCCTGCTGAATTATGCATACGGTGAGAAGGAGTGTGCCACATGAGTGTGTTTTAGTGGGTGAATAAGATGCGAGTGCAGAGCCTGATGGGAGAAAATAAAACTGCAAGCTCAGATTCATTTCACGGGCTGCGTCACTGTTCTCCATTTCCCGCTTGCCTTTTCGTGACACGCCTGACACGAGAGAGGTCACCTTGCAGAAGTTCAAACGAAAACAAAACAATTTGATCCTTGATGCGAACAGAAAACTTTAAAGAGTTGCCAAAGCGCTGCTGAAAGTTGTCCAACAGGAGACAGAAATGCATGTGAGGGCAGCTTTTTAAACAGCTTAATTTGCACCGCCTCTTTCGTTTCTGATGTTACAAAATGAGGCCTGTGTCAAGTTTACGCTGGTTAAATTCCCCTCGTTGGTTTAATCCTCTTTGTTTTACAATGAAATAAATAATCAGAACTTGGTGAGACTATAAATAAAACCACATGACTGTATGGGTGTGTGGCACCTTTGCGCAACTCTTATCATCCTCTCCACATGTCTGGGAGTGCGTGTGTGTTTTATGAGAACTGCTTAGGGCCTGTCTTGTTGAGCAACTGCAGATTGGCAGTGTGAAAAGCCCCGCAGCCATGTCCCAGCACTTGCTTTTGCACTGTAAATGGCTCTAGCAAGTAAACATTGGCACCGGCTGAAGTTCTGCACACCTTGTAAACAGCAGCACAGCCAGGCGGACGATATGAGTCCCGTCACATTATACAGGCAGACCGACAGGAGCAGATGGAGGCAATGATATGGAGGCAGGTAGGGAGGAGACAGAACGTCGCGTAAGCAGCCGCTAGATTTGCTTGAATGAATCTCTAGGCTGTTTGACGCAACATAATCGGGAACAGACTTTGAGGGTGGTCTGGTGCTCTGAGCTAAAAAAAAAAACAACATAATTCTGTAATCAAAGTGTTGAGAAAGTGCTGATGTACGGCTGGAAGGGGAAGGGTCAGGAAAAATGAATCAACCTTGAATGTTACTGAGTTCCGTTTCCTTCACCATCGAACATGTTGTTGTTTTTTTCTTGAATCTGTCCTCACCTCATGCTCTTATTACTATCTGGAGGCAGAGTTGGATCAGCCCTGACCAAACGATCCAGACCCAGATAAACAACAGACCTCCAAGGTAAACAATTATTTGAATTAGTGAGCTTGAAAGTCCTGTTTTCTTTGCAGTCGAGCCGAACCTGTAAAGCTCCCTTACTCATCCGTTTCAATTATTGCACAGCATGCAGGCTGCTTCCTTTCTAATTTTAACTCGCATGCTTGAGCCCCTTTTGCAGCCCTCGCATGTAAACATTCATAAATGTGACCATATGCAGCGAGCGCACGTAAAGCACAGACGAGATGCATTTAATTTATGCGTCGGTGCTTTTATCTGAGGCTAAAAGGAGAAAGTAAAAGACCATCAAGAATTAGGTGGGGAGTGCCTCGTTTAATAAAATATGAGTCTTTCTAATTGTCCCCAGTTGAGCGATGAACCGAGCAGCTTTGAGTTTTCATGTTTTGTCTGAGAGGATGGCTGTAGGTAGAGGGAGATGTGGCTGTGAGTGGGGGGGCTTGTTGCACTTAAAATGTGCCGTTTCAGCCCCTCTACCAATACTGATGGTTTTTTTGGTCCCATTAGTGTCATTAATAATGTAGCTGTGGATGGCCTTGAAACTGCACAGCGATCTTCTCAATCAGCACTTTGAGGGGAAGCTTTTAGTGACGCTGACGTTCCTCTCACTTCACAGATTGACAGGTTTCATGTTTTTAGGACACGTTTTCTTCTCAATCGAAACATTAACTAACCCTTTAGGCAAAAGTAGATCAATCAAACTGGAAAGCTGTGTGTAACTGTTGCCTTTCTTCATGTGGCTGCTTTAGTTTCAGATCCGAAACAGAAGTTGTGAATAACCCCACAGTAATTATTATGAAAAAGGGAAATTTTCATTGAATTTACTCTTGCATCATGTTATGTTTTGGGTTTTACTCTTTTTTTTTGAGAGTTAATGAAAAATTCTTTCTTTTCTTGGAAAACCTGCCAGAGAAAAATCTCTACTTCTGTTTTCCATTCCTCCCAGTCCAAATTTAGTAGAGATGCTCTGCTTCATCCCTCTGACCAGACGCGTCTGTGATTCCACTTTCCTTCCTCCTTAAATCCCCAGTGATTTGGCCGACCTCTTAAATTCTACACTGCCTCCTGAAGCTTTTTTTTTTCTCCAGACAGATTTCTGGGTAAGCCTTTCTGAATGGTTCACTTAGTGAGGCAGGTCCCGTTGTCTTGTTTCACTTTAAAGCAGAGAAAAATGGAAGAGACTGATAAATATTTTAGCGCTGCTGATGCTGGGATCGGAAGACCGGTGGTTACATGGGGGGCCTTAACTGACAGGAAGTGGGACATTAAAGGGGGGTCGTGGTAAATACAGATGTGCCCATATTTACCATGAAACAGGAAATGGATTAGTCAAATTTTACCCTTTAATTATTCATTGCAGCACTTTGGAAAATGTATTTATGGCATTCGTTTTTGAGGTAAGGTCAGTGTTTTGACCTTTAACCCACCCATAAATCCAGATCAGCCTTTTCTTCTTCACTCCTGCGGGTTTTGAGCACATGAAGCTTTTATTTGCTGTAACTAAAACAAATATTCAAATATATGAAAATGCAATCACACCGGAAATTGTGCGCAACCTCTTGGGTATTTCAGCTTAATTGTTGAGTGTTTATCGGCTGCGACTACTGTTCCTGTACTGCAGTCGGATAATTGCTCAGTGTTGAAAGTACAATGGGTTTTTCAATATGGTTTAATTAGCAGGATCAAATGAGTAAAGATGCACTGATGTAACAGTATGCATGATAAATGAGCAGATCATGGCCTTTGGTGCCTGGCTTTTCTAATACCATCTTATCTGCTAATCCAGACGATGAGTCATAGCAACAGAGGGGAAGGAGGGGGGGGGCTCGCTGAGAAAAGTGAGTACAGCAGGGAAGGATGACAAAAGTTGATGGGATTTGCTCGTAAAGGGGAGTGTAGGATGAAGAAGTGAGAGAATATTTAAATGAGTCCCGAGGGCTAATCTACGCCGCAGGAAAACAGAGCTGCTGTTTAGCATCTGCGCATCACCTGCCTCTGCAGGAAGACGCAAGACAAACTCCTCGTGACGTAAAAAAGAAGAGTTTTCTTCACTCTTCAGGCATGTTTCAACATCCATCATCAGCATATAACATGCATTGATGTTCTATTTGCCTTTTTTATGTCTTTATCTTTTCTAACATTGACTTTGAGAGTTGTTTTTATAAATAGTTTCTGTAATGCTTTATTATTATTTAACTTTGTGGCTCTATGTGTTTTCTGTCCCTGTACTTCTGCAGCGCTTTACATGCCTGGATTGGAAAACCTCAAACACCACAAGCGTTCCTCCAGACAAGCATAAAATGAGTTCTGTTTTGCACAAGTGAAAATGTATCCCTGACGGACCTAAACTCAACTGTTCCTGATGACAGATATGATTTAAACCATGTTTTTCATGATGCATTATTGCCAGTAGTCAATGCTCAGTAATATATTTGCAGTAACATTGATGACCTGCAAGTTGACGTTTAGTTTGCATGCTCAGGACAAAAATAGCTACTGTGATGCAACGCAGAGACACCTTTGAATCTCAAATACATAACTTTTTTTTTTTGCATTTTTGATTCTTCTCTTCTTTGTCTTGTTTGAAGTTGACTTGTCTCCCAGTTTCTGCCTGTTGAGTGCTAATGGTTCACAGCCTGAGCTGCAGGCAAACACATTTGGACCTTCTTACAAGACACAACACAGGAAAATCATACACTTAACACAAAACAGGGAATAATTATTTGTCTTGGCATGTTTCAGCTGTGAATTTTAAATCTTGGTGTGTCTATTTTCTGATTAAACTCACCTTTGTGTCTCTTGGATGTTTAATCGTGCTTCATTTCTTCATCTATTCGTAAATCCAGACCTTTTTATTTATCTTGTAATAAAATACTTTATTTGTTGACACTACTGAGAGTGATTTTTTTGCAGCATCAACTTATTTTGATGATTTCAAGGCTGCAAACAATAAAAAATCATTACTTACTGTCCAAACACTGAGCGCAGACAGTCTGAGTGGCGCCACATTCCTTCACCACGCCTTCTCCTGGTGGACACTCCAAACAGCATTCCCCGCTCACCGTGTAACGGCCGGAGTCACATTCGAGAAGCAAAGCCCGCTCCGTCTTAGATGCCATTGCTAACGTCACCTGGAACACAGAAGATTGTTTTAGATCACCAAACCAACCCAGTCACACAGACATTAAGACCTAAACATGTCCCGCCAGGCAAATTGATGAAAATCACTGCCATGTGCCCAACCTGTACTTAAAATCTAACTTCTATCAGAGTCTACCATAAATCATCCACCTCTATGAGCCACACTTAGAACAAAGCTGTCGTTTAAACTGCGTTAATAGCTCCCCTAAAGGCACATCAGCTCTAATACTGAACCTAAAACAAGCTGCAGCCGAGGCACAAACCGTATAATTGTGTGTGCACAACATTATACACATGCCCATCTTAATTACTGTCCAAAGGTGATAGCTGCTGTGAATGTCGGCCTCTGTTTCAGCTCACTGCCGGTGCACACAAACACGCAGCTTCACTTCTATACTTCTGAGGACGTGTTATGGAAAAAAGGTGCATTCCATCTCCATCACTCCTAATCCTCTCCAACATGTGCATCTGTTTTTGGCAGATTCCCCCTTTAAGAAGAGGGAATCTGCCAAAAAAATTCCAAAGATGTCCACGAGATCTGAGACAGAAAGACGTCCTGACAAAAACGTGCATGAAAATTTCATAGTAAAGTGTGTATTTGTTGCTCGGTAATTGTGCATGTATATATTTTAAAGTTCTTGCAGCTGCTGTTGTCGTTTCTTTTCTGACTCTCTAAAATAAATTTTCACCTGCTTCCTCCTGCCTCCTCTTGTTTTTCATTTTTCAGTTCTTGGTTTTCATTTTCTCACTTCTCTCTGATATAAATGCCATGCAGCCCACTGGCAAAAGAACTGAGGCTTCCTCTTCTGGTGTGCATGCATACAACAATGTCCAAATTTTAAAAATAATGAAAATGTGTGCAGACGTTTTGGAACACACTGAATCGCTTTTATGTTCTGTGGCTTTTATTATGTAATAAGCAAAACCTCATTTCCACTTAATTCACATTTGCTGAGACATCATTTTTGTGTTTTCTGCTCTCATTCGTCGCTCGGAGCTCCTCCCCTCTCCACTGTTCTTGCTTTCATTCAGAAACAGATGTACAGAGCCACCAGCAGCTCTCGCCTCCTGATTCCTTCGTCTCTTGCTCAGTGTTTCCCCCTTTCTGTCATTCCACTTCATGCTTTTTACTCTTCATCCTTTCTCTAACTTGTCTCAATATTTTTGCACCATGCAGCCTCAAATCTGCAGAAAGTTAAATTTATATTTTGATGTTAAAAAGGGAGATTTGTGTTTGCAGGAAAGAAAGGAATGGCATTACGGTTTTATATTCAGCTTTAGGATGACTCTCTACCACTAGTTCTTGAAATAATCAAACTAAATATCAAATTCTGCAACAATATTTTTGCTCTGCAGCAACAGGAGCGTGCATTAAACCTCTACATGACACAGCTGTGGTGTGCTTGGTCTCCTCAATTCCATGGTCAATTTGTGAGTTTATTTCTAAATTTAATTCTACCAAAGTGCACCGACGGCCGCCATCCTTTACGCCAGCTGTCATAACAGAGTGTCCCCTCACATCCAGAGCTGTTCACATGATGACTGAGCTGTGCAGCCCAATTAGACCAGCTGCTGTGAACATACCAGAGTGCTGGGAGGATGTGCCCTCTGCTCTGTGCTTTATTATCATCTCCCATAATGAACTTTTTCATGTTGTCAGAAGAGCCTCATGTTTTATGCAGAAATCAAGCAAATTATCCAAGCCTTTTATTTGAATACAGACTTAATTAATCTATTTACTTTCTAACGTGCTCCAGCATCTTAAAATAGTCTAAGCCTCAAATTCTGCTCAAATTACAATAAAAACACTGACGCAAATGACTTCTAATCCTGTTAAAGCCTGGATCAAACATCCTGCAAAGGATGTCTGGATGCAGACCAGTTTTTTTCAGGCAGAAATGTTAATTTTCCAGAAATCCCAGCAGCGCTGTCTGTGTTTCCTCCCCTGGCTGAACACCAACACAGGAGGCATGAGTGTGCATGTAGTGGCTGTGATTTCTCCTGGAGCAAAACTCAGCAAACTAAACGAGACACCTGCGTGTTTAACCCCACTTTAGAAACGTCACAGCTGTCCTCAAACTGCATCAGAACTTTTACTAATTCAATTCAACCAAGAGCTCCTTATTTTATAGGTTTATAACAAGTGCAGGGTGTGTAGATCACTGAAACGACATATTAGGGGGGGTGATGATAAAAATGCGTGAAAAGGTGGATAAAAAGTCACGCTGGAATAAAATATGAGCAGACTTACCAATGCGCACAAAACCAGCAGCGAACCTGTAGTAGTCATCCTGCTTCGAGTCACATAAAACAGATCTAGGAGCGGAGAATGCAGCGCTATGAGGAGGAGGAGGAGGAGGAGGAGGAGGAGGAGAGCCGCTCAGCAGGAGAGCTCATTTCCAATCCAGCGGCGCGGATTTTCTCAATGAGTCCGCACCACGGTGCGTCTGTTCGGGACCTCTGCGCTACTGGATGCAACTGTCTGTGCAGCCTCCCAACATGCACCTATCTCTCTCACACACACACATGGGGAGACAGGAGGAGGGGGGGAGGTGGAGGAGCCCGTCCTGTCCGGAGTGCTGCTCAGCTGCAAGTGCACTGCGGAGGAGCGGAGGAGGGGAGGAGGAGGAGGAGAGGAGCACGTCCACCCTCCGGTTTCTAACCCCTGGTATAGTTCTGCAGCACAAACCCGGTCCTCTCTCCATCAGATCTCCTCATCAGGTCTGATTTACAGGCAATCAAACACTTCATCATTAATATTGTAATGTATGTGGACTATCAGACTGTTTAACCCTTTAAGTGACAGATCAACATGTGTAGGGAGGGGTAAACTCAAATATAAATCTGCAACTTTCATTGAAATTTTTGAGTTCATTATAATTATTCACTTCTGTTTTACAGGTTTATGTGAAAACTTGAAAATCTCACATGATATTTAATTTTTTTAATTAATTTTTTTTTTTTTTTTTTTTTTTTTTTTTGCACCTTGATTGTAACCCTTACAAATAGACAAAAAAAATGTAAATGACTTTTTCTTGATTTGGAAGTTAAAGGGTTGAACATTAGTGTCATGTAATTAAAGGTGAAATCCTCTTTTGTTTGAATATAATTTTAAACTGATTAAGGGCAGACCCACAGGTCAGAGGTCAAGGAGTCAGTAAAGCCCTGGTTTCATCCTAGAAATAATAGAAATTATCCCAGAAAGAAAACAAAGACAACGCAACGAAATTCAAAAGGTTTTTACGAAGAGCACCTAAGGTAAAGAAATATTCCTTCCTCCTGAGGAGATAAAACTTCAAACACATTCAAAATGGGACAAAGAAAACCTAAATAACCAGGATGACCTCAAAAAAACACAGAACTGTGATGTAAAATGATCAAAGCTAAATATAAGACCCTTTAAGATCTAAAACAACCACAGATGTATGCAAATCAACCACAGAGATGCACAAAAGCAAAATAAGACATAAAATGGCATCAGAGTGGCACAAATACAACAAGAAACACAAAATGAGACATAACAAGCATGAAGATTCTTCATGTGCACTAAAAGGCTGTGGTGAAACGCTGCTGGGCTGCATTATGATAAAGTGTGTTTCTAATGTTTCTAGATGTAAATGAAGGGCGCTCTGTATTAAAAACACCTGCACATTTTGTGTCCATAGCCTCAAAACCTTCTTATAATAACAGCATAAACCAGTTCATCTATAGATGACATTGATTGTTTATCTTTGCCATCAAAAATCCTCATTTTATTTTTATTTAGTAAATCTTGTGAATCTGCTTCATGAACTAAATTTGAATGAGGAGAACTGAGGTTTTCCACAAGAGGGCGACTCAGCTGAGCTCAGATCAGCAGCAGCTCAAATTTGGGGTTTTAAAAGTGGCAGATGATGCTTCTCACAAGGAAAGGAACTTTATCAAAATATATCCACTTTTTTTTAGGTTTTTGATCATTTGTGTTTAAAGTAAGCTTGTAAACATACTTAAAGTAGATGAATGAGATATATTTAGTGTTTTTTAAGTCACATTTTATAGTTTTTCTATTCCTTTCACAAGTTTTCTTCTATTAAGCAAGTCCCTGTTCAGAATCACATTTCCTTAAATTAAATGAAGGGAACCTTATAGCGCCCTGAAATAACTTATAGATTTAAGTCAATAATCTGTTCTTCACAGAAATTAAAGTCCTGCATTTTGAAGCTCTTGTTTGGAAACCTGATGAACTTTAGATCAGTTAAACCATCTGCTGCATCTTTTTATTTCAGTCAGGATGGCTCTAAAACCAGTGACACAGCTCCAAAACCACTAATGCAAGGTTTAAAAAAAGTAATTGAGTTTGCCGCTCATTAGTCTTTACGCTTACAGAAACAGTGATGATGGATATTGATCCATAATATCAAGGCGATGAAGTTGCAGTAATCAAAAAACACCTCCTTCAAAAACGTCTTGTCAAAATGCTGCTGCTTCCACCGTCTCCACACTCATCAGCTGAGGGAACAGCGTCCCTGAAGCACTGGTCACCAGACGATTTAGTTTCACAGTTAAGATCCGAATGCTCTCCAGTATTGATCCTAGGTCACATCAATGTTCCCACTTCCTACATCCACTTTAGGATCACCCCTGAATAACCCTACGTTCTGATGACTTTGTCATCTTCATCAATGCAGCTTTCTTTGATTTTCCATTATTGTTTTGAGTGAACTGATTCTAGAATTTACTGTCTGTAATCACGGCAGTGTGATTAAAGCCACTATATTACCCAGAGTGTTTCTTTTTAGGCCTTGCAGTGACAACTGATACGTCAAACAAAAGCAACATGAACATTTGACTTGACTCTAACATCAGTGTAACGGAGATGTTCACCACTCAATGGAAATGTATCCATCTAACAGCCAAAAATAGAAAAATGTTATTGATATGAAGATATGTGCTGACAAAGCTCATAGGATACATGTTCTTTCTTCTGTACGTATCACGTTACAGCTGATTGGTCAGCAAAAGGAAATGTCACGCAACTGTGCAAGGTCTCTAATGAAAAGAAAAGATGTGAGGTTTTCTGTAGTTTCGTCCTGTTGTTCTATTATTTTGGCTCATATTGAACTGCTTTCAGGTTTCAAGAATTTGATTAATGAGATCTCAACTTTAATTTACCAAAATAAAGGCCTTACTTTGTGGGGTGAGACAGCAGTGGGGCTTTCTGGAAGGTGTGTGGAGTAAAACTGTGTTTCAGTAAAACATCATCATACTAGTCAGACATGGTGGTGGTAGGGTGATGGTCTGAGGCTAAATTGTATTTTTACATACAGGTGACACATTTTGAGCCACATATACATTTAGCTGTGTCCCTAATGCTAACTCTACAATCCTTACAATATGATGTAAAGTTGACTAATTAATTAGACTTTCTAACAACATAAAATACACCAATTAGTATTTATAAAGGGGAGAAATATTCCTTCAAGCATTGCATTCTATCAATTCCCACATCTCTTATTGATGAAAAATGTATTTTTAGAACAAAATAATGTATTTATTGCTCAACTAGGAATTGTTCTGTCATTTTTATGGATTTCTTAACAAACTTCACCTCGTTCCAGGCTCTAATGTCCTTTAACGTGTTGCTGGGTCACGTTGGAGTCTGGAAACAAAGAAATGGATGATAAATATTACGTTATAGATGCATTTTTAACTTAACCTGCAGATGATTCATGTATTTTTTAAATTAGTTACCATGAATGGATGTCAAAATAGATTGTTTTATTTATAGAATGGATGTTGAATTAGCTGTTTTCTGTCACTGATGACAGGTAGAAGCAGAGGCGATGATCTCTAAGATATGATGTATTCTGTATGTATTGCCTAAAGTCTTAGTTTTATCTCCACAGCTTCGGTCTTATCGGAATAGTTTCCGCTTATCTGCTCTCTCCAGAAATGATGTTCTGCCTTCCTAATCTGGATAAGCCACAGACCTCACTGTCGACAGCTTGACTTATACTCAAGAACTTTTTCTTTTTAAAAAAATAGTTTCGGTGGGATAAGAGATAACTCTGTGGAGCAATGTACCTGAAACTTCTATTAGCTCAGTTTCCGATTAGAATAAATAAATTATTCCGTAAACTATCTGCTGTTTTGTTGACTTCAGCTGAGCATTCTGACCCAAGTTAGGTCAATATAAATGATCTAAAACTCCAGCAGCTTGTTAAGGTTGATATATTTTGCCATGTTTCAGCTGTCTGACCATCATCTGTGTAAATAAAACCGCTCAGCCTCTGGTTCAGGTATGCCACGTTCATCTGCCTTGGGGTCACGTGTTTTACAGCCCACATGGTGACAGCGGGGGATCCGTGGGTGATGCGAGCACGCTCCGACCACCAGCCACGTGAAAACAGAAACAGGAGGTGTGCTTTTTTAAAAATTTTTTCTGATGCAAGTCCAGGAATGTAGCGCTGCACCTGCTCGATGACAACCCCCTCCACATGTCTCTGTCTGGTCCGAGCAGCTATGAAAGGGTTTGTGTTTAGTGGCTGTGTTTGCTGGGTCACTGTAAATACAATGAACCGACTCCAGAGCAATATGACACCGCTCGGATGTTTTACTGCAGCCATGCAGCACACTGTGGATGCCTGGGAAATCTCCCACAGGACACAGGCTTCCTGACCAGATATCGTCATCCTGCACAAGCCTAACAGGAAGATATTCCTCATGAATGTGTTGAAACTGATTAATAAATGATTCTTCCTCTAAATACTAATTACTTTTTCATGCAATGGCTACATATCATTTGCTTTAGTGATGCTCCTGAGGAGCAGCTTTTTTAACTCAGTCCACTCATGAGATATTGTTTTTGCGATAAGATGGAGTTTGGTGTTCCAAGCACATATTTTAGATTCAGAAAGTTGGATCCAAATGCTGTTCTCCTCTCCAAAGCACTCTATAAAGAATAAAAGAATGAAACTTGTAAAATATTCTTTGATGCGCCCTTGTGCTAAAGTATTTCCCCCTTTTTTTGCTATGGTTGCAGAAACAATAAGGTCAAAGTTTAAGGCAAAATCTTTTAAACTGAGCCCTGAAACATTAGAGTTTCTGTAAAAAGCTTTTAAACAAGCCTTCTTCTTCCTGTTCACATATTTCATGGGCCTGAAGGGGTTCTACTTTCATGCAATCCGCTTTGTGCAGCCATGATAGAAATGAATGGAGACAGAGAATGGAGATCAAATGCGCCACTCCCCATGCACCTTTAGGATGTTAGGTTTGCGTGTGTGTGACCGTTTTCATACCTCCCAACCATTTAATCCGATATTCACTCCAACTGAGACCAGCCAGATGTGTCGGGGCGAGGAAGCAGCCAGGTATTTTCCTCTTTAGGCTCTTTATTCATCGGTTATGAGACTATTTCTGTGTTCAGCCAAGTGCAACACAGCCCTCCGCCTTTTAAATTTCCACGCTTTGAGCAGCTATAAACGCTTGATCCGTGGTGTGGGCAACAACTAGCTGTCACCTCGGGCACATGTAGGACTCAATCAAGATGCTCAATGTCACCGTCATAATATACTGATGTTAATCAGCCTAAAGGGTCTGCTGTGTTTGATTTAAACTATTTATCAAATTTAGGACAGGGGTGTTGAGAATTTGTGAGACCTAGCAAAAAAGAAATGCAGAAAATAAAAATGTTTTTGAAAAATTTAAATACAGGTTTGTCTTTTTTTAACATATATGTTTTTAATTTATGCTGGTGAAGGTTCTCAGTCATCCAGGTCATGGAAATCCAAAAAGGGGTTTGAATAAAGGCAACTGGACTTGTTAGGTTCTTTGAAAACGTTTCGCTACTCATCCTACAGTAGTAAGGGAGAGAGAGTTTATAAACTGTTATCATCTAATTTTAAAAATTTAAATATTGCATATTTATTTTAAAGCAGGTATATATATATATACATTTTATACTGTTTTTTATTTTTAAATTTAAAAAGTTTCTGTCCATGAGAACTTTCAACTTGCTGACTTGGCGACTTTGCTGCAACAAGTCTAGACACCAAAAGTTTAGGAAAATCACCAAAGTCACGCTAGTTTATCCTGAAGGGGTTTTATATGTGATATTAATCATTTATTTCTGGTAAATAGCATATTAAATTATTAATAACAGGCTGAAACTTGTTTTCTACGTGGTAATAACCCTACTTGTTGTAATGTTACTTGTTTATAAAACAATAACTCTAATATAATATATTTTAAAGCTCTTCCATCCTAATTAAACAGTTCATACTTTGAATGTAATTGGATCTTATTATCAACATTTAAAAAAAGTAAATAATTAAAGCTTTATTTACCATAAGCCCCTGTACAGCAGATGACTACATGCATAAATCAGTTGTTAATTTGTTTTGCTCTCAGTAAAACATGCACTTAAACTTACAGCACAAACAAAGTGACCCTGATTACACCACTGTGTCTTCATATAGGTGGGATTTAATATTAAACTAAAATATTTACAGTTTTCTGTAAGTTCATCCAAATGTAAACTGTGAGAGTGCATTGGTGAATAGTAATATTTAGTATACATAAATTAGCATAGACAGATACTTTTTCAAAATACTTTATTTACTCAAATATTTCAACACCTTCCACTTATTACCCACCATCAAATTCATCACTGTTAATAAATGATTAGTTCTTGGATTACATTTTAATAGTTATTTAGAAACTGCAGGAATTGTTGGCATCACGTTTAAACAGCTGGCAGCAGGTCGATGTCTCCACCTCATCATGTTAAAATGTACAGTAGGTTTTACAGCTGACATCAATGTTTTCTACTTCCAAGCACAAAGATGAGAGAAGAAACTTTAAAGAGGAAAAGTTTTGGAATTGGACTCAGCTTTGAGTTTGGGGGACGTTTATGTGTTTTCAATAAGTGAAGAAAAAATCTGGCTTTGTAAAAGTGGGCATTAAACATGAGTCAGTGAAAAGCGCAGTACCCAAGGGGCTGTTTATTCAGAAAAGAGACCACATGAAGGTTACAGGGGGAAAAAATCTGTAAATCCAACTTAATCCTCAAATATCAGAGGAAGGAAGATCATTTCTGCCTGAGCAAATCACTTCAAATTAAAATATTGATTAAAAATACACAGTTTTGTCTTATTTTGAGTTGAAAAGTGTAGAAACGCTTGCTTTTTCTGCACAACTTAGCGAGAAATGTAATTCATTCAAATCACATTAAACAGAAACCACTGAACTCATGATTAAAGCTCGAGGCAGACGGGTCAGAAACAGACCTGTAATTTTAGGATTAAAACAATTCAGCTGCAGTTCATCTTTTTTACATAAATATACATGATATATAGGAACACTGGTTGTAAAGCTCTCCATGATAACGTTGTAAAAAATGGACTTTTAACATGACTCTCGAGGGACCATCTACTTAAAAATCAATTTTTCCTCTCTCTGAGCCGCTGATGCTTAAGTATAATGTTTTGGACATGTGCAATATTTCAGAGTGAACGTTTAAAAAGGAGGAGGAAAACCCCAGCAATGAATATGACAGCTTATGACAGCAGAGTCAACTTACCGGCATGAAACTATGTGTTTCCCTGCTGTTTTGGCCACATTCCAGTCTTCAGCATGTGCATTTGGTGGTTTACATTTGCAATTGATTTGCGAAGCCTGAACGCATCTCATCCTCTGTGCTGAACGGCAACAATAATTCCTGTTTTTAGATCTGTAACCAGTTACAGGTGATGCGCTATCCCCTGCTTGGATGTCTGTTAAAAACATGACGCTCTGTTTTAGCACCCCTCCCCCAGCAGGTTTCCCACAACATGCTGGGCTATAGAATTATCCAGTAACGCCAGCCCCAATGTGTCACCTTATCATGAAGATAAGAAATGACTTATAGCATATTACCAGCGTCACGCTGCCTTTATGCTGCAGCAGAGCCGTCTTGTTGCCTTGAAAGACTCATCTGTGTTCAAGCAGCACAACATCTGTGTTTTATACAGGCTCAGCTTGAATACTTACACATTTTCTCAGATCTCGAGCCACGTTTCTAACAAAGAGATGGGTGACCTGTACACTATTTGTCCTACTTATGCAATCAGGAAGTGAACAAGAGCCAAGAAGTGATTGATTGCTTGGATCACATTTACGCCTTACATGCAAGACCTAGAAAGCCTGTATCAGGTTTGATCCAGGCGATGACTGTCCAAGTGATGGAGTTCTGAGGACACAGGAGAGCAGACCAGTTCCAGAATGTTTTATATTGTAAGCTGTTGTTTTTATATTAGAAAAAAAAGACTTTTGAGCTGATGATGAAACATCTTTTCACCAGACGTGCCGACAGCTGTGGATTCTCAACACATCAAATCAGCTGTTTCTCCTTAAACGATGAGTTGAAATAAATGAAAGGCTTCACCCGAAAGCATCCTCAAGTGTGTTTTTGCCAGAACTTGTATAGAAATTCCAACACACAATAACTAAAACGTGTTCAGTGATCTGTTGCATGACTGCACATATTTAAGACTGAAGGTCTGTTCTCAAGTCAGCTGTTAAAAAATAAAGAGTTTACTAAACGATCAAAACTCTGAAACATTAAGCTCTTCGTGTTGTTGTTTTTCTGCAATAACCGATGATTATTCTCACATGCACATTGGTGTTGTGCCACTAGTCTGGAAGATTTATAGGCTAATGTTGCAAGAAGCAACCAGGCTGGACAGAAGAGTTTGAGTGTTGCATGGTGGACTATGTTTGGTGTTAAGTAGCATACATTTACAGATGTCAGAACAGCTTTGAAATAAAAACTGATCATCATGACTAAAGCGTTTTAATAAAATCTAAAGATCTCATCCATTTATCCATTTTCAACTGATGATCAGGTCATAGAAGCTCAAGAAACAACCAGCAGCACTCTCCAGCTCCTCTCCCAAGGAGTTCCCTGACCAGAGAGGATAAACAATCCCTCCAGTGGATTCTGGGTCTTCCCTGGGGACTCCTCTGACAAGGCGCTGTCTGAAATACCTTCAAAAGAAGGCGACCAGGATGAATTTTGATCAGATACCAACACCAGTTCAGCTGATTTCTTATTTAAAGTAAAGAAACAGCAAAACTACTGTCACTTGAACTCTTGACTTCATCTTCCTCCATCCTGCATCACTTGTGAATAAGACACTAAGACACATGCAAGAGTTGGGTTATTCTATCACTTATTTATCTACAGTAAGAGCATAGTCTCATGAAGCATGAAGTAGTCCTCTGACTGGAGCAATACCCATGGCTGGTCAGATCAGGACAGACGCTGCTGCTAAACGATGCTACATTAGCAGCTAATTATTGGGTATTTAAAACAACTGTTGCTTAACACATCATACTGATGTGTTAGAATGTTATATTACCTGTTTGCAAACATTTACAATTTAGCATGAGACCATTTGTTTAGTTTGTTTCAGCCAAACCATGCCTGAAGTGCAACAATGCTGCAGCAGCATAAACGGCAAAAACTAAAAGTAGAGGTTTACAAACAGGTAATATAGCATTTTAATGCATCAGTATACCTTTTTTTGATTAATAATTGCTTAAAATATCTAAAAAATAGCTACTAATTTGTTACCGTTCAGCAACAGTGTCTCTCCTGATCTGACTATTGCTCCAGTCAGAGGACTGTTTCAGGTTTTAAGAGTCACTTGACTGATATCACATGTGGATGGTCCTTAAATAACTGATAACACCACTTCAGCATGACCTAAAAATCCCCTTCAACTCCTCTTATAGCAGTGACTCATCTCCAAACCGGAGAACACAAAAACTTTTTCTGGCTTGGAACCAAACCATGACCTCTGCTGATTTGAAGGAGCAGACGCTCATCCTGACAACTCCAGTAAATTATGAACTTCTTGATTTGAAGATAACAGATCCAAGTATCCTGCAAAAAGCAAGATGCAATCCTGACGTTCTCAAACTAGGATCAAAAATGAGGGGCAGCCCTTGCAAAGTCCAACATGCACTTAGCATAAGCTCAACTTTGTGCAGAGGACATAAACACAGCTCTTTATTTGCCTACAAGGACTGCATATGTCTTTAAAAAGTGAGGTCAAAAGCCTTCAGCAGATTCACAAAACACATGTGAACTTTGTAAGGATGAAGATCTGGTCCACTGTTCTACAATCTAAATGAGAACTGCGCTTCTCCTCTTCTATCCAAGTCTGAGCTTCCTTCCCAAAACCGAAGGGATTTTTTTTTTCCAGGGAGGCTGAACAGTATGATCCCCTGATGATTAAAAAATGCTCTCCAGTCCCACCCCCGGTCTGCCAATCTAGAGGTGTCATCCAGTCCTCCATGTAACAATGAAGATGATGTGTCCACGTCTAGCAGACACCAGACCTGCAGCTCACCACCAGGTGGTGATGAGTTGTCAGTTCTGCCCCTCTCATCACCCGAGTGCTTGAAGGTCTCTTCCTGCTGTGCTGCAGCTCTGCCTCTAAAGCCCCTCCCTGCAGAAGAGGCTATCATCCATCCATCAGGCTGTAACCATGGCAACTGGCAGTGATTGACACGGGTTAGAGACTCTTCCATGTTTTTAATGGGGGTTTTCCCTTTGGTATAGTGGTTTCTTACAAATTAAATTAGAAGCACTCAAAGAAGCAGGAATTGGAGTTTTTTTCGCCACAAAAGTTATATTTTATTCAAGATCCAAAGTTCAGCTCTAATTAATCCTGATGAAAAACATTTGGTGAGACGGCTGAGCTTTTAGGCAAAAACTGACTCTTAAGTAATGGTTATTTAATGTAGTTGGCTTTATTCTTTTTTAAATGCATCCAAAGGAGATTTTAAGACAGCGAACTGACATGCTAGCTTTTATTCTCTTCTGCTGCTTCTGGCATGTTCTGATTCCTCATCCTCCTCACTAAGACGTGTGCAATAGAAGGGGAGAAAATCATCAGAGTCCCCAGGCTTATCTCCAGACCGACACGCCTGTGATTTCTCACCTGCAACGAGACAGAAATTTTCCTTTGGTGTTAGTGCTGTGACACACGAGAGGCTTCAATATTTGACGCGGGGAGCTAGACATTGTCCTGTTAACGGGTGACACTGTCCACATATTGAGGGGTAATAATTAGTAGAAGTTACATTTTGAAGATATAGACCTGACTCATGTGAAAAAGTGTTTCTGATCTAAAACAGTGACTTGTGACTTCTGTCTTATGCCATCTTTCTCCTTTTTAGAGATGCATCCTATAGAAAAGTTGAAATAAAGGTTTGTTTTACTGGGTTGCAAAAACAGCCTGAACTTCATGTTACCATTCATTCTTTGCAAACCTTTAACCATTTTTAAATTATGTTAATTTATTTATTTTTTTTGTGAAATTTTCAAATATTTTCATTTGTGATGTTCTGATTTGTTTTATTAAACTGATTTATCTTTTAAAATGACAACTTCAAAAAGGAAATCCAAATAGGAATTTCTTTTTTCTGCTGGAAGGAGAGAAGTTGTTGTTTTCCTACCCGTTTCTTTCCATCCCTCTCATAATGACACTTGAGCAAACCACAGTAATCATTCAAATGAATGAGCTGCTTCGGAGATAGAATATTGATGGCTTTGTGTGGATTTCAAACCTGAGGTTATTGTCTGCACTTCAAGAGACTGTCAAGCACCTGAATAGATGAAGAGGACTGTTTTCTCATCCTAAATAAACAAGTTTGACTTTTATGTGGCACAGATCAAATTTCCAGTCAGTAATTCTACCAACATCTGCAAAACACATTCTGGGATTAAAGGAGTATTCATAAATGTTTCAGATCAGCAAACAAATTTCAGTATCAGACAAAGATAACCTGAGTAAATATAAAATGCAGTTTTCAAGTGACGATTTAATGTGCTCCTCCGTGAACCGTCATCTTATCGTGGTGGAGGAGTTTGAGTGCCCTAATGATCCTAGGAGCTATGTTGTCTGGGGCACTTGTGCCCCTGGTAGGGTCACCCATGGCAAAGTGGTCCTAGGGGAGGGGTGAGACAAAGAACGGTTCAAAAGACTCTTCATGCAAGTCCAATCATCGAGCCAGTGTACCCGGCCCGGAGGGTTACCGGGGTCCCACCCTGGAGCCAGGCCTGGGGTTGGGGCCCGTGAGCGAGCGCCTGGTGGCCGGGCTTTCGCCCATGGGGCCCGGCCGGGCCCAGCCCGAACCGGATACATGGGCTCATCCACCTGTGGGCCCACCACCTGCAGGAGGAACATGAAGGGTCCGGTGCAATGTGGATCGGATGGCAGACCAAGGCGGGAGCTTTGGCGGTCCGATCCCCGGACAGGAAAATTGGCTATTGGGACATGGAACGTCACCTCTCTGGCGGGGAAGGAGCTGGAGCTTGTGGAAGAGGCTGAGCGATACCGGCTAGATATAGTCGGGCTCACCTCGACACATAGCGTTGGCTCTGGAACCCGAGTCCTTGAGAGGGGTTGGACACTTTTCTTTGCTGGAGTTGCTCCGGGTGAGAGGCGGAGGGCTGGGGTGGGCTTTCTGTTAGCCCCAAGACTCTCTGCCTGTATGTTGGGGTTTTCTCCGGGGGATGAAAGGGCAGCTTCCCTGCGCCTTCGGGTTGGGGAACGGGTCCTGTCTGTTGTTTGTGCTTATGCACCAAATAGCAGCTCAGAGTACCCACCCTTTTTGGAGTCCCTGGGACGAGTGCTGGATAGCGCTCCTACTGGGGACTCCATAGTCCTGCTGGGAGACTTCAATGCTCACGTGGGCAATGACAGCGTGACCTGGAGGGGCGTGATTGGGAGGAACGGCCCACCCAATCTGAACTCGAGTGGTGTTCTGTTTTTGGACTTCTGTGCAAGTCGCAGTTTGGCCATAACAAACACCATGTTCAAACATAAGGATGCCCACCGGTACACCTGGTACCAGGGCAGCCTAGGTTACAGGTCGATGATTGACTTTATAGTTGTATCATCTGACCTGAGACCATATGTTTTGGACACTCGGGTGAAGAGAGGAGCGGAGCTGTCAACTGATCACCACCTGGTGGTGAGTTGGATCAGGTGGCAGGGGAAGATGCTACGCAGGCCTGGTAGACCCAAACGTATAGTGAGGGTCTGCTGGGAACGCCTGGCAGAAGAGCCTGTCAAGATGGTCTTCAACTCCCACCTCCGGCAGAGCTTCGACCGCGTCCCGAGAGCAGTGGGGGACATTGAGTCCGAATGGGCCTTGTTCCGCTCTGCGATTGTTGAGGCGGCTGTTGCTAGCTGTGGTCGCAAGGTAGCCGGTGCCAATCGTGGCGGTAACCCCCGTACCCGCTGGTGGACACCAGAGGTTAGGGGAGCCGTCAGGCTGAAGAAGGAGGCCTACAGGGCGTGGCTGGTCTGTGGGTCTCCAGAGGCAGCAGATAGGTATCGGAGGGCCAAGCGGAGTGCAGCAGTGGCAGTTTCCGAGGCAAAATCTCGGGCGTGGGAGGAGTTTGGTGAGACCATGGAGAAAGACTATCGGTCGGCTCCAAAAAGGTTCTGGCAAACCATCCGACGCCTCAGGGGAGGAAGGCGGCAACTCGCTCACACTGTTTACAGTGGGGACGGGGAGCTGCTGACGTCAACTGGGGCTATAGTCGGGCGGTGGAAGGAATACTTTGAGGAGCTCCTCAATACCACCGACACGCATTCCTATGAGGAACCAGAGCTGGGAGACCTGGGGACGGACTGTCCAATCTCTGGGGCAGAAGTCGCTGAGGTAGTCAAAAAACTACACAGTGGCGGAGCCCCGGGGGTGGATGAGATCCGACCTGGGTATCTCAAGGCTATGGATGTTGTAGGACTGTCGTGGTTGACACGTCTCTGCAACATTGCGTGGTCATCGGGGGCAGTTCCTGTTGAGTGGCAGACCGGGGTGGTGGTTCCCATTTTTAAGAAGGGGGACCAGAGGGTGTGTTCCAACTATAGGGGGATCACACTCCTCAGCCTCCCTGGAAAGGTCTACTCCAGGGTACTGGAGAGGAGGGTCCAGTCGATAGTTGAACCTCAGATAGAAGAGGAGCAATGTGGTTTTCGTCCTGGTCGTGGAACTGTGGACCAGCTCTTTACCCTCGCTAGGGTGATGGAGGGGTCATGGGAGTTTGCCCAACCAATCCACATGTGTTTTGTGGATTTGGAGAAGGCTTATGACCGTGTCCCCAGGGACACCCTGTGGGGGACGCTCCAGGAGTACGGGGTGGATGGTCTTTTGTTAAGGGCCATTCAGTCCCTGTACCAGAGGAGTGTGAGTTTGGTTCGCATAGCCGGCAGTAAGTCGGACCTGTTCCCAGTGAGGGTTGGACTCCGCCAGGGCTGCCCTTTGTCACCGGTCCTGTTCATAACCTTTATGGACAGGATTTCTAGGCGCAGCCGTGGTGTGGAGGGTGTCGAGTTTGGTGACAGGAGAATCTCGTCTCTGCTTTTTGCGGATGATATGGTCCTCTTAGCTTCATCAGACTCTGACCTACAGCTCTTGCTGGGGAGGTTCGCAGCAGAGTGTGAAGCGTCTGGGATGAGGATCAGCACCTCCAAATCTGAGGCCATGGTTCTCGGTCGGAAAAGGGTGGCTTGCCAACTCCAGGTCGGGAGAGAGATCCTGCCTCAAGTGGAGGAGTTCAAGTATCTCGGGGTCTTGTTCACGAGTGAGGGAAGGAGGGAGCGGGAGATCGACAGGCGGATTGGGGCAGCGTCTGCAGTGATGCGGACGCTGAACCGGTCTGTTGTGGTGAAGAAGGAGCTGAGCCGGAAAGCAAGGCTCTCGATTTACCGGTCGATCTACCTCCCAATCCTCACCTATGGTCATGAGCTTTGGGTAATGACCGAAAGAACGAGATCGCGGATACAAGCGGCCGAAATGAGTTTTCTTCGCAGGGTGGCCGGGCTCAGCCTTAGGGATAGGGTGAGGAGCTCGAACATCCGGGAGAAACTCGGAGTAGAACCGCTGCTCCTCCATGTCGAAAGGAGCCAGCTGAGGTGGTTCGGGCATCTTGTTAGGATGCCCCCTGGACGCCTCCCCAGGGAGGTGTTTCAGGCATGTCCTGCCGGCAGGAGGCCCCCGGGTCGACCCAGGACACGCTGGAGAAAATATATCTCTGGTTTGGCCCTGGAGCGCCTTGGGATCCTGCCGGAGGAGCTGGTAGAAGTGGCTGGGGAGAAGACCGTCTGGAGCTCCCTAATTGGGATGCTGCCCCCACGACCCGGACCCGGATAAGCGGAAGAAGACGAGACGAGACGATTTAATGTGCTTAACAGTTTAATTGGCTGTTTTGTTCAGTTCAAGTGACTTCATTCATTTTTCCTTTACTTTCCTCCAAGCATCCTGTACCTCCACGATGTGATCTGGACTTCCACAAATAACTCTGTTAAATTAAATAATTATGACTAATAATAGCTTTAATTGCTTCTTGAATGTTCGGATTTTCAAATTTCCTCATCTTTGATTTATTACAGACAACAATATGCAAGAATAATAGAGTTATGTGTGCATCTGTGCATGTGTTGGTTAGGTGCGTAGTCATCTTGCGTTTCCATCCCATCGTGCTTTCTGACTCATTGGCTGTGATCAAAGCCCATAACCGGTCATGTTCACTCAGGCGTACGTTGCTGGTTTGCAATGTCCTGGAAATTCACAACAGAGAGACAGAATAAACATCAGGATTTACACGTGAGTTCCTTTTAGAGTTGACTATAAATTAGATGTATAAATCCATTTACCACAATATTTGGCTGGAAACATTGAATCTGTATTCATTCACCTGTCTTTCTTTCCTGTTCTTGTTTTGTTTTTTTTCCACGATCTCATTTTACAGAAGACGCCGTCACCTCTGTCCTCACACAGCATGCATCTCAATAACCTCTTTACAGCCCTTTATGTTGTTGTCATTCAAGCCACAGAGCTCAGGCTTCTCCACTCAGCCAATCATTTTCTTCTGCAGGAAAAACACCTTAAGCTGCAGTGTCAAATAGCTGCTGCCAAATAAAGTCAGTGATCCGCGGATAATATAAACCACTGTATCAAATCGGACTTTATTGATGGATTCTACCATGTATAAAATAACCTCTGAGAGAGCTAATGTGTCGCAGTAAATAAGCACTTTATTACTTTTAGTCCCTCAATAAATGGTTACCAAATTTCAGGTTGTCACACGTTAAAGTGAATGTATAGAATGACTCATCGCACTGCGAGACGTGCAGGACACGAGCATAAAACCATTCCCCCTGAAATCGTTTCACCCTTTTTATATGTCTGTGAGCATGAAGAAATAAAACCGTTCAGAGGTTTATATGAAAAGAGGTAAGATCAGGAAGATCTAAAACTCACAAAGCAGTTTTAAAGTCCCACAGGGACGAAAGCCTGCAGAGGTATCTGTGTCTGATTAGTGCCTCGGTCAATATAAACATCATATAACATGATATAAACATCATGTGCACAAGAATACCTGGACTTCTTCCTCAACTAGTTCAAGTTTTCTTGCTTTTGCATGCTGATGCTTTAAACATTTCCTGGATCTTTGCATTGGATCAAATTAATGATTGAACCTGTTCTGGATCCTCTTGAAGAAACGATCAATTGGGTCCTGTTTTCATGGGTTTCTCTGTTATTATTGCTTGACTTCATCTTCCGGTAAGACGCCACAACATCTCATCTGCAGAACAGCACTTAGAGGATGTGGTTTTTGCATTCATAAAAACATAAAAACCACAAAGTCTGGACTGTGATCCAATGGACTAGTGAGCCTGGGACTCCCTAGGTGGAAAAAGTCAACTGAATCTATAAATAAATGAGAAACTTTATTGCACTATACAGCTACAAGAAATGGTTTTTTTTTTTTTAATTTGGTGCAGATCGGCATTTTAAAAAGGGAAACAAAGAAAAAGAAAATCACATTAGTGTCAATGCTACATTCAGGGTCAAATCCCGATCCCAGGACATCTTCACTGATTTACACGGAGCTCTCTGCTCACCTTTTTCTGCTCTTTTTAGAACTCACAGGAGTAGCAGCAGATGTCATCTAAAGTTTTAACACAGAGCTGTGTTACTTTTCCTCTTCTGTGGCCTCCGGTTGTGGGGTTAATGATTTAATGAGCGAGACCTTCTGAGAAACAGACACGTTTCCAAAATGGTGCAGGAATTTGGCCCACTGGAGTGTAGTTATTTCCCTTAATTGTTTCCTGAACTCTGCCCTTGAGGTTGTTTCCTTGACCCGTTGGGTCCTGATGGGGCAAAATGACAGACATGGATTTGGGAAGATGGAATAGTGGCGGTCTTGGTGTGGTTGTGTGTGTGTGGTTGTGCGGTTGCTCTGGACTGGTCCAAGTGGAACCAAAGCCAAATATACCTCATTTACTTCTGAAACACACACTCCCCCATCACCTCCACGCTGGAAGCCAGACCTCTACAGAATCATTTTGGAGAAATTGTTCCTGTTGGCTAAATGTGACGTAATGGATTTCTAATTAGGACAAAAGTTCCCACGTTAGCTGTCTGTGTTTTATGTATTTAATGCAACATTTAACCTGATAAACATCATAAATTTGGTTTTATTTTAATACATTTTTTATCACAAGATAATAAAAAGTCTTGTGTGTTTGCATTTTCCTTTATGGAGGATTCTATGGACATGCTCATCAACATTTTCCGCCAATATTTATTTGAAAAAGACTTCTTTTTTTTAAGCTGTCAGCATTAACGATGTTCTTTTCAAAAGTGAACAAACTGACTTTCAGGGGAAAAAAACATTTGCAGCTTCACATAAAAAGAGTCACCAGTTGTTTTCAAACATAATTAAAATATCCAGTTGTCCTCGACTCGAATTTATCAAAATATCGTAAATGACTCTGAATCTACCAGGAGAACAAAACAATATTTTGAGTCATTTTTTGTATGTGTTGTTTTGCTATGTTGTTTTCATGTTATTTTTTTTTAATGCTATGAACAATCTATTGTTTCCCACAATAGATCAACTGAAGATGTTTATACTGCTGCTGTTATTAATGGCCCGACCAGGCAGTGTCTAGATAAGGTTAAAAGCTGCTGACTCATAAAGAAACAAGATGCAACCCTTTATAAGACACATATTTCCACATTGTGCCTTATACCTTTATGAGAAAAAGTTAAAAATAAGCCTTTATCAGGATGTTTTGATCACTTGTTCTGCAGAGCTGTAGTTGTGTGACATTTCTCTTGCTGAATTGTACACAATCTGGAACAAAAGGTCGTTACACAAATCCAAAACTGAACAGTGATGTTGTGGTCACACTCTTGACTTAACAAGCCAGCATGCAGTATACATGCATACACACACTCTGACCGATATCAGTTTGTAATCCTTGCAGCCTGGTCGACACTTTTCTGATTCTCAGGCATCACAGAGGGAGTTTAAATCATCCCTCTCATCCTCCATCCTTGTTCCTTTCTGCTCATCTCTCTTCTCAGCTTTCTTTCTCCACCTGGAAAAAATGGGCGGTGAAACGTGATACAGGGCACCGGGTGGGGAGGGAGGGGGGTATGCTGGTCTCTCTGCTGTCCTACTAATGGAGATAGATGTGGACTCAGAATTGTCTCCTAAACAGCCTCCACAATGCAGAGCGGGAGAATGAGAGAGGAGATCCATTTCTCCTGCACCTCCTCCCTCTTTACAGACCTCCTGTAATGAGCGGGGAGGGCTGAGCGCTCGCGATTTGATTTGAGAGAATCGTAGACCACCAGATGAAGCCCTGCAGAGAGGAAGGGATGGCAGAGTGACAGAGGAGAGAGAATGAGCGGCAGGAGAATCGAGTGGAGGAATGACATGCTGACAACAGAGGAAGATAGATGATAAGACAGCAGGGAGGAAGAATGGAGGCAGTAATGATGTTCAAAACAGGTATAATGCAAAAGAGAAATAGCCAAGATGAAGACTGATAGTGAGAATAGAATATGATTGCAAACAAACAACTTGTTTTCTCTAATGCTTTCAGAAAGTCCATTTTCAAAATGTCACCACCCTGTCCATGTTCCTAAAAGTGAGATTCGTTTTTCTTCATCACGACATTTGGGAGGTTTTTAGCTGCACTCAAATCAGCTGTTAGAAAGTCATATGAGTATATAAAATTAAAGCAAGTTATAGAGAACAAAATATGAACCCATTAACAGACCATCACCACAAATCAGGGCATGGGAATAAAACTGTTCTGAAATGTTTTCCTCTTAAAGGGAATATTTTAGTCATAGTGGCATTCTATCACTTATTTATCTACAGTAAGGACCACACCCACCGGTGACATCACTCCAAGTCAGCGCAGCCTATAGAAACAGGAAGTAGTCCTCTGACCACACTTTAATATGTTTCTCATTTTGTTGTTTATGTCTTATTAATGCAGGTACATGTTGTCTATAATGTTCAAACTGCTCTTGTCTTGGTCTTGATTTTGGGAACCTTCCCTTCATCCCTTCATCCCTTTGACACTAACTGAAACACAATCTCAAAGTAAAATTTATACTTTTGTGTTCATCAGGTGAATTGTTCTTCATTTAGGAGAAAGTTTTCTGCTTTTTGTTCTCTAACAAAAACAACATTGTGTCATAATAGATTTTGGACTCCATTGATGTCTGAATACATTATTGAGTGTTTTTTATATTTTTACATGTTCTAAATTTGAAAAAAAAAACTGTATATGAAAGTTTGTTAAATAAGACAAAAATTCTACACATAACAGTAAATCTAATCATATTGTTAGTGAACACTAAATCACTGTAAATTAAAATACAGTAACTATACCGTATTTTCAATAAGTGTCATTTATTGTCAAATATATTGCAGTATTGCAACTGTAAAATGTTTTACAGTAAATTACTGGCATCCAGCTGACAGTAAATGACTTTTTACAGTGCATATAAGTTAATCTGTGTCATCTCCGTCCCTGAAACCTGATCACATAATATGATTGTAATCTATCTTATCTTTTACCCAAAACACTCCAATATGAAACACTGATTGTAAATGAAACTAGTGTGTTCAGGAGTCTGCAGTGAAATAAATACAGACTAAAATTAAAGGAAAACAACGGCAAAAAGTTTAAAGAAAAGACATATTTGTTTGAAGTCCTCATAATTAGGATTCTTTAAATAGTAATGTCATTTTGGACTTTTTTTTACACAATCAAGTCATATCAAGGAATATAGCATGTTTTTCTTTCTTGTCTTGACCATAAAAAGGAGTTTTTTTACAGAGATTTCTCTTTTAGGCTCTGTGCACACACATAAAAATGATGAAAAAAGTCATTCTTTTTAGACCAAAGTACTCTTAACTTTTACTTTCCCATGCCATGAGTGATGTGAAGAATGAAAATGCTGGTGCTGCATTGCATGCATTCAAGTTTTAAACTGTTAAGCATGCATCCATAACATCTGATTTTCAAATTAAAAGCAATCTTCCTAAAAACTGAAACTTTACCTTCAAACATGAAACCCAGAAGCCTTCAAAACCACCTTATCTGCTAAATCTGTTTATTCAGACATGATTTCACATAAAAACAGTCATGTTGTTCATAAGACTGCTCCATTAAAAAAATGTTCTTTAGCTATCAAACACAAAAAAGACACAACAAATGTTTCATTTAATGTCATGTGCTCCACTTAACAGGACAAGCTGAAACATAATATAGTGTCTATTAAATTAAATTAATCTGATGAAGGCCAACACATCTCAATGTCACAGACTGGATTAGCCAGACCAATGAAGCAGAGCAAACCTTGCATATCTTATTTATCTCCAAGGATCCTCTTAAATATCTAAACAGACCTCTTTCACGGCCTGGAGGAGGTGAACGTGGAAAAGTCTGGGTCGTAAAGCTTTCAACGGTGTGTTCAAAAAAAAAGAAGAGAAGGGGAAAAAGGTTAGAAATAAAATAAATCTGTTCAAGCTGAGCTAACTGTGTTTTCTAGATGAATTCTTTGTATAACAGAAACAGGAATCTGGGTAGAATTTAGCATAGATACAAACAGGGAAATTCAAATGAGGGCTGGAAATATCCTGAAACGTGAAGTTTTTTTAAATATTGACTAAATCTAAAGATTTACGTTTTTCTTGCACTATAAATGATGCATTTGTTATTTAGGGCAAAATATAGAAGTAATATAAGTACCATCATCATACAGTAATGAATGATTCTGATTTTTATTCTGGCATCAGGTAAAATGGACATTTGTCTCAGTTTGGTTGAGTGACCAGAAACGTTGAGTATTAAGATGTTGACCAATTAGCATTTAGCACAAAACACTGAAACCCACAAGTCTGTCCATTAGTGAAAAGGCACTCTGAATGGTCAATAAGAAACCTGTTGACCAGTTTAAACTGCTGAATAAATGCATTCCTTTTACTATTTATTTATTTACGTTCATAGATCACATCCTTCTCGATCAGAGAGCAACTGAACGCGACTCAAATATCACAATTTAAACTCCTAAACAAAATTATTACATGCATCCATTCAAAAATATACCCTTTAAATAATATTTATAAAGACGTTTTTGTCATTCTTGCAGGTGCCACCAAATTGTAAAATGATATAAGGTGGATTTAAAAGATGAATAAAAACAAAATAAAGATCCTTCAATGAAATAAACCCTTTTTTATATATATTTTTTATATTGTAAGAGGAAAAACCTCCAGAGAGCAGGTGATAAAACTGTCACCTGTCTCTTAGTGTTGCCTTAAATATTTATTTAAGACAACAGCCTTGAAAGCAGCGGGTTGTTTACGCCGTCAGAGCTCTATTATGTGTGTCTTTGTGTGACTCACTTAAAAGCCCTCTGTAAAGTCTGCAGGCTGGAGAAAACACTTTGATGAAAACGGCGCAGATTCACTGTATTATCTGATGAAAAAATGTGATGGCTTGCATCAATTTTCAGCTTTCAAATTCTGTCAAATTCTTTTAAGTTTGAGGTAAAAACTTGAGTTCCCTGCACACGTAAACACAACATTAACAGGCCCAAAGGAACGCCAGTTCCCACTTCATTCTTGTTTAAAGGTGTATCATTTTTGAAAGGAAAGAAAATAAAGTTCTTTAAAGGATAAAACGTTAAATATTTCCTTAATATTGCATGTTGCTGCAGCAAATCATGTTACCTATTCACCAAACTTTAATATACATATTTATTTGTAAGGAAACAGTGACATCTTGTGGACAACTGATGTATAACATGTATACATTTTTACTGACACACTAAGTTTGACTGGATAAATGATCACTGGGTGTTATCAGAGTCCTTCTCACTTTTGTCCCTGAGTGCCTGTATGGCCGTCCAGCTGCTCTCCAGATTCTGCCTCAGCTCTGCTAACTCACTCCTGATCTCCTCCAGGAGCTCCAGTTTGGAAAGTTTTTTGTCGATGGATAAAAGCACCTCTTCTCCTCCTTCTTCCCTGATGAGAGTGTCCTGCTCTGTGGCAGAATGGTCAAGTTCGGGGGGCTGAAACGACCCCATGGTTTGCTCCCACACCATCTCAAAGTACGAGTCGATGAAGGCTTCCAGCTCGTCCAGGCTGCTGTGGCCCCACTGGTCAATCGGAGCCTGCAGGTCTCCAGACTCAGAGACCCTCTGGAGAGTCCGCTCTCTCAGTGCTGGACGGCAGAGGGAACGCAGGCTGATCCCATCCTCCTCTGAGGACGTGCCGGGCTGACTCCGACATGTAAGCAGGAGCATCGGTTGATGTCTCGGTGAGAGCACGTGGCTGTGATTACATTTCAGGAGGGAAGGAAGCCTCACAGGCACGTCTCCAGCTGCCCATCTCAGTTCCTGACTGAGCACCGAGGCGATAAAAGACTTCAAGCTGTTTCTGTCTAGAAATGTGAATCCAGTTTGTCTTCTGGCTCTTCTTGCCGGTAAAGCCACAGCCTGAGCGGCGTCTGAACTCTCTGAGCAGGTCAGCGATGAATAAGACAAATCAGTCGCTGTAAAGAAAACACATGATGTGATTTTATGAGCCCATCCTATAATTTAAACCTGCTTGTCTCTCATTTACACAAGTTACTTTATCAGTTTCTGTCAGAACTCCTGAAAATCATAGATAAAGAACCATACTTAACAAGCTTTGGATGTGTAAAAACAGGTTTAAAATAAAACACATATCAGAGATTTACTCACGGATCATTTTCTTCTTTGACTCCTTTTTTCCTGTTGCTGCATCTGATTGCTGGTCTGCTGAGGAAATGTTTCCCCACATCCGATCACCTCTGTGAAGATCGGCCATCCTTTGTCCAATCGGCATCTCCTCCACCAGCTGGATCAGCTCCCTAACCTGAGACCCGTCTCCCCAGTTTTTGTTGTCTAAAACGTGATAGCGGTTCCCACAGCGCTCCACGAGCCCCTGCAGCGGTTCTCCTTCGCTCTCGATGCGCTGCTCGATGTTTGTGTCTCCCAGCCAGTCACCGTAGCTGAACAGCACCAGCGCTCTGCTCCACAGCTGGCCTCCTCCAGCCTCCAGCTGTTTCTCTATGACTTCCCTGTGGAGGTGCGTGAATGAGGAGCTTATGTTGACAACCAGGAGGATGGCAGAGGGTGACATCAGGAGTTCAGGGGTCACAGGGGAGCATCCTGGAGTGTCTGTAACTGACACCACCTTCCTGGTGATTTTACAGCGATTATCTCGACAGGTTGTAGTTTGGGTGTCTGTGTTGAAGCTCTCGCTGCTGAGGATGGTGTTTCCACATGAGCTTTTTCCAGCTTTCCTGCCCCCAACAAGTGTTAGTCTCAACTCTTGCAGAGAGTGTAGCCTCTCTGTCAAAAAGCAATTATAAAAACGAGAAAATCAAAGCAGAAAACATTTCAAGATATTGTTTTATGAACGAAAAAAAGTCTAATTGTGTGTCAGAACTCACCCAGCTCAGACCTGGCTGTCTGCCTTCGTTTCTCCTTCTTCATCAGCCTTTCTCTGCCTCTCTCTGCCTCTGATTTCATCATCCTCTCCAGATCCTCCAACTCTTTTCTTTCAATCTCAAAATGCCAACCACCATCACAACCACTCATCGTTTCCTCAATCTTCCCAATCAGTTCCCTGACCTGAAATCCATTTCCTTTGGTTTTATTGTTCAGAACGTGATACCTGTTGCAGCATTTCTCAACAAGCCACCTCAGAGGCTCTCCCTCACTCTCAATGTGCTGCTCAGTGGTCGTCCCTCCCAGCCAGTCCCCAAAACTGAACAGCAGGATGACTCGAGTCCAGATGTGCTCGCTGATGAGCTCCAGGTGTTCCTGCACTGATCTCCTGTAGGTTTCAGGGAACGCTCGGTCCACACGGATCACCAGCAGAAAGACGTGAGGCCCCGGAGGACAGAGGGACAAGCTGAGCACGAGTTCCCTCCGATCGAAGACGGACGTCTCATTGCAGAAGTAGTTCATCCACCAGCCAGGTGTGTCCACCGCAGTCACCTGTCTCCCAAACACAACTCCTTCTCCAACCCAACACTGAGCGGTTCTACCAGGTCGCTGGCTGCTCTCTCTGCTCAGGATGGTGTTCAGAGAGGAAGTCTTCCCCGAACCCTTCGCTCCAAGCAGCACGATGCGGATGTTAGTGCTCGGCCTTAACCTCTCTGGAAGAACAAAGGAGGAACTGTTAATCAGACCTTAAGAGTTTTTAGAGACATGAGGTTTCTATTTACTCCAGTTATCTTTGTCTTATGTTGAAATTTGTTTGCTCATCTGAAACATTTAAGTGACAAAAAAATGAGAAATCTGTGAGGGACTGTAGATACAAACAGGCCAACACATGAGATTTGTTGATCCCTGTATTTTTTTTTAATATTGTCAGTTTTATTCTGAAAGAATACACATTATTATCTGCAGGAAAAGCACAAAGATGAATGAGTTGCATATTATACGTTTAGGTAACAGCTGGTATTTAAATTAAAACGATTCAGGTTTGACTCTAAATCCAGAAGCTAAGTTAAACTTGTTTTCGATTGATTTTGGTTTAATGTGACAGATGTGTTTACAAGATGGAGTTTTTCTCTCCGACTCACCTCTCAGAAGAGACCTGTGATGTTTCATCTTGATGAATCTCATCTGAGCCCTCTCATCCACCCTCCTCTTCTCCTCTGCAGCTGCCCGCAAGATGCTTTCCTGCATCTCAAACACTCTGCTTCCATTTTCTGCAGCATGTTTCTGTATCTTTGACAGCAGTTCTGTTATTTCAGCGTCATCGTTCAGGACCACACTGTGACACCTCTGCCCACATCTCTCACTGAGCCAGCGGAGGGATTTTCCTCCTCTTTCCACAAACTCTTCTGCTTTTATGAGCTCAAAGCTGTCAGTAAAAGTGAGGACGACAATGCAGTGACTCCACACGCCGTCCCCCAGCAGGGACACATGCTCCTCCACTGATCGCCGACGCCTCTCCGAGAAGGCTGAGCTGGCTTTCACTGTGATCAGAAACACATGAGGGCCCGGTGAGCACAGGGAGACGCTGGTTCTGATCTCCCTTTTCACCAGCTGAGACGTGTCCTGAGAGGTGAAGTCGCACCACCAGCCGGGGGTGTCCACCACCGTGAGCCAGCAGCCGGCCACCACTCCCAGCCTCCGAGAGCAAGACGTCCTCTCTTTGGTGACAAACTCCTCTTTGGTCAGGATCAGGTTCCCCAGAGAGCTCTTTCCAGAGTTTCTTCCTCCAAGAAGAACAATCTTCAGCTGGGTTGGACAGGAGCGGTCCCCTAAACCAAAACAGAAAACATAGATTTACTTCACAAAAACTTTCCAAAGATTACAAAACAAACACCTACCTGTGTAATCTGACACGTAGAATAAAGATTTAAAAACTTACATGCTGACAGATCGCTGCTCGCCATCTCAGGACTCAACCATCAGATGTTTTAAAACATATTCTCACGTTTCATCAGTGTTCCGGTGTTTTCTGTGAAAACATGCAAAGTTTGCTGCTGAAGGAGTGACAGCAAAGTTTTTATGACTTCATGAGTCTGAAGGTCGCCTGTAATGAGCAATGGACAGGATGAGCCACACCTCTCAGCAGCAATTCAGAGGAAGATTTATTACACCTAGAAAGAAAACCATTATGATCATAACACCAAGAAAATGAAATATTCTACACTATTATAAGGCAGTGTTTCTTTAAGAATACTAAGTTCTAATCAATATTACTGTATAAACTCTAAACTTCTTTGAAGGTTTGCTTAGAATCAGTGAATTCCAATCACTAGAAGAGACAGTTTTCTTGTTTTTGCCTTTAGGAGTTAAAAAAATACACGGACTTCATTTCCCCTCTTCAATCTTTGCTCTAGATCTTATTTATGCTTCTTGAGCGGTCCATTTCCACAGCTTTGTGAAATCAGAGTTCCTCAGCAGCATGAATCCTCCTCTGGGTCATATGATCTCATCCACACTCACACACAAAATTAAAATAGAGTTTTTTGTGTTTATAATCACGAGTCAAAGTATGTTATCCCATCAAAATATGTTAGTTTTTTCTGTTTGAAATCAGAAATAAAATCTAAACCTGATGTTCTGTGTTGTTGACTAGTTTGGGAGGTTTTGTTGGACCCTAGAAAAGACGAGGAAGAATTTAGATCTGTTATAAATGATAAAATCCATCATAAAGACTTGTTTTTGTCCCTTAGTGATGCTGAGAAACTGGTTTAGATAAGTAGTGTATTATGAGTTGTCATATAAGAACAAATGAAATCATAATAAATAGGATAAAGGCAGCACATGCATGCAGAAGAATCAGATCATAGTAAAGGAGTCAATGTGTCTGAATGTATGTAAATAGATGTGATCCAGGTGATCAATAAGAGCAGTTATGACCCGATGAAGGTTGGAATTCCAGTCTTTGCTGCGTCCTACTGATGACACTTGTGCTTTAAGCTTGTTGAATAGTGAGGTACTTTGTTCAGTTGCTAGGTGCGCTCTTGGTCTCATGATGTCAAAGTGTGAGCAGCAGGTTGATGAGGACTGTTTTGGTCGATTCATGGATCAAACACCAGCTGTGAGTTTTGCAATTAAGCTCCTTGTTAGAGCAAGTTGTGCAAAAAGTACTGCAACATTAAACAGCCGGACATGTGCATTCAAAAGGTTAGAGAAGGTCACCTGTAAAGGTTAGAGTGACTTTTAGGTTCATCCTGAAATTTCACCAAATATATGTGAGCGGTGCATTTAAAACCCAAATAAATCATCAGCTCTGCATATGAGAAATTTTACTTTGAGCAAAAACGGTTGTGCATTATGAAGCAATTATTATGAACCTAGTGCATGCACTGATGTGTTTTAGATTCATTTCTGATTAGTTTGTTGCCACGGTGATCCAGCTGGGCAAAATAAAAATAAAACACAACTAGAAGTTCGTTTCTAACACATGAAGGAATACATTTTATTAGAGCAAATTCAATAATAAACTTTAGGAAAAAAGCTACGACATGAACACTCAGCTTACCAACATTTGAGTTTGATATATTTATATGTATGTACATTTTGCCTTGTAATGGCATGCTACAAGGACATGACCCTTTGATTACTGAACACGAGAAAAGAACCAAAAAAAGACGCAGTTATAAAATTGTTTCCAGTCCTCTAAATAAAAAATAAAAAAATGCAGCTTTCCAAGCACAACCTTCAACGAATGAAAAGAAACAGGAAGCTATGACGGTTTAAACTGCCACGTAAGTAAACAAGACTATAATATACCGATCCTTGATTCACCAATAACATGGTCTGCATTCACAAGAAGGCTACAACATATTCCTACATATCGGAGAAGTCTCCTGCCAACTACAGCAGCTTGTAACCGCCAAAACCTCAGATGAAATGTACAACACCCAAACCCTTCCTGCTAATCTCTCATCTGGCAGAAATGAGGTGTATAAAAAAAACTGAATCTCATCAACACCGGCTCCAAATTCACAGCAAGGATGCTTTTTACAGCTGCTGAGCAAAATAAATAAGAGCTTACACGTGTTTAATAGAAGAGCAGAGGAGTAAAGACATGGAAAACAAATGATAACCAGGTTACAGTGGAGCAGGTGTGTGTGATTCTCCAAACATGGTCAAAAAGTTCACGTGGCCTCTTCCTCACCTTGAAGGTGAAGGGATGAGGACAACAAATGTCCAAATGTGAAACAGTGCTCCGTTTTTTTTGTTTGTTTTTTTTTGTCTTTAGACACGCAGGATCTCCAGGCAGTTGTTGTAACAGATAGCGATCCAGTCCGGCTGTGTGGAGGCCCACTGCACATTGTTGATCTCCCCCTCGGCAGTGTAGGCCAGAATGGGATCCTCGATGGCACGAGGCATCTGCTGGATGTCCCAGATCAGCGCCTGGTGGTCGTCAGCTGACGAAGAAACAAAAACAATCAGGAAATTCTATAAACTGAAACGAAAGGCTGTAAAAATAATATAAAATGTCTGTTAGACTGCAATGTCCAATTTATAAACCGTTTTGCAACTTTAAAATAAACACAAATTAAACCAAACTGCACATTCTGAATCCAATTTACCGAAGCCCGAGGTCACAAACCTCCTCCTCCGTGTGCTTTTAATGAGGCCCGGCTCCCACTCACCTGCAGTGCAGATGTGACACGAGGAATGAGGCGCCCAGGCGATGCCGTTCACACAGGCGCGATGGTTGTTGAGCCGAGCCACGGGAGTGCACGGCACGCGCACGTCCAGGATGACCACCTGTCACAAAGAAACATGGATGATGTTTAGCATCTGTAGCAACAAGATAAACAGATAAACAGCCCAAATACATGAAAAACAGCTCGCTTGTTAGTTGTATTTTTTTGTTTGTACAGCAAACTGACCTCCATGCCGTCCATGGCCATGGTGGCCAGGTAGTTAGGGTCCTGTTTGTTCCAGCAGAGGCGAAGCAGCGGGTGGTGCTGGGGATCTTCATATATAATGGTGCTGTGCTCCAGATGTCGGAGGTCAAACATGCGGACCGAACCGTCAGCACCAACAGAGGCGAACATGTCTCGGCCTCCTCCTGCGCGGCTGAACGCGATGTCGTACACCTGGAGGGGAACACAAGAATAAAAGTCATGAGTCTCTCCTCGCTTCACAAAAACACTGGTATCATAACATGCATGCTTTAAAATAAAATATCACCCAAGACAGATTAGATCACATATCATTTAGTTTGGGCTACTTCCAGGGTTTTATCTCAGAGAAGTCAACAGTGTTTCCTCAAAATGTTCACTACGGCTCAGAATCATTTTAAAGTCTGGCTTCTTGGAAGTACTTGTAGATTCTGAACACACAGACCTCTTTGTCGTGCGCGATCAGCTGAGTCTTCACGTGCCCAGAAACCAAGTTGACTCGCCCTAAGACCTGA
This sequence comes from Callopanchax toddi, assembly GCA_006937965.1. Taxonomy (NCBI): domain Eukaryota; kingdom Metazoa; phylum Chordata; class Actinopteri; order Cyprinodontiformes; family Nothobranchiidae; genus Callopanchax; species Callopanchax toddi. Next base: position 3,503,352 of record SSNR01000030.1, on the reverse strand, counting down.
CCAGTCTCCAACCCCCAGATGGTGCAAGTGGTGTCGATGCTGGAGGTTCCTACAGGAGAAAAATGACCTCCGAAATCAAAAATACATCAATCGTAAAAATGTTTTACGATTTATGTTGGATTTCTTACCCAGTAGATTAGGATCAACTTCATTCCAGTCAAAGGAAGTGAGGGGAGCGCAGAAGTCCGAGTTCTTGTTGTTATTCAGCAAACATTCAAGACGTGTTTCTGTGTCACTGACCTGTGAGACAAATACAACGGAATTCAGGGATCCTCTGGACTTCAGCTGTTTATGATGACTTTAATCTAACAAGTCAGTAACTTGGGCTAACTGAAAACTAGAGGTTTTGGATGAAGGTGCATTTATCCAGGCTTTGACCAGCTAAAGGATGACACTGGCTTGTGCCACCTTGAGGCTGCAATTAGACGATTCGCTTTGGCAACCCCTGAAGGGAAATGCCAAAAGGAAAAGAAGAATATGTTTACAGTGATGTGGTTCCACCTCACCCTCCATATGCGCAGGTAGTCCCCACTGGTGGCCAGTAGGTCTGGATAAACCCCCTTGGTGTCTGGGATCCACATGATCTTAGTAGTGGGGTAAGGATGATCAAACGTGTTCCTGCAGACGAACTCTGAACTCTCCTCCTCCAGACCCACCAGCTGAACCTGAACACAAACATTTACTAGTAAACTATGGTGATGTGAAACAGTATTTGCCCCTTACAGACTTCTTCCATTTTTGCTGACTTGTCACACTTTAAAGTTACAATCAAGTGCTTGTGATAACTAATGAGTCTCTCGTGTCACTGTGATAGACTCTTCTGTACAGAATTGTTTCAGTTCAACACGAACAGCCTGTTAAAGGTCAAAGGTCAGACATAATTCATGGTTCTATCAATTCCAGCAGGTGGTCCAGGCCCTGAAGCAGCCCCAGACCATCACACTACTGATATTTTTTCTGAACTACAATATAGTTTTACTCCAGATGGAACGAGACACACACCTTATAGAAAGATCCACTTTAGTCTCATCAATCCACAAAACATTTTTCCCAAAGGCTTTGGGGTATCAAGATGATTTTTGCAAATGTGAGATGAGTCTTTGTGTTGTTTTTGGTCAGGAGAGGGTTTGACCTTAGAACTCTGTCATGGATGCCACTTTTTAACTCTTCTCTTTCTTATTGCTGAATCATGACCTCTGACCTGAACTTGAACTATGTGAGGCCTGCAGAGCTTTAGAAGTTGTTCTGCTTCTTTTGTTCTTAAGTGTGTTTTGAACAGGACATGTGTGTTGCTTTTTGATATCAGGTATTCTATTGCAGTGATTTATTAGTTCTTCAGGTCTGGCAGCAATCAGGCCTGGGTTGAACTCAGCTTTTCAAAGTAATGTGCTTTTTGGTGGGTTTGTTTGTTTTATTGACTTGTTAGCACCAAAACAAATTCCCTTAGCTGTATGAAAAAAGTTGTGCACACTTGCAATAAAGTTCTTCAATCATTAAAAATAATTCATGATTTAACAAATGGGGCAATTACTTTTCACACAGGGCCAGGTTGGGGTGGATAGCTTTTTTCCTTTAATAAATTAAACCAAACTGCTTTTTGTATTTACTCAGGTTGTCTTTGATACTGAAATGTGTTTGCTGATCTGAAACATTTAATTGTGACAAAAAAGCAAAAACTGAAGAAATCTGCAAGAGGGCAAATACATATTTACAACACTGCAACTGTAGAGATAAAAATGAGTAAATAACTATAAAAATTAATAATAGGACCACATTTCTGCTAATAAAATAAATCACATCGGTTGCGCAAAACTAATAAGACAGAATGGGTATCTGAAACCACGATGTACAAGACAGCGTTAGCATAAACTAGCTAGCCGCCTGACGAACAACAACACTACGCACCTTGTTGTTATATTCCTCTACAAAACTCCCGAGCGCCAACCGAAAGCGTTTGTCTGGACGGACACTCCAGTTCATCGCGTACACCGTCCATGGAGCTTCGTATTTGTAGATTTCTTTTCTTTTACCGTGAAGCGACATTATGCCGAACTGTTGTCTGCACAGCTAACACGCTAAACTATAAAATAAGAAGTCCTGTTAACTAACTCCAAGTCGCTGGTTTCACTTTCTAGAACCAGTACCGAGAAACCCGCTGGTACCGACTCTTCGATTAGGCTAATCTTGTTTTAAAATAAGATTTCTCAACACTTCTCCTAACAAAGGGTAGCATTGCTTGTTGCGACCTTACAGACGGCGAGTTAAATGAAATGCATTCCACTTCCGGTAATTTAAAACTACAAAATAAAAACTGACATTATTTTTCAAATAAAAATTAAATTTAGAGCTTGAAATATTTAATTCGTGTATAATCCGTGTATCATTCGTTATTTCCATATTCAATTGAAAAGTCATTAAATTTTTTGTTATTTGTTTTAGAAACAGATACAACAATAAAAAAGGTATTGCTTTTCATGCTTTCAATTCTTGTCTCGGATTTAAAAAAAATACGAGGTTGAAAAAGGGGGCAGAAGGAAATTTAAGAACAAATTTGATTTTAATATTTCATTGCTCAGGTTTACTTTACCAGGTGTTACACTGACAGCGGTCTTGTATGCTACTGTAAATCGTCCTCAGAACTGTATCTGACACACAGCCGTCAGGATAAGTTCCCTCTTTATAAAAGTAGAAAGCAAAACGGAAAAGGATTTTTAAAAACTCATTATAAATCAAGGCATTAATGTTTGAAAACAACTAGCTAAGTAAGTGAGGTGCATTTAGCAAGAATGGTAATACAAAAAGCAGTGAAATATCTTGTGACTTTTTGGTCTTTGGTTTCTGCTTCTGCTGACACACATTCGCCCTCTTGTGGCGGTTTCCTGACATTACAACATTATTAGTTTACTGCACGTTCTGTAGGACAAATAACACGAATGACCAAAGAATGTAATTAAATAAAATATATTAATTGACTCCAGTGTTATTCCACCATATAATCAATTTAATACACATTAAACCACTCCAAATTTGAAAAGAAAAGATCTTTAATTAAAAAAAAAAAAGTAGTTGATGTTATTGAATGAACTGTTGAACCATTGACCTTAGTAAAAGCTCCAAAACTATTGAGAACACATTTTGCCCTCTAGTGGCCATAAAATAAACTACACAACTCACTATTTTCAAGTTCGATACAGAAATAAGCTTTTCTTCCGGTGTGCTCCTTCAAACAAAAGGTTTAATGTAGTTTTGCATTCCGGTCACTGGAGGTCACTATATATCTACTACATTTTGGCTTTTATTTTGAAATGTCTACCATGTGTCAGTAAATTTCCTGCTTCAGGCGTAACGTCACCCCAAGGACGGGTTCAGATTTCTATTTCTGAAACCAGTTTAACATTTGTAACTACTGTTATTCAGTAGGTAAGAAGCTTATTTGTTTTCGAAACACTCGTTTTTATAAGTCGTGTTGAAGAGGAAACTGTTTGGTTCATGTTTAGACGATTGGCTAGTTGACAAAAAAAACCACGACGCTAGTTAGCTACCATGCTAATGATAACTTGCTAACAGATTAAGTGAGGGAGAACTGGTGTTGTCTCAGGGTTTAATCCCACACTTCATGAGTTAATTACACGTTTTCATTGAAATGTTGCTCAAATAGGGTAAGTTCAGTACAATAAGTTTCGTTTGTAAGCAGCGTTGCTTTACGTCATTGACAGCTCTAGTGGAATATTGAGGTTCAACCTGAGAGAAGTTATAACTATAAACCTGTTCTATCATGTCCTACACGCTGATGTAACTCTAACCACGCTGCTAGTCCTGCTTTATTAGACAATCTATACGCAGATTTATAAAAGAAGTGCGTCTGAAAACAGTTGAATCATGTTTTTATTTATGAACGTGATAATTGCTTTGGTCTTGGTTTTGTTCTGGTCTGTAGGGATGTTGTTCCCTCTTTGGGATTATTTTGTCTGTGTGTACAGTTTCCATTGGACGGCATTTCAGTAAAGATTTTACAAAATGTGAAATTACTTTTTTTTTCGTAGTAAATTCTCTGCAGTGTTTGTGGTTATTATTCATTTTTTGACAACGCTTTAGCTGTTTGACAGATGCTTCAAAATAAGATTAAATCATAACGCCTCCACTGCTGTGCTGACAGTTGGTATGAAGTGTTTGTGCTTGTATATTTTAACCCATCTGTCCAAAATGGATTGCTTTAGGATTATGTTTTTTTTTTCTTTTGTAATTGCAACGTTTGCTTCGCTGTCTTCTGCTTATCTGGGTCCCGGTTGCTGGGGCAACATCCCCAGTAGGGATGCCCAGACTGTCTTGACTCCTGCCACCTCCACTGGCTCATCCTGTGGGACCCCAAGGCGTTGCAACTTTATAAAACCATACTTGTGTTGCCTTTTTAGAGAGAAGAGGCAGTTTCCCATCAACCTTCCAAAATAACTTTTTGTTGTTCATTTTATATTTACGTTTCTACATTTAAAACCTCAAAAGGGCCCATTTTCTATTATGTTTTGATATGTAAAAATCTTTAACAATTTTATGAAAGTATTCTTACCTTTAGTCATGACTACGCATCATTTGATCAGTCTTCCCTTGTGTTTCAACACGTGATTGTTGACAGAAATGCTAAAGGGGTGATGATCCTCTGTGTTGCTGTTGTCATTTTTTGATGTGTTGTTGTTTTTTGTGTACCTTTGTGGTTTTGTAATGCAGGTACCACCATGCAAAGTTTTTATGTCCTTTTGATCCCCGCGCTGCTGCTCCTCCTGGCCCTTCCTGTCTCCAGGGGACGTTACAATGATGATTTTGAAGAGGGAGAGGACCTAGCAGATTTTGATGACAATGACTTTGCTGAGTTTGAGGACATGAATGACGATCTCACAGCTGAGGCAGAGACCACCCCTCCTCCGCGTGTCTCAGCATCCTCGCAACCTGAGGAAGACGAAGACGAAGCAACTGTGGAGCTGGAGGATGGCCAGGATGGTTTTGAGGACTCAGAGACACAAGTATGACTTTTTATAGCTTAATATTTGAGCACACATTTTGTCATGTTAGTTTATTGCGAATTTGCACTAATTCAGTAATTTCCCCCAAGGATCAAGACATGTACAGCAAATATGACCAGGAGGAGTTTGAGGGGATTGGAGACATGGAGAAGACAAGTCACTCCATGAAGGACCCTCTTATAATCCACACGGTAAACCAGGATTATTGTTTAAATCTTCTGAGAGTTAAATCAGGCATGTTGTATGCTGTCAACTGCAGTTTAAATGACATGTTTGCAGCATTAGGAGGTTAAATAAAGAAGTGAAATACAGATTGCTTCAATGTTACAATTAGTTTCTTTACTTTAGTAATTTAATGTAAAGTTTTGTAACCAGAGCTTACTGAATAACTCTTCAGCAGTGACTTGTTTTAGCCCCAATCACAGTTCTGTAAGATATTAAATGTTGACAGTTTGTATTTAAGCTGCAGTATAATACATACACCACTTTCTCTGCAGGTTCCTGCACATCTACAGAACAGCTGGGAAAGTTACTACATGGAGATCCTGATGGTGACCGGCCTGCTGTCCTACATCATGAATTACATCATAGGGAAGAACAAAAACAGTCGCCTCGCTCAGGCCTGGTTTAACTCACACAGAGAGCTTCTAGAAAGCAACTTCGCGCTAGTGGGTGAGTTGATTTGTTGTTGTGTTACAGTGTCTTGATTATTATTGTGTTTGTGTAGTTTCCCTCTTCTTAATTAGCCATCATGTGGTAGATGCTAAGTTTAACTGTCAGAGGTTTGTGTGGTAGGTGACGACGGCACCAGTAAGGAACCTGTGAGCACTGGGAAGTTGAATCAGGAAAATGAACACATCTACAACCTGTGGTGTTCGGGCCGCGTGTGCTGTGAAGGCATGCTCATTCAACTTAAGGTATCACCACTGTCCTTATTATATTACTGCTACTGCATACATGTTTTTTTATGTTATCTAATGTATTTACTGGCGGTTGCAGTTTCTGAAGAGGCAGGACCTGCTGAACACTCTGACCAGGATGATGAGGCCCGCCTGTGACCAAGTGGTTTGTATTCATCTTGTAGAGATTTTCAAAGATTTGTGTATCTATCCTCTGATTGGTGTTCTGATACAGTGTCTGTGTGTGTTTGCCTGCAGCAAATCAAAGTGACTCTTAATGATGAGGACATGGATACTTTTGTGTTTGCTGTCGGTACCAAGAGGGCCATGGCCCGACTGCAGAAGGAGATGCAGGATTTGGTAAATATTCTCTACAAAAAGACTCATATTTTTAAACCACTTTTTTTGATTTATAAATTATGTCTTTAACTCTTTTTGCTTTTTCACTTTCATTGTTGTTGTTTTTGTCAGAGTGAGTTCTGCAGCGACAAGCCAAAGTCCGGCGTTAAGTTTGGTCTTCCAGACTCGATGGCTATTCTGAGTGAGATGGGTGAGGTCACAGATGGTGTGATGGACAACAAGGTGACTCATTCTGTTTATCCTCCAGTCACAGTTACTGTAAACACATCAGGAATGTGGTTCTGATTCTGCTGCACGTCTCAGTTTAACTTTTGGTTCTGTTTATTAGATGGTACATTACGTCACCAACCATGCGGACAAGATTGAGTCAATTCATTTCTCGGACCAATTTTCTGGTCCAAAAGTTATGCAAGAGTAAGTGTTTTCCTGATTTTTTGGGACATAATCAGTGTCTTTAATAGGATGCTAATATCTCTGCTGCTGTTTTTCAGGGAGGGTCAGCCGTTAAAGCTGCCTGAGACCAAGAAGACACTGCTGTTTACATTTAATGGTGAGCGCTTACTGTTCTGATATTCTCTAAAACTTGAGAATATTTTGTTGTTTGATTTAATCAGTGTTTATTTATGTTGATCGTTTTCATCTACAGTGCCTGGCATGGGCAACACGTCTCCCAAAGACATGGACTCTATGCTTCCTCTCATGAACATGGTGATCTACAGCATCGATAAAGTCAAGAAGCTGCGTCTCAACAGAGAGGTGAGCGGAGTACCGACAGCAACAGCCCCTTGTATTTATGCTGGAGTGATAGCATTTGGAGCAAAACTGTGTTTTAATTACTTGCTGTATTTTTAGGGCAAACAGAAAGCTGATAAAAACCGGTCTCGTGTGGAGGAGAACTTTTTGAAGCAGACCCATGCTCAGCGTCAGGAAGCGGCTCAGACACGTAGAGAGGAGAAGAAAAGAGCTGAGAAGGAGAGGATCATGAATGAGGAGGACCCTGAGAGACAACGTCGTCTGGAGGTTTGAAAATTTCGACACAAACTTCCCATAAGACTCACTTTTATTATAGATGTAGTCAATTTTCATTTATTAGTAGAAGTCCCTCTCTTTTTTTTAGACATAAAGCAAAGTTTTCTCTCTTTTTTTTGGTCTTTTTGCCATGACTGGTTGTAGTTTTACAACCCATAACAGTAGAGTATTGCTCTAATACTCTTTTTTAAAAAACAGCTATGTGGCAAGTACATTCCTATGATTTTATTCTTTTATAATAAACTTTTCTCGTGTTTCTCTTTCAGGAAGCAGCACAGCGGCGTGAGCAGAAGAAGATTGAGAAGAAGCAGATGAAGATGAAGCAGATCAAAGTGAAAGCCATGTGAAAGAAAGAGCACATAAAATATTTTCTCCTGATTTTTTCATCACAGTCCACAACTCTTCCTCAGTTGCTACGCGGCTCTAAATGGACAACACGTTTCTCTGGATGTGAAGAACTCGGCTGTCGCCACCTGCTTCCTTTGATGTGGTTAAAACGTTTAACTGCTTGAAATGTCCGATCTAAGTGAGTCTTTTTATCATCAAACCGCTCACCTCTAATACACCAGGGTTTCTTCAATGCTTCTCAAATGTCAAACTACACTATTTAGTGGTATTGTTCCACATTTTTAAAGACATTGTTGTGATTAATTGGAATCATAGTAGCATTAATGTAATCTTTACTCTGTAATGTCAAAGAAATTTTAATATATATGTGCTATGAAATTGGTTTCTTCCAGACTGTTTCTAACATTTATCTGAGCAAACAATAAATGCACTGGAGTCTGTAAGAATGGGTTTGTCTTTTATTGTGTGTTGGAATATTAGGGTGAAACAGCTTGTATGTAAAGAAAAAAATAGATTTAAACCTTCTGATGTTGATGGTTAAAAGAGTTTATAACATGAACCAGAAAGGGGGAGGCTTCATTCTAAATTTAACTTGTTGTGTCAGCAGTCTGGGCTAGATCTAGTTTCATCGACGTGGTTGTCCTGCTTAAACCTTTCAAAGTGTAAATCTAGAAATCATAAAACCCAGTTATGTTAATTACATTTTACAGGAAGACAACTCTATAATCCCAGAAGTTTAAATAATAAAATTAATTCATCAGCAAAAATTCAATTCTGATCCTAAAGCATGTTTTACTGAACTGTTAGATTCTCAGGAGTTACTAGTGCAGCTTTTAAATACATGATCAGCAACTCCAACAACATGAAGGCCCGTCTCATATTGGTATGGTTATTGTCAGGTTGTTAGATGCTCCTCAACACTTTGGTGTGTCAACTAATAAGACAAAAGTTTCTGGAAGGTGTGTGTCCAGTTACATCTGGAGAAAAACTAACTGTATTTCAGAAAAACATCCCAGCATTCAGACATGGTGGTGGCAGTGTGATGGTCTGGGGCTGCTTCAGGACCTGGACCACTGACTGGAATTGATGGAACCATGAATTATTCTGTCAACTAGAAAATCCTAAAGGAGAATGTTCGACCTTTGATTTTAAACAGACAGTTCATGTTGGGGAAATCCTCCAATTTGGCTGAAATGAAACAATTCTGTTCTCCACAGACTACAAGTTATCACAAACACTTGATTGTGACAGTTGTTGCCAACAGGAGTGTTGCAACCAATTATTAAATTTAAGGGAAAATAATGTTTTTACATAGCGCCAGACTGGTTTGGATATTTTTTTTCCTTTTAACAATTAAACCGTCATTTGAAAACTGCATTTTGATCTGAAACATTTAAGTGTAATGAGTAAGCAGAAAAATAAAAAGAACTCTGTAAGGGACAAATATGTCACAGCACTGTATTTAACCATTAAAAAACACTGCATTTTGCTTCAGATTGTGTGATTACCTGTAATCAGCCTGTAGGGGGAGCGCTAGTCAGTTTTCTAATCTTGGAACAACACGAGCAGATTCAAGCATTTATATAGTAACGAATATGTAGCTTTTTGCGTGTAGAGTAATGTATTTAACAAGAATATGCTTTTATTATTTTGATAATTTTACATAATGTTGAATGTTGATTTGATTACTTCTGTTTTTATTTGGTTAATGTCTGTATGGAAAGTGCTAGTGAGAAACCACAGGCTGTATTAGCATACACTGATGGAGAGCAGGCGAGGCTTTCAGGTTGGTTACGCGATGGCCGCTCTCTCAACAATATCTGGCTTTTAATGAGAAAACAATGGATTAGTCGCTTGGAGAGGCACGCTACTGTATCGACTAACAATCGGAATAGTAGCAGTGTCGTTTTAGTTCACCGGATTTGCTTTAAATCTGAGTCGGAGGTGTTTTTTTTCTGTTGGTGACCCAGTGTTTTTCTTGGTCGCGTCTCGCGGGCCTGGTTGTGGCTGCCTGCTCTGTAGCAGCGGGTTGCTGCTTTCGGATGAGCGCGTAGTAGGTCTCCAAGAGGTGGGGTCTGAATTTTGATCAACCGAAGGCAAAGCAATATAGTAAATGCTTGAAAAGATGTCCGTAACATAAATTGTACTGGGTAAATGCGATGTGTGGCGGTGAAAGGTTAGCAAAATCAGAATGTAAACTAACTTGATCTTGCTAGTTAGCAACTAGCCAAGGGTAGCGTCAACTTGCTCCGGCTAAAACGAGAAGGCATAACTTAAATTATATTGATTAACGTTATTTTAACCAAGAGCAGTTTATAATGCTGGTCGTAAGGATTGTTTTCGAAACGCGAATTAATTGCATGTAATATTAATACTGTCTCGAGGCAAACAAACGCACTGTATTTATATTTTGTATGTGCATTTTAGCCTTTGCTAGCAGCAGGTTGCTAGCTGAACGATTTGATCAGTGACGTAAGGCTAGTCATTGTTTTGACAGCAGGCAGCATCTTAACCCGTGCTGATAACATACTAATAATGATGCCAAATTTAATTTTCGTTTAAGATCTCAAAATCTATCATTACCATGAAGTGATCTCAAAAGTTAATCTTTGTCTAATGGATGTGACGCAGCTTATCGTTCCGTTTAGTTTTCATATGCCAACTGTCATCAGCTGGGACTAACTTAATCAATAATTACGGTTGCACGTAACATTTTCATTAACTTTGTTTCGAATTGTTCAAATCTCGTGGTTTTGGTTCTTGCAATAGTTTCTTTGCTGGTTCTAACTGTTTCCGTTCTTCTATTCAGCTGTAGGATGGATCCAGACGGTGGGACAGAAACACAAAAAGCTGTCAGTTTGCAGTGGAAAAGCTACAAACTCGTCCAGGACCCTGCCATTAGGCGGGTTACACAGAAGATTTACAGATATGATGGAGTACACTTCAGTGTGCCTGTGAGTTGAATGTCCGTGTTTTCTTTTATAATGAGCATCCTCGTAATATTGCATTTCTGATTTTCAGCTGATTTCTTATTTTTCCAGGACTCCGGATTTCCTCCCGTGGGAGATCTTCGGGATCCTAGACCCCGGAGACTATGGTCCAGGTATTCTGAACTGTCCCTACCAGTGCCAAAATTTAAGGTAAGCACAGCTGGGCACCATGTATTATATATAAAGAAGCCATTTGTGTTAATTTTAAGCTAATAATTATGATAATTTGCAGCAGGGACTATCAGTTTTGTAGAATAATTTGATGCACATCTGCAAGGTGGAAATAAAACAGTCTGACTTAACACAAACACATTTTGCCCAAGTTTTACAAGTAAAGATGTCTTGTATAAAATATACTTTTTATTAAAAGTTAATTATCTAATTAATTGAGTACATAATCACATTTAATTTAAACTGATGTCCAAATTTTGAAAGGACAATTTATGAAGGAAGCATTGGAAAGGAATGGCTGAACTGGACAATAAAATAAAGCAACAGCGAATTGGAGAAAAAAGTTCATGCTAGTTGCCTAGTAACAGCATATGAAAAGATGTAGTGAAAGGTGACACAAGAAGCTTTACAGCATATGTGAAATCAATGAAAATGGAATGCAGTCAGTGGTTCATAATGCTGCAGCGCAAGAGAAGCTGATGAAATGCAGTCAACTTGTTCCATTAATGTGAACACAGACACGTGAGATAATAGCTCAGTCATTAAGAAATGGCAGCAGCTGCTTCACGATTGCAATATGTTGCTCAACTGATGTAGTGAGATATGTTTTCAAAACTTGGCAGTGTATATATTTTATGATACGACTATATGTTTGTCAGTTCTCTATATAAACTCATGTGAAGTTATTGTTTGTACATCGTCTTGAAAGCTGGATTCTTTAAAGATTTAGTGAAAAATCTGTTTCAGTGATAACCGCTCAAATAATGTGTCCATGAAGCCACTGCTGTTAAGTTATTTACAGAAACTAAACAGAGATGGCCCTGGTTTTTAATCTGACCATGACATTTTTTTCCCACAGCTTGATGAGTTCTATGTGGGTCCCATACCCCTCAAAGAGGTGACCTTCGCTAGACTCAATGACAACATCAAGGAGCCCTTCTTGGCAGAAATGTGTGCCAAGTTTGGTGAAGTGGAGGAGATGGAAATTCTGTTTCATCCCAAAACCAGGAAGCACTTGGGTCTTGCCAGAGTGTTGTTCACCAGCACCAGAGGAGCTAAGGACACAGTCAAGCATTTGCACAACACCTCTGTGATGGGTAACATCATTCATGCTCAGCTGGATATAAAAGGTAAGCAAATACATCTCTGAGTAATTTTCAGTCTGTGAATTGATTAAAACAAGTTGTAAAAATGGGGCTTGAAATGTTTTCCTTTTTCACTGTGATTTTAGCAGTTAACTGGTAAATAATGCAACATACTGAATATTTTGGTAGAAATTTCACAATGCATTCAATTGCCAACACTTGAAAATTAAATAAAAAACATAATCACGTGTTCCATGCGGCTGTAGTATTTAAGGAAATTGAAAACTGTTAGGTTTTTCACCTTGAGCAGTAGTGTTATCTGCACTGATATAAATGTGTTTAAGAAGTACATAATTTTAGCTTTTAACCAGAGTTACTTCAGGGTGTATTAAGCCCTTACTAAGAAAGTGACCAACTAATTGTAAGCTGTTAGGAGGAAAATCATTTTTAAAAATGTTTTGGGATTTTTTGTTGTTCTTCCAGGTCAACAGAGACAGAAGTACTATGATCTGATCGTCAGTGGGTCCTACACTCCTCAGACGGTGCCTCTGGGAGGGAAGGCTTTAGCAGAAAAGGTTCAGTCTCAGACTCCCACACAGTCCCAACCTGACACGGTAAAGTATTTTAGGTCTTTCTTTTTCAGGAGAGTTTTTATTTGTTTTGTGCATCCTTACCTCTGTCAATTGAAGACGGTTTTATTGCTGTTTTAGAACATACCTAAATTTTCAGCAGCCAAGGACCTGCTTTTGGCACTGAAACAGAGAATCAACTAGTTTTACTGGTGTGGATGTTTGTGCAATGTGAATATGAAGAAGTGATGTGAGCTCAAAACCTCTAACTTAACACCATTTTATGGTGTTGTTTTTCAAGTTCAGATCAGATTGTACAGTATCCTTGTTCAGCTTCCTTATTCTTTATAACCCAAAGTTTTGGTGTTGTTTATAAATGCTTATTGGCTTTGCAAATAAGGCTCACAAATGGTGGTTTCATGAGGAGTTTATTAGCACAGTGGTGCAGATTTAAAACTTTGACAGAATATTAAGTTTATTTTTCTGTTTCACATCTTTATTTTTTATAAAGCATCATTTATAGTTGTTCTGCTGAGCCTTTCTTTGAACAGACAGGAGCTTTAACTGAGCATGTATCTGGTTCAAGTTAGCCACCAAGAGGTATTTGTACCAGAATGTGTGTTGGAATAGTGTCAACTTACGCTTGCTTAGATTTATAACAAAATAAAATATTCTTTCTACATTGCAGTCGGAAATCAGACGGAGGCTTTCCAGTGAACTTGCCGTTTTGGCAGCAGGAGTCCAAGCCCTGACATCAGGAAACATTACGCCATGTTCCGTTGATACCGGTTTTAGTGATCAGCGTTTGGACACCCCCCCTCCCTCCATAGCTGGCCCATACACCCCTGGCTCCTCTGCTTCATCTCAAGGTGGAGGAACTCCGTACAGCTCGAGGTCTGGGACTCCTTTCTCTCAAGACTCTGGCTACACCAGCAACCGGTTAGTTAGTTCTGTTAAAAATGTGAAAATTACCCTTAGATCGTTTTCTCTAAATCTGTTTATTTAGATGAAAATTCAGGTTTTTGGGGTTAAAACAGATCATGTTGAAAATTAAAGGATATTTTTAGCATATCTTTCATCATAGTTTTTCTGTGTCTAGATGAACTTTGACCTGTTTTACTTAAGGTGGAAGTTTTCCTCAGGATCTGCGCTGTAGTTTTTGGCAGAGATTGGATAGCTGAGTAGTGCAGTGATGTTTGACACCACTACGTTTACTAAACAAATGTTTTATTTTTGACAAGTTCAGTATTAAACATAACATTATTATTGAAAGCAGCGGAAGATTTTGAAAGCTTGTTTGGTAGTTATCTGAATTAACCAAAAATGACGACTAAAAATAAGTGTGTTAGTTTTTTCAGCTGTTTTTGACATCAGAGGCACTAAGTAGAGAAAGTTCTGCTGATATATTTTCCAGTTGATGTTTGTGTCTCACAACAGAATAAGAATTTTTGTCTACCTCCTCTCTGTGTTGCAGGCATACTGGATACAACACAGGTCCTTTGGGCAGTGGCTATCCTCCCCAGGACATGTTACCATCATCTTCTTCATCTTCTGCAGTCTCATCTTCTGTTGGAGGATACAAAGTATCTCGCTACCCTGATGACCAGGATCCATCAATGTACCACCGTTGTCGCCCTGGGTTCCCCCCATCGTACCGTCCCAACGAGCCGCCATGCTATCCCCCCTACCCTAATCTCGGAGGACATGGGCCACACATAGCACATCACTCCACAATGCCTCCACCACCTATATCCAACCAGTATGACCATCCTCCAATGCCAGACAGGGAGAGAGACCGTGAAAGAGACTCAGGGGGGAGGTATGGACCAGGGGGCATTGGTTCCAGAAGGTCATCTTATCATCATCAGCAGGACACAAACTCTTCCTCAAAGTACCATTCCCATCATTCCCACCACCATTCAGATCGCAGGGATGACCGAGGTTACCGGCGAGACAGTCTGGGCTCCCGGTCAAGTGACCACAGCCACCAGAGACACCGCAACCACCACCATTCTCACAATCACCATGGCAGTAGTAGTCGCAGAAGAAACAGCCATGATCGGGACAGGGACCGAGATAGAGACCGGGACAGAGACAGTGACTACTCCAATAGCTCTGATCCCAGATACAATTCCAACTCTTATCGCTCTTCTTCAAACAGCATGTCTCCACCTCCATCGTCCTACTCGGCCTACTCTTCCTCCAAAGAGGCTGCCCCAACCCCTCCTCAGGGGTCGGACGTTTCCACCCGTCCAGGGGGCACAAGCCTTGCAGAAAAGAGTTCTCTGCCTTCAGCAGCTGCTGACAAAGACCACCATGCTGATCATCACAGTGCCCTGCCGCCTCCTCCCCCTCCTCCACCACTTCCACCAGCCTCTGTTATTGCAGCAGCTGTAGCTGAGACACTAGGGTCTCTGGACTTCAACCAGGACAGTCCTGCCAGTGAAGACCAGTGGACCAAGCCTAAACGCTGTCCCAGCACTCCACCTGCTCCACCCAAAACACCCCCACCTTCTTCTCCTGTCCACCCTACCATTGCTTCCTCCTCCAACTCTCCTTCCTCAGCGTCCCTTCCTCTTCATCTCTCCTCTTCGTCTAACTCCCCACCACCTCCTCATCGGGACTCTTCCTCCCCTGAGCCAGACTCTACTAACGAGAGCTTACCGTTTGTCTACCACAGCAGTAGTCTTGACTCTCGCATTGAGATGCTCTTAAAAGAACAAAAGGCAAAATTTTCTTTCCTTGCCTCTGATGAGGAAGATGATGAAGATAGGAAAGAAGAGAAGCCTAGAGGCAGAGGTGGGGAGGGAGTAGATCGAAAAGGTGGGTCAGGGAAATCAACAGGGGAACAGGAACACATGAGAGACAGCGGGGAGAAAGACCATAGGAAGAAAGAAGAACGAGACCGAGATGGCCTCAAAGGAAAGAAACAGGGGAAAGTAGGGGAGGGGAGGAAAAGTCCAACTGTTGTTACAGCAGCCACACAACCCCCCTCCACTTATTCTCCCCACGTCCTACCTCCAGAAGAACCTCAACCCCAGGTTAGCCTTGCTGGGACTGGAGCTTCACAGCAAGAGTCGTCTCAGTCTGGTTCTGCTGATGCAGAGAGCAGAACAGGAGCACACACTCCACCTTTTAATGGGCAGAGCCAGGTAGGATCAGAGTTTTGTTTTTTCTTAATAAAAACATTTGAATACCTGCACTGAAACACAAAGGGCTGTCGTTAGGCCATTTAAAGTTAAATGTATGTGATCAGTTTATTAAGATTGAATTTTATTTGTTTAGGTAAAAACAGCTGCAGTTTGTCGTTTTCCTTATAATCCCTTGCCCCGCTTTTATTATTGCACTTTTTACTTTCTGATGGATGCAGTTTCAGTCTAGGTTGGTCATAAATAATTAAACCAAGTGACATGGTTGCTGGAAAGTTTTCAACTAAATACACGTGCAGAGATAGATTAGTGTTCTTGTTGATATTTAGTTCAGATTTTATTGCGGAACCTCAAATGTTCAGCTAACTGACCATCAGCTGATCTGGTAACTAGTTAGATCTTTCACGCCGTCATGAAGAGCTGCTAAACAGTCTCTCATTGTTCTTGACGGGAAAAAATAACGTCAATAAAGTTTTATTCTTCTTGATGTCCTGATGTTTATGTTCGTTTTACTTCTGGTGTAAGGAGTAGATGTGTTTTTTTATGTATAACATTGCCCTCTTGTGGACAAATCAAAATCTGCCATCTGATTTACCAACTCCTGTTTTTATGAAAAACATTATAAAATAAATGCCTTTTAGTGTCAAAATCTCTAGTGCATCACATTCCTAACAACTTTGCTGCAGGCTAAGCTTAATTTCTTTGATTTTACTGTATTTTTTCTGCAAGTGAGTTTTCTGACTGTGGTTATGCTTATGGAATGTGCACAAACACATGGGTGGTTTCCTAACTTATAATCACTCTGGGTTTTATTTTTCTGTCAGGCCTCCCCTCATTCTTCTGGGGAAGACATGGAGATCTCTGACGAGGAGGAAGAGACTACGTCTATAACGACGGTGACAGCCCATCAGCAGCCAGCCGCCTCAGGATCGTCACCATCTTCTTCTCAAGCTGCATTATCGCAAACAGCAGACCCTTCATCCTCCCCACCACCGATTTCTGATTCTTCACAGCACTTTGGCACTTCCATGCACCCCCAAATACCTTCCTACCCTCCTCATTTACCTCCCCCTCCCCCACATGGTTACTCTCTTCAGCCTCCACCTCCACCAGGGATTCCTCCCCTTCCCCACATGGAGCTGCACCCTGAGTATCCTCCCCCAATGCCTCACCACATGTATGACTACGCCACCTCGATGGAGTTGATGAACCAGTACAGTGGTGGGACTCCAATGTCCTTTCAAATGCAGACACACATGCTAAGTCGCCTACACCAGATGCGTATGTCTTCAACCAATGGCACAGCGGGTCCAGGTGAGGCCGCTACTGCAGACTACTCCTCCTATCATCTTCACTCTATGCCACCACCTCACACACATCACCCCTACATGGATCAAGAAGGCAGTGGGGCAGGTGCTCATTATGACCAAGACCACAGGTACATGCCCCCCCATATGTCCTATCCCTACCACGATCCCCACAACACTCAAATACCACCCCCTCCACACCATGGCATACCCCCTCCCCCCACGGGCTGGCCACACGTTTTACCTCCTCACTACCCGTCTTACATGCCTCCACCTGGCTATGGCACCATGCTGACCGGGGATGGGAATGAGTATAGCGTTCCAGGGGAGCAGATGCCCATGTTGGCTGAAAATCCACATGAGGTGACGGTGCAGATGGTTTTGGCCACGCTTATCCAGGAAATGAAGAACATCATGCAGAGGGACCTGAACCGTAAGATGGTGGAAAATGTAGCTTTTGCTACGTTTGATGAATGGTGGGAGAGGAAGGAGACCAAAGCCAAGGTGAGAGCTTATCTCTTTAAGATTGTTGTTCTGGGTTGGTTTGTTTTTTTAAGTGACAAATGCAGTTTTGTGGCTGCTTTTCCAGATCAGGTCAATACTCTCTCATATTTTCCCAAAATTTAGCTTTTTCTTAGCATTTTTCACATGTCAGCAGTATTAAAGATATACTGTTGTTAAATTGTTTAATGGAAAGTTGGATTAAATAAAATTTAAGACATATGTGTAGTATTTTAACATATTACTTTTTTTAATAGCCTTTCCAGACAATGGTAAGGGGAGTGTCTGCTTTAAGGGAAGATGAGAAAAAAGAGGAAAAGGTCAACCGTCCACGGGAGCCTCTCACGTCTCTTGTGGATTGGGCGAAGAGTGGCGGCATGGAGGGCTTTTCTCTCCGGGGAGCACTTCGGTTACCTTCCTTCAAGGTAAAAACATGACAGATGTGTAAACAGATTTCATCTCTTTTTTCATAGATCCCTCAGAAAACAATTAACAAGTAACTAATATATATTTACATGTTAATAATGTTAAGTACTGTTTTTAAATTTAGTCATTTTGTTTCTGGAGTCGAACTGGATCTTATTTTCATAGTAATTTTGGAACTGTTGTGTTTTTGTCTTCTAGAATTCTGTTTGTTGTCATAATTTGTGGTACTGGTCTATGTTAGCTACATAAAGTAACCAGAAAAATAGGAGTGCATTATTTGGTTGCTTTTTGTTGATGGAAAATAAATGTTTACATGGAAACAGGTGAAAAGGAAAGAACCTCAGGAGTTTGAACAGGTGGACATGAAGAGACCTCGACCATCAACTCCACCAGATGAAGATGATGAAGGTTTGTTTGGTTCATGTACAGGATTAGTTGATGTGAACAACCTTTAAACTGATGTCTGATGTCCAGCTGCAGACAGGATACCAGAGGCAGACAGGCGTGGAGCTCAGAGGGACAACAAGAGGAGGAAGAAGAAGCCAAGAAGTCGTAAACCTTGGGAACTTGACAGCGAGGGAGAAGAAACATCTGATGGCTCTTCAACTGAAAAGGTTCTTCGCTTCATCTGTTTTGTTTTGAATTTTTTGCTTTTATACCAACAATATATAGCAGATTGGGCTGGTATGAATTGAGCTATTTCTGCAATGGTAATAGCACTGAATAAAATTTAAATCAAACTTTCAAATCCTGTTAAATTTAATCAAATAAATACTTTGTTGGTATTTTAATATTCGTCGTGATTCTTGTTTGTAGCTAGCGGCCTTGTAACAATCATTTTCTGTGTTTGTAGGAGGATGAGGAAGAAGTGGAAAGTGGGAAAGAGTCTGATGGTAAAACAAACCCAGTGACCAGTCTCAACGTTGTATTTCTTTTACTTTCAAATAAGCCTTTTGTTTATTTTTCCCCCCTAGATGATGGCCTCAGCAGTGACAGTGATGACGAGAGCCTCTCTTCATCCTCTGAGGGCTCTTCTTCTTCAGCATCATCATCTTCATCATCATCTGAGGATGAAGAGGAGGGAGAGCTGCCTGAAAGTGCGGGTCCAGACTCCATGGATGAGTCGACCATGGACAGCACAACTGAGAAAATGGATGACAGGTATATTATTTACAAATCTGTGTTTATCTTTGATCAGTTCCTCTGGAGGGAGCTGTGCTGGGAATTCCACCTTTTCATTGTTGCTTAGTTAAATGTTATACTTTATTATTACATAATTCTGTCTTTAATCCATAGCCAAATTCTTGCTCTGTTTATTTTAGGAGAAATAATGCTGCTGCCATTTCAAAGGTGGACATCAAAAAAGGTTAAAATTGACTCAAGATTTGTTTTCAACACATTTTCTGTAACAGAAATAGAAAAAGCTAAGCGCACTGTGATTACTTTAGTTTCTCAAAACTATCTTTTCCCCCTCAGGTGTTACAAAGGACAGCAAAGCCGATATATCAGCAGCACCAACCAAGCACCCTTCGTCTCCGCCTTACCCACGCCCCTCATCTCCCAACGTTTTCGTTCCCCCTCTCAAGAAACGCAGGAAGACTGTGTCATTCACAGACGAGAACGATGGCAAAACACAGCTGCCTACTGCACCCCTGTCTCCATCTCCAGTGGGGGGTGAAGCCCCCTTCCTCTCTGCCAAGCTGTCAGACTCACCTGTCACTGTTGCACCACCACCCACAAATCGTCCCAGTCAAGGAATCCAGCTTCTCCCCTTCGCCTCAAAACCAGGAGAAGGCAATGCCCTCATCGTCCCCCCGCCTGGACGACCCCAAGATCCTGAGGAGATTAAAAAGGGACCTCTTGTTTCTACTACGCCTGTCAAATCCCCTGGTAAACGAGGGGCAGGCAAAGACTCTCCTAAATCTCCTGCTCCTCCTGTTATGGTGTGTCGCACTGTGCAGAACCTGCCATTGGACCATGCTTCTATGTGTAGGATGGCCTTTGAGGAGGCTCCACCACCACCACCTGTCAACAAACGGCCCAGAGGTAGACCTCGGACATCCAGCATTTCTGCCTCTTCTTGTCACTCCCTCAGAGAGGATGATGAGGATGTGGAAGAAAGTGACCTGAGGTTGAGGCAGGTGGGAGCTTCCAGTCTCCTGCAGCTGGCCTCTGCCTCAACTGACCTGTCTGTGTTGGCTGACGTAGCCCTAAAAATGGACCCTGATGCTGGGGACTCTGAGGAGACGGAGACATCTGATGAAGCAGAGGAGCAGAAAATGGAAGGAGGTCTCTTCTCTCCAGAATCTCTGGCTTTGGTTATGAGTCCAGGGGGTGTTATCATCCTTTTAGAGCACAACTACTGCAAACCTCCCGTGCTCGTAGCACCATCCAGTACCAAAAAGACTTCCTCCAGACAAGATTCTTCCATTTTACTCCCAACAGACCTCAATTCTATTTCTGGGGTCCTTGAAGCACCAGAGGAGGTTATCGGAGATGCAATACCGTCCAGACTATATACTGGAGAATACTTGGGTTCAGTGGGAGAGCTGTGTGATTCTGATGACCTGAGCCGGGTGGCAAGCGTAGCTCCTTCACCAAAGAAGAAAAATTATATTGGAAAAGGTTTTGAGCTTGAACATGACAAGAGTGAAAAGAGGAAGAGAAAAGACAAAGAAAACCTCGAGCCTCATCATTCAAAGAAACAGAAGGAGCAACCAGGCAAGAAACAGAGGAAGCGGAAATTAGAGGTATGTGGGTTTTTGTGGGTGTAGATGGATGCATTCACCATAAATACTGTATCATGATCTGCAGTCTGGTATGTTTTCAGTGACAATGGTGACGTCACTTCTTTGGAAGTCCATAGTTGGCTTTATTTAGTGATGACATATAGCCTCGATTATTTTTGGTATTAGTAAACCAGGGTAAACAAATAGAATATATCTCATTGTTATACATTTATAAAGTCTATGTATAAATATATAGTTTTTTTTAAGGTGGAATGACTTCTTTAGCCTTTGCTTCTATTTTTTAGATATTTTGTGTCTGATGTTTTAAGAGGAGCTGACAGAGACATTATCAGTTCTCTACAGTAACACTATTGATCCAGTCAACGTAAATCTACTGATTTTATCTGAGTTCCAACCAGTTGGTTTGCATTGGGATTTTCTAATGTGTTGTTTCCTCTTTTATTTACTTATTGGTGGCGCCTGTTTCTGTTATGAAATGTGTTTTTTTGGTCAGTACAGTCAGACAGAGCATGTGACGCTGTGGCACCATTGTGTTACCAGATAATGGTCCAGGGTGCTTTCTGATAAAACATTATTTAACTTTTTTTCAGACTTATTTTTGATATAAGCTTATGTTATATCAAAAGTATTTTTCTTGCTGAAAATCATATATTTTGATCATTTTTAGACATGATTGAAGGAATTTGGTTGTTGACCTGATAAACTGAAACTTTTATTTCATACTTTTCCTCCTATTTGAACATGTTTGTGTTGTGATTTGTACAAGATGTCAGTAAATCCTAATCCTATTTTTTCCCTGTAGGATTCAGATTTAGAAGAGGATGTGGACGTGGAGGAGCTGGAGTCTGGAGAGCTCTCCAGCTCTGACACTGAGAATGAGCTGGTAGAAGAAGTGAGAAAGAGCGAGCGTCTCTTTCTGCAGGAGGCGGGGGTAACCTCTTCCCAGCGTGGGCTGAAGCCTCTTCCTGCACCTGAGCTGCCGCCTGTAAAGTTTGAAAACCGCAGTGAATTTGAGCAAATGACCATCCTGTACGACATCTGGAATGCTGGTCTGGACGGTGAAGACTTGGCGTATCTGAGGACAACTTATGAGAAGCTGTTACAGGATGACCACAGCTCTGACTGGCTCAACGATACTCACTGGGTCACTCATACTGATATCCTTTACAAATACTATGTATTTCTAAAACCGTTTACTAACTTGGACAAATTTCCAGAACAATTCCTGTACAGTGTCACTTTATTATGAGTATGTGTAAGAAATACATTTCTGATACTTCATCGTCCTTGACTCTTGAGCTGCACTAACCAATTTGCCAAACCCGCACCGTAAAAAGAAGAACACAGACCGACAGCTTCGAGAGCACGTGACTGGATGCGCCAGGAGCGAGGGTTACTACGCCATCAGCCGCAAGGAGAAGGACGTCTACCTAGACCTGCATCTCCCTGAGCAAGTCATACGGGAAGTTGAGAATGTCGACACCTCAGTAAGTCAACTCTTGGTTTGTTATGCTTTAAAATGCCCATTTTAAACAATAGTATTGTATAGGTTGTGTTTAATTCCCACTTGTCTGTGACTTTTTTAAACATCTGGTCATTTTTACATTCAAGCAAAATTCTGTGTTGGAAGGTTTTCTTGTATGACGGCTTTATAAGCTTCTGTCCTGGTTTTATTGTTTTGTTTTTGACATAAACTCGTTGTTGCTTGTCATGCTCCCAGTTCCAGTTTTGCTGGACTGCTCAAGGTCATTGTCTTTGTGACTGCTTTTGAGCACAATTTTGGCCCAGAGTTTTGCTTAAAATATTTTTTTTAAACCTTAAAGACTTAAGTTGTTTGAAAAACTTAATTTCTATTGACAAGTTTGTCCTGGCTCATTTATGTAATTTAGTTTTTCTAAAACGTTATGGCACCGTTCTAATGTTGATCACACATGAAAGATAGAAGGAACAAACCTTGCTCAAGGTCTAAAGGCAAAAACCTGGTTTGCTCAATTTAAACGAGGCTTAAGCAAACTCAAGCATTTCCACTGACGGGCATCACATTTCCTCTGGGCAATCTGCAGTGACGGCAGGCAAAAATTTGTGCAAACTTTTCTGATTAAAGTGCAAGAATTTTGACACCAAAAAGTTACGAGAACTCCGGTTGTGATGGAATTTCGTGAGGGGTTTTTCTCATGTGTTAATTTTATTTTAGTCATGTTATTTTAACACATAATGGTTAAAAATCTCTTCTTTAATATAATGTTGACAAGTTATCAAGAGTTCTTTTGTAAAAGTGTAACTTTTCAGGCTTTGGCGTCCATAGAATGAGAAACACAGCTACGTGTGACACTGTTGGGGTGTTAACCACACATGCAGCTGTGTAGCTCCGTTACACATGTACAATTCTCAAAAGCAGCACTTTGAAAAAAGTGACTAATCAGTTCACTTGTTGTATAAAATTTACCACCAAGAAGCAAAACAAATCAACCCAACAAACGTCCCACATTTGGTTCTGAGTTTATTTAGTAAATTCCAACCTTTGTGGGGTTTCTAGGTGGAAACAGTATGTGGATTTGTACTAATGTGTTTTCCGTACTGCGTTATCCAGGATGGATGACTCACTATCACCATGGTGAAAAACATGTTTTGGATTTAGAGAATACAAATCAGAAAACTATTATTCTTTATAGGTAGCTAAAATGCCAGCCAAGGAAAATGTTTATAACCCTTTTTGTGTTGTTTTTTTAATGATCTGTGTTTCAAAGATACTAATGTTTATGCTGCTGCAGAGTTACTGGCTTTGCACAAAGATTTAATTGAATCTTGCACGAATTCTGTGTTTTCAGCAGTTTTTGGCCACAAGATATGAAATTTTCAAAGCACAGATCGATGATGTCATGTTGGCTGGCAATAAATAATAAGATAGTGAACATGATTAAAGAAAAATGGTGTTCTGTAAGTGAAGTTGACAACTATCTCTATGTTTTCTGACCTAAACTTTTCTGGTATCATTTTCTTCTTTATATTTTTGTCTTCATTCATCCTTATTGAATTTTTACAATATTTAATGCCACACATGGCTCAGCACAGTATCTGGTCTGAATGAGAAGAAAACAATAAACGAGTTAAACAAACTGAGAGATAATGAAACGAATGAGTTTCTTTATTCTACTGCAGAGATTTAGCATCAAATGCTAGAGGTAAAGATGTCTCGCCTCATGAAGTTTGCTCAATATAAAACTATTTTAAATTCCCATAAATGGATGTTAGTTTTACAGTTCTCTAAAATTTTTGGTTGCCGTTACTAAATTTAGTTTTGCTTTAAAGCAGAAACTCCCCTCAATGCTGCCATTTCCTGTCTTATTTGGTTTCTAAAATGAACTTTAGCCACTCTGACATGACTTGATAAAACAAGTCAAGGTGCATCTCTATATTAGTCCTCTACAACTCAAGGCCATGTGATAAAGTGATAGCATTCCTGTGATACTCTCTAAAGCTTTGTGTGTTTTTCTCTCTCTCTCTCTCTCTGCAGGGAGCTAACCGTGTGCTATCAGAGAGGCGTTCAGAGCAGCGCCGCATCCTCACCGTCATTGGAGCCACAGCTGTCATGGACTCTGACCTACTTAAACTCAACCAGCTTAAGGTACGCAGCTGTGGCATTTGTTTCAGTTGTCATAGTTCATGTTGCCACACGGTTGCAAGCACACCACATTTTACAACATGCTATTTTTTATTAAGTAATGCAGCTTTGATCAGGTGCTTTTACCAATATTTAAATGACTTCTGTTCCTCAAACTCCAAGGCTGTGACATTTGAGCAGCGTCTGTTAGTGATAACAGATGATCTGTAACATTCAGGTTATGCAACGTCTGGGTCATTTGTAAATGTCAAAAATTCATTCAAAAACTGAACTTGTGTGTTTTGATTTTACCAAAAACATCTGGAGATGGGAGTGAGCAAAAAACATTCCTGAATCTTTACAATTTTAGTTATTATTTGATGTGTCTACGATCATTTTATTCTTCTAACCAAAAAAATTGCTTAAGAAGAATAGTTTTTCTCTTAGATTTGTTTAAAATTCAGCTTCACAATGCAACAAAACCTTCTGTTGGATGTAATAAAAGCGCCATCTTTACTATAGGTTTATATTATTATAAATGCACAAGTGGATTTTAGATTATTTTCCCACACCAACTGTTTAATTGAGTCTTTTTTATTCTTTGCACAGTTCCGTAAGAAGAAGCTCCGTTTTGGACGCAGTAGAATCCACGAGTGGGGCCTGTTCGCCATGGAGCCCATCGCTGCTGATGAGATGGTCATTGAGTACGTTGGTCAAAACATCAGACAGGTACAACTTCTGTTTTTGAGTTAAAAACTTTAAAGTCGCTATTTTTTTATTCTTATGTGAAATATTTAATATTCGTAAGTAGATGATCGTTAAGCATAATAATGAAGTGATGGGTCAATATTGCACTTATAGCTCTGTAAATACAAATGGCTTTAGCCGTTTTAAGATACTTGTATGCTGTTATTGTAGTAGTATGTTGACCAGGGTGTAAATAATAATTTTTTTAAATCACACATCCAGATGGTGGCTGACAATCGAGAAAAGCGGTACGCACAGCAGGGCATCGGGAGCAGCTACTTATTCAGAGTGGATCACGATACAATTATCGATGCCACCAAGTGTGGCAACCTGGCCCGATTCATCAACCACTGCTGCACTGTGAGTCTCAACACCCTCAGTCAACGCTGAAGTGTTTCAGTTCAGAATAATGTCATCAGTGTTATATTAATGAAGGTTTTCCACCATTAATAAAGTTATCACCTCTTTCTTCCTTCAGCCAAACTGCTACGCCAAGGTTATCACCATAGAGTCCCAGAAAAAGATCGTGATCTACTCGAAGCAACCTATCGCAGTCAATGAAGAAATTACCTATGATTATAAGTTCCCTCTGGAGGAGAATAAGATCCCATGTCTGTGTGGGACAGAAAACTGCCGTGGGACACTCAACTAGTGAAAGCACTTCTGTTTCTTACTTACCAGTGGCCAACCAGATCTGAATTCCTCACCGTTTCACCCTCCTCTGAGTTCCACTCAAAACAAACCCCCCAGTATCCCCCGGCTCTCTTCCAGATGGCCTCAGTGGTCCTCACAATAAGTAGGAAACAGTGTCGCACACACTTGCACTTTTCACACTCTCTTCATTGTATGCCACTGTGTGATGGGTTTGTGTGGTTTTTTGTTTTTGTTTTGTTTTTTTGGTCTGTGAAAAATGGAAGAGGTCCTCGGCCTTTACCTCTTTGTGGCAGTATTGTTGGCGTTGATTGGGTAACATTTCCCAAGCGAGTCCTCCCTTGAACCCAGGCATCAAAGGTGTTTGTATTTCCAAGCCAACATCAAATGAATAAAGGACAGCGATAACAGATGGGTGTTTCCTGTCTGGGTCCGGTTACATTTTCTACAGCCTGGACTCAACCCCATAGCGTCAGATCCCTCTTACACCTACCCAACTTTAGACATCTGCACAAACGCACAGAAATACCAGAAAAATTCAGGGTTTTTAAAAGCTCTTGTTAAGGGCTCAATTTTAAGGTGGCAAACTTCTGTCAATTTGGTCTTCAGTTATGCAAAAATTGCCAGAATAAAGGTAGTTTTGAGAGTTGAAATTAATTTCCATGTATCAGGCAAATATCCTTGCTCTTATTTTTGCAAATTTTTTACTGTTGCATTAGCTGTAAGCATCTTACAGTGAAATGAGCTTCAGCGTACCTATCAACTGTCCTCAGTGGCTTTGTGATTCACCAGCTCTATCGAACAGTCCCCCCTCTCTCTAGTCTACGTTAATCTCATAATTTGCAGCAACCTCATGTCAGAAAAAGTGGATTTTTTTGTAAGGCAGCTTAATTTTTTACCATCTGGGTTAGCACAACAAAAACACAATTTTTGTTTTTATTAACATCAAGCTTGTGGATGTTAATGAAGGTATTTATTTGCTCATTGTGGCTCTTAGAGAATCCTGCCCTCCTTGAGAAAAGGGTTTGTACACATCCTCAGAAATGTGTTTGTGTATTCAGCAAAAAAAATAAATAAAATAGTGGCAGTCTCCTAATTAACATTTTTCCTACCCTAACCTTAACACAGTCAGTGCTGAAACCTTGTCTAGCATCTCCATGGTTTCCGTTTGCTAAATCTACAAGCAAACGCTCCTGTTGTCCGGCCTTAACCCGCCCCATACTGGGTGATTCACTCGGATTACAAAAACAACGTTGGCTGCACTGCGTTTGTCTTTGTTTAGTGGGATGTTGCTCTGTGAAGTTATTCTCACCATTATGTTGTTTTTGTTTTCAACATGTAAATGTCAGCCCTGTTTTCTCTGCCGTTTTTTTTTTTAGTTTCTTTCAAAGTCATACCCAAATTATTGCAGATCCTAGTAAAACCATGTGGTTAAAACAGTTTATTCTGTTTTCTACAGATGTTTTTACCAAGCATATTTGCTTAATAAGGTCAGACATCTTCAAAAGTTTAGGTGTTTTTTAATTAATTTGTTTTTCTGACTTAAATAGAATGCTTTAGTATTTATTTGATCTGAGTGTGTATAACCACAAGTCCCATAAAAACATCCCTCCCCAAAAGATCCATTCTGATAAACGAGTCTTTAGCTTAGTTTGTTTGCGGTGTAGATGAGCGTAAGGTGCCTGACTGACTGTGCTCCTGCTGGGTTAACAAACCTCAGTGGGTTCATGGTGCGCTTCAGGCACGTGGATGTCTGTGACCTTTGTGTCGTCCCTGTTTTCAAATGGCTCAGGCCGTCCAAAGTTTATTTTGATGTTGAAACTTTTAACAAATCTCTTTTTTTTCTTTTGTGTTCCCTCCCAACCAGAAAAAAAAGTGTAATATAATGCTTGTTGATATGACAGCCTTTCCTTACAAACCAACCCTACAGGATAACAAAATGAAAGAAAAAAGTCTTTGTATATAATGTAGAGGTGTTTGTTTCTTGTAGAAACACACTGATTCCAAGCTGTAAATATATTGTTCCTTTTCCTCTCCCCATGAGGAGGAAACCTGTACATACCTTTCATTCATTTATTTTTTGTTTGTTTTTTTTCGTTTAATTTGATGATTTTAATATTATTTGCAATATTTCTCTTGTATTAATGCGTTGGATCCTTTATTAATGGTGCATTAAAAATATTTTTTAAATAAAAGTCATTTTAATGTTTTTTATGATTTTTCTCAGTTTGTCCTACTGTAGGAAAACTGTTTCATATGTTTGGAAAGTGACTGACCTCTGTGTAAGGATTATGAGTGTTTGAAGGTTTTTCTTTGCTAGATATAAAGTATTTTTTTAAGAAGCTTAAACGAAAGTTGTTTGGCAGAAACTGCTGTGTGGTCTGCCGCCTTTTCCACAGACTCATGGAAACCTGTGTTTTGTAAATTAAGAGGATGGGAGAAGTCGGTAAAGCTCACAGTGCAGATGTTGACCTCAGCTGGAAAATCCCTACATTTGGCTCAGGCACTTTGCTCTGTTTAACACATTGCACCAAGCTACAGGGTATTTTAAAGCTTATGTTTTTTACAAGAAGAGGACTGCAGCCATGACCTGGAAATGGCACTCGTTTTGAGGTCATTGTACTTTTGAGTATTTTCCTCATGAGTCACAAAAAGCAGGCCATTGTGTGGTGGCGTTACAAGTCTCAACACAAGCAGGTTTCAGGGTGACAGGAATTGCTCATAAATTCCGAAACTCCCACAGTACTTACGTGAAAAACGTGTTACTATTGTTGGATGTGAGGTGTCAAATTTACAGGAACATTGAAACAAAATGTAATCTCATTTGTTTACTGCAAAGCTGAGCTTCAATGTGAGTTAAAGGCAAGTCTTGTTCTGCTGCATTCAAATTTAATTTCCAGCCTTCCCCTAAGCCCATATCTAACTTATTCATCAGTCTATTGATAAAATCTGTAATGTTCATTTGATTTAGAAGCAGTAAAATATAATCTATTAACATTTTTCACTTTAAAGTCCTTCCTTCCTTTTAAGATGACACCATAAAACCGATGACTCTACTTTGAACTTGTCTTCCTGCCTCTAAATAAACGTGTAAAAGTTAGCATCCCTGACAGAGTTTGGCTAAAGTTTAAATGCCCTGCTTTGATGTTGAACAGGAGGTTTAAATCAGGTTTTTATTTGCCCAAAAACAGCCAAAAATACCTAAGAGTCATGACTTCCAGACACGTATGGGTTGTTTTAGATTTAACATAATGTCAAAAAAGCTTAAAATGAATTTGTTGAAAAACTAAGAAATGTTTTTACATACAATAATAATGCAAAATATGTCATCCTAAAGATCCAACATTTTCTATCAATATTAAACTTTTTCTTTTTTTACAACATGAATCCTGATACCATAGTTTGACCGTGACATAATCTATCTAGTTCACACTAAGACAACATCGGATAAGTATCAGCAGCTGTACTAAATTTACTCTGAAAGACCTGTACACTTGTCTTCAAATGCACTCTCAACAGAATGCAGGCTGTTATTAGATCTTTATAAAGCCTCCTTATCTGTAAATGTCTTCCTAGAGCTCTTTGACCAAAATAGCTCTTCTATTTTCTAACACAGCTCTGCATAAGGAAAGTTTGTATTAGTTGCTTAAAAAAAACACAATTTATGCTTTTATATATGTATCAGCAGAGGTTAATGCTTCATAACTTTTGTTTGCAGGATCCTATCTGATCCAAAATACTGTTAAATGTAAACAGATTACAAAAAATGTGAAACTGCAGACCTGTATAGAATGCTCCACACACAGAATTGAAAGGGGAAACTGTTGCTTGAAAGTAAAATTATTCTCAAATTAAAAATAAATGTGTATTTTTATTTATATAAATCAATCAAACTTTTTTTTTATTCAAACAGCTGAGTGCAACATAAAGTGCTTTTTTGGGCAAACAAAATAGACAACAAAAAAGAACATGCAATTATAGGCAAATATATATTAGAACAGTATTTATTAAAAGGATCAGACAGTAAAACCAAACGCACTGAGGAAACATCAGATCTAAAACTTCAAAATAAAATACTAAAACAACATTAAATTAAAAACTACGGAATTAATCAAATTTCAACCTGTAGTGATTAAATATCAGCCTTGTGATATTCTAACTGGGATTCATACATTAGGATTTATTATGCATTATTTCAGGTATTTTAATCTTTTAATTTATCTGATTCCAAGCAGGCAAACTGGGGTTTTGGTTCCAGGACGGCTGACTGATTGAGATTAGTTCAACTAATCAATCTCACCTTGAGTTGAAAAGACATGATCAATAGAGCACCGATACCTAGATTCAAAATGGCAACCGAAAAGGGGAAGAATTTGCGAAATCTGACGAATCTGGGGAGTAAAGAAGACTTTACGTTAAACTAGTGAAGAAGACGGTCATGTACGTAAACAAACAAACAATCAAAACGACTGCAACCGATATGCGGTATTAGGTGTGTGTAGTCGAAGAATGTAGCTGAGATAAATGAATGGATTTAATGGAAAAACTCCCAACAACAACATTCACGTCCAGTTTATGTCGGAAACCCTTTCCAGACATAAACGAAGTAATTCTATTTCAGTCGATTTGTTTAATAAACATTAACATATGTCGGACAGCTGCTTCAGGTAATGTCTCAATACTGTTACAACTCGTGGTTTATAACAAGAGTTTGTTACCATGGTGACAGACAGGGTTCCGCCCTCCCTCTCATTAAAATAGGGTTCCTGCTTCTTCTCTGCACAGTTCACCGGCGGAGCGGCTTCACACTACAGCTCTGTCAGCATGGCTGAGAACCGGAGAGGTCTCGTCTATTTGATCACCGGAGGTTGCGGGTTCCTCGGAAAACATCTGCTCAGAGTTTTGCTGGAGAAGGAGGACAAACTGGTCGAGGTTCGGGTGTTTGACAAGCACATAGATCCGGATTTAAACGAACTCGGAAACGGTAAGAACGCTTTAAGGGTTTCGTGTCTCTGTCTCTGCAGCCAAGGTCTGAATTTTGTGATGTTAGATTTTTAAGTATTTTTTCATGACATGTTTATTTTTTAACCTGTCACTCATTTTTCATCTTTTAACAAAGTGTTTATTTTGAATGCTCTCGTTTTTAAGAACTTAACATTTCATATTGCTGTTTCATCTGTCCTCCTGAGTTTAGCCTATTGTTATATTGTTGAATTGCTTTTGAAACAAACTATTAAATAGTGACAAATAATTTTAATGAAATGATTAATGAATAAGGTTTGATCCTATATGTTTTATTTAAGCATTTTTCAGCAGCATAAGGAAACCAAAAGGCACTAACATATTGATATTCTTATTGATTTTATGGTCAAAAGGTCAATCAATAGCTTTGACTGGTTTTATGAAACCAGGATGCTCTCCAAAGCTTTGTCATGTTATAACTCATACGTAACTCAAAATATGTTTCTAGTTTTAAATGGAACTGACAGTTCAAATTCTGTTACTGTATAATTTTACTTCCTGGAAAAAGCTACTAATTAAATTAACCACAAGCCAAGTAATCTGGGTTTTCTTTTCCTGCAGCTCTGTGGCCCACAGACTGTGGGCATGCCAGATGTAGCTTTAGAAGTTGTAACCTGCATCCAGTTCCCCTAAAGACTTTTCACAACGGTTAGAGGAATGTACCAACCACAAGTGGAAACTCTTTGTTTGGTCTTCATAATGTATTGTAAGATGAAACTGGAGAGTAGTTTCTGCAGTTTCAGTGCAACTTGAGCTTCTAGAGCTCAACAAGTGTTCTGATCACCCACACCCCGACGGCCGAGGCCTGAAAACTGAGCTGGTTAGGTTATACTTAATGCTGGATCAAATAAGTTAAACAGAGTGCAGCAGGAGCTCAAAGCTAATGTTTAAAAAGTCCAGAGTTCTTTTGCTTTCTATGTACTATCAGTGTTTCAAGGACGAGTGAGAACACAAAGATAAGCCCAGGGTTCAAGACCATCAAAATGATAACAGGATCCAACGGAAAATGTCTACTCTGAGAATGATTTAGATGGCAGACCTTAAACACGTTATCAGAGAATTAAAATGTGTTCTGGAAAGTCTGCACCCTTGGATACCAAGGAAGCAAAGTACATTTTAAAGGAAGTCACAGGGTTTTTACAAACATCTCTGATCACAAACAGGAAACAAAATACTGTGAGAATACTCAACCTCTTGTTTCATCTCATCCACTAATAACTGTTTTGGGGTCTTGTTTGTCACGCAGAGCGGACGAAAGTGGTTGTTATTCAAGGAGACATCACAGACTACAGCAGCGTGTTGGAGGCCACCCGTGGAGCAGATGTTGTCATCCACTCTGCCAGCTTGGTGGACGTGTGGCACAAAATCCCAGAGACCCTCATCTACTCTGTCAACGTAACAGGTGGGACCTAAAGGAAGTCATGATCTGAATGATGACAGGGGGAAAGGGGATTGACAGGAAACATGAACAGATGGTGAGAGATAAGGAAGGTTTTCTGTTGAAATTCTAATAAAACAGCGGAAACTCACACCTCCGGGTCATTTCCCAAGAAGTCACTTCTTTAATGGCATCAAAAAATGTAACTATAAGGCAAATTAATCAATACATTTTAAACCTGGGTTAAAAACCAGTTTGTGTTTAAAAAAATAAATACTGTTTCCTTATCATAAGTCACACAGTGACTTATTCACTAAAATTTGTCACACTTCCAGCTTGCCCAACCTTGACAGCTTGTCACTGAGTTCTTCAGAAGATTAATCAGGTTAAACAGGTGGAATGCTGGCAACATTTAAAACATGCACGGCGGTGTTCCTGATCTAATGACTGACACATCATTTACCGTAGATGTTTAACTAAAAGTCTTCACTGCTTGTGGTGTGGAGTCCTTGTTATCATTTAGCATTCAGATATGCTTTTACTTTGGAAATCCAGACAAAGCGTCTGGACGTCTGTAACGATGACCTCGTCATTTAGATACGTCCTACCATGCAGTGTGCCACAGCTCCAACAATGACTGCAGTCATCTGAAGATTTATTCAGGTTTAAGCACGTTGACTGATGACATGATTTGTCCCTGCAGGGCTTTTTTAATTGGTAACAGCCTCAGAGATGAGTTGTTAAATGTGTATGAATGTAGATGTGTGCTTTTTAAATAAAAGGCCTTTTATTGTAAAACAAACAGTGAGTTGGATCTAGCTGTGTAAAAAGTTTAAGTATAGAGAAGCTTTACTCCTGACGCGTCCACTGGTTTGTTAAAGAGAAAACTGATGCCACAAAGTCCAGGAATCAACCAAAAACAAATCTTCTGCCATGTCTCTGGACCAGATCACTGATAATGAGACAGACACAATATTTTGCATTACAGGCGACAGCCTTCTCTAAGAAAGAAAAGCCAAAAAAGTCACATGTCCAGGAAATACTGCAGCTTTTTGTCTGACTTTTAAAGATGTCTCTGTCCACAGCACACAAGTCAGTTGTTTGATTTATTGTGTTTTTAACTGCAAGCATGTTTTTAGTTATATGAATCTGCTGTGATCTGAGTTCAGACTGAAGACGTCTTGTTAATTAAAAAGAGGATTTCAAGGGCGTGATGTGTTGTTGCATTAGATTGATGCTTAGCTAGACTCGGGTTTGGCAGAGGTAGTCGCCAAACAAACAAAAGACACTTTCGTCACCAGTAAGCTGACTCTGCATTTCAAATAGCCCTTACAGGAAAACGAACCACCTCATTCAAACAAATTCTTTTCACTCTGTGGGCTCTGTTCTGTCCACCTGTGTAAAAACACAAGGGAGAGATTTGATCCACAGCTGGTTTTCTTTATAAGAGAAGGTGTTTCCGCCTGGTTTTCTTCTAGTTCTATTAAAGAAATATTACAAGAATGTGAAAATACTCCATCTGTTCTGGTCTCAGTGGGATTTTCTGTGAGTTTGACACTTTTCTTAAATAGTTTTTACCTCCCCTTTTCTTCAGTTTTGGAGGCAAAATCTGCCTTTGAGATTTGATGTTACCACAGCGTTAGAGGTGATCATTATGTGTTGATGCAGGCCGTTTTCTGGTAAATTATTGGTACCCATCGTTCTGTTTTGTACAAACATTAACGATCTGCTGACGTTCTTTCTAGCTGGGTAAAGTTCTCAACCGTTTTTGTTAAATTTCCCAACATGAACTCCAATGATTGCCAGAAACCTCAACGCTGTTTTTTTCTTAAACTGCAAATGTCTCCTTAGATATTTTGTCCTGGCTTGTCCCTCTGCAGTGATTTGATGCAGACTTCCAGTGTGTACGTGAAAGCCAAGAATTCTCATTCCTTCAACAAACTCTGCTGCTCTCTAATCAGGATCCTCAGTAAATCTAGACCATTATCTGCGTGGTCTGTGAACCGAGTCCCTGCTGTCTAACCTCAAGCTGCCACAACTCAAAAACACAGTCATAAAAAGTCACCTTGGAATGAGCTGTAAAAGTATTTGATGCCACATTACGATCGCTCATCTTTTCCACTTTGGAAGGCCTTGATTTTTTTTCCGGTGCAGGTCCATGCTGATGATAAAAACCAGATTTATTTGGAGCAAAGGAAGAAAATGTTTCCTGCCAACTAAACAGGACCTTGTTTGATTAAAAAAACATGTTTATGTTATCTTGTCACAGGTCCACTTCATATTAAAGTATCATGTTATAGTTAAAGAGCATATTTTAAGTTAGACACTCCCTTAAACAAATGTTTAGAGAAATATAATAGAAACTTTTTCTGAATAAAAATTTACACAAATTCAGCTTATTTAGGCTCTTGGATTCGTTTTTGTGAGAATTGTCAATTTTTTCACCAAACCGGAAGTGACGACAGTTCAGGGAGACCGTTCGTTCTCTATATAGAAAACTGATCCACTTATCACTACTTGTGACGAGCAAAACAAACCCCCAGAGTGCCGTTATTTTATTACTTTATTACTATAGTGAGCAGTTATTAAGATTAAAAAAAAAAAAGATAAAAACAATCAGTCCTGTAAGGCTGTACCCTGTCGGTCCAGCTATAGACCGTGACCCACCTCCTCACTCGGGTCTGGATAAAATACCAGCGTTTAGCACCAGGTTTTGATCATCAGAGCTCCAAACATTGAGCTGCGTTCAGGTGGATTGTTAAGAAATGAAAGAGTTTATAAAAAGTTTCACAGGATGCAGCTAAACGGTTCGAGGCTGACCGAAACAGTGTCGGGTCAGGCTGGAACCCCCGCCGTGAAGACCCTCTTGGTAGCCCCGCTGGAAACGGGAAGCCCCTCTGGAGAGCATCGCGGCATGGATTTACTGTACCCCGCCAGCCAGGTGAGGGTCAGACACCTGAAGGAAATGCTCTCATGAAATCGCGGACCGGTACCGGATTACGACCCACCACGAACCGTACCAAACCTGGCATGGAAACGAGACTCAAGTCTCCCCGTTAGCTCCTGTTAGCTGCTGTGTGCTAACAGCGGTTCCGGTGAATGGATCGAAGTAACGGCGCCTGTTTAGAGTCACACTGAATGTTTTTCGTCGGTAAGTGGGACTCCATCACATCCAGTCCTGGAC